>QLNU02014802.1:41794372-41807622 GCA_006491805.2 Dysdera silvatica
AGAGCATTACTTTGAAGCAGCCCTCCCAGTAGAGGTCAGGTTACTCAGCAGAAGGGGTGACTGATGAGTCCTGCCTTAGCATAGGACTCTGGCTGTCGTGACCGGCTCAGAACCTTTGTTAAACTGTAGGTGTAGCTTGCCAACCCGTCTGGCCAACGTGGTGAGCTTAAGGCTGCTTCCTCTGTATTTCTTTCATCGCACTACATGTATGTGTGATAACAGAGAGACCTTCATCCTGCAGCTTAAATCGTTCAGAGGACTGACACCAAAATCGGTATACAGACTATCCAAAGGATGCAGAAAAGGAATTTAGAAGAAAAAAAAAAGGTTTGAAAACGTTCACTAGGGGATGTCTTTCAGCAAAATGAATGGATGAAATGACCAGACAAAAAGAAGAAAAATATATATATATATGTTAATATTGACAATATTTGATGACATCAATCACCAGGGTTATGCACAGAATGAAATCATGCAAAAATATACAATGGGAGGGAAAACCGTGACAGTCATGCAATGAAAGACGGTCATGTTATGCAAAACAGGCCTCACTACAAAAGTGGATGGCAGACACTTTGATTTTATTAGGTTTTCTTCCGTGATGATGACTACTACATTAGTGAAATGTGCCTTATTTCTAAATTTTTTTTTTTTAAACTAAACCATGGTAATGCTGCTGCTATGTGTGATAACAAAGGGGCATGCTGAACAAATATGACATGGACCAATGTCTGTACAAGATGTTCAAAACACAGTTTCTCGATTTGAAAAGACTGGGAAATTAGGAATTCAACCTGGTAGAGGTTAGAAACCTATCTCTGTGCAGGTTTGTGAAGACGTTATGACAACTGTTGTCAAATAGTCAATGACACATGTTGCAAGATACAATAGCGCATGTGCAGTATCTCGACAGCTAGACATTTTGCATAGCATTGTATGGAAGGTACTAAAAAAATAATTTTTTTCCCTTACAAGATTTGTCATCTACAACTGCTTGCTAGGGACAAGGAACAGCGGCTCATATTCGCATTGATGTTCCTAACTAGGATGGAGGTTGATGCAACATAGCCGTGGAGCATCCTCTAGAACAAGGGTGGCCATGCATGAGGTGAATGAGAGCTGCATTCCGGTTTTTAATGTATTTTATAATACAAAGAGCCACACTATAGTTATATAGTATTAAATACACAAATTTAAATTTAATTAATATGGTTATATATTCTACACAAGTCTTAAGTTCTATGTAAAGTATATATATAAGAAAATATAATTAAGAGAAAGGAAATATAAAATAATTATTTCAAAATTTTAATAATAAAAATGAAGTACAATAACAATGTATTATTAAAAAGTATAACATTTAACGAAGACTTTGATCAAATCATTGAAACTTGGCGAAAAATTTGTTAAAGCCGTCCACAGCAATTACGCGAGGTGAATGTAAACGATATTTAGAATTCACGAACTTCAATGTGGAGTAAAAGATTCACAGCAATATGTTGTACCAAAAATTGAAATTAGCCAGAAGAACATATATAATATATAGAAGTAAATATAAAATAAACAAATTAATAAAAGGGGACTCATTGGTTGGTTGAAATTTTAAAGCACAAGCACAACAATGGTTATTTTGCACCAAATAAGGTAAAAAAAAAAGAGTTTGGGATAGCCAAAACAAGTAAAAAAATATTGCTCTTATAGATGTATGCAGAAAGTTCGTAAGGGGTTATAGGCTCAATGGGGGGAGGCGGCGGGGCGTTATAGAGCTACAACTCCATATACTCATATGTATACACACAAAATTTCATCCCAATTGGGAGCTATAGCCCCATCAACAGCCCCCCCTGCGCACGCCAGTGATTTCCCTATATCTAATTGGCAAAATAAAAAAGATTTCATTGTTTCTACGTGAAATATTCGCTGAGATATTGTATAGTTATTTTCCCTGTCAACCATACTCTTATAATCAAGACAAATGAAATTGATCTATTTTCTCACGTGCTTGGCATTTTAGCTAAAAGGCCATTACTCTCTTCAACATTTTTAAGTTAGATATTTTTCTCTGTATCACATAATAATGGCGTGTCAAACGTGTAACGGTATGTGTGCCACAGTTTTGCCCAAATCCAATTAAATAGCGCAGAACGAGTGGGTAACTATATGCATATAACCCTTTTGCTTTACACTGCCTTGCCCAAAATTAATTACCGATGTCTAGCCACACCCAGGCAAAACGAAATAAGAGAGAGAGGGAGAGAAAGTTCTCATGACCTCTTGGGTTCCTTCTACAGACGTTAGGAAACCGGGTTTTAACGTCCTTTCGGGTTCCTTACCAGCAGTCGAACAATCGAATTTTTATATGAGGAACACTTATTTCAACGTCATAAAATAGGTTTCTCACTTCGCAAACTTTTTAGACAATTTTTTATTTAATTACTAACGTTTCGTTCCGATATGTGCGGGTCTTCGTCTGAAAATATAAGAACGGTTGATTAGTTTCCCCCTTGTTTTAAGAACGTGAATTCTACTTGGATACCAGTCTTATAGGAATTCGTAATACTTAAGATAGCAGTAGTCGTACGGAAAAGTCGCAAGTTACTTTGCGAAAGAACTCGTTGTAAAAAAAGAAAAAAAAAGAAAAAAAGGTGTAAAATTCAGTCAGGCGGCTTGAAAATTTCATAATTTACTGCCTATTTTTAGGTCTCAGTTACCCCGACGAAAAGTTTTCCTTCTACTCGGAGGCATAGCAATTTTGATATTATGTAATTCAGCGTTAAGGTGAATGATGCACTTCGTTATACAATGGGGGGGAGGGGGTTAAACCCCTGAGCCCCTTCCTTCCTTTTTCTGCGCCACTGCTTATACTTTGCTAACATTTTTACTAAACCTTGATACAAAGTAACCCTTATATTTTCAAGTTTATAAATACAACGGAAGTCAGAAGTCGCGTAAGACAGACCATCCCGTTAATTTAAAACACTGCTTTTGTACGTAAAAAAGCGAAATAATCATCTATCCGTACTTTTTCAATTAAAATATATTTCCTAGAAAATATTTTATTAAACCGCCGGTGTCTTCAATAATTTTGTCGGTATATATAAATAACAAAAAGGTATTCCAATGGGGGAGTAAACATGAGAAATAAATAGTCAGACAGGGAGTCGAAAATGGATATACAGACGTATAGAGAAAAATAGTCAAAAATAGAGAAAAGAGAAAGTTACACAAAGGTCACTCAATATATAGGAAGAAATTGAGAAAAAAGGAAGATGGACTAATATATATATAAAATAGTCAGAAGGATATAAAATAGATAATCAGAAATACAGAAAATAAAAATAGAGAAAATAGAGAGGCATGCCGACGTAAAGATAAATGTAGTCAAAAGCAGGAAAAAATGAAAGATAATCTGAAATATTAAAAATAGTCAGAAATATAGAAAGTAAATAGTCAGAAGAAAACTAAAGAAAAAGATAGAAATGGAGAAAAGGAAAAGAGAAATATTCTTATAACTTCCTTAACGATTCGATCCATTTAATGGTGGATATTAAGGTTAACCCTATTAAGACATCAATCGATGATTGTATCGTTAAATAACACAGGCCTGTCTTGAAGCCCGGAACAATGTCAAAGAAACCGCAACGAATGTAATCGATTTAATCGATTTCTTCTCCCGATTAAACGAGAATTAAATCGATTATCCGTTTATCGCTTATTCTCCGTTGAATTATCTCAGAGGAAAACGGAAATGAAATGCCGATCCAACAATAAGCGATTATAATCAATTTAGAAACAAAACTCAAATCGATATATTATCAAACGACGACTAAACCAGCTGGCGAATCGATTAAAAGAAAACGATAAATGATGCATTAAAAACAATGGGAGATCGTTATTTCCAGTTGAAAATTTGCAATAAGAAGATTGCAGAACTGAAGATTTTCTGCGACATTCATTCCTTTAACCTGTAAGTTAATTAACGTTAGTTAGAGAGTATTTGGGAAAAACGGTTTACCATGAAAATGAAATCACTTTTATGTTTAAAAAGAGAGAATATTAACCATATATTACCTAAGGCTCCTAAAAAAAAAAGAAAGAAAAAAAAAAAAGAGAACTGACGCATATCCGCCATTTTCTTGCCATCGTATCACGTGATACATAGCCGCCATTTTCCTGCCATCGTATCACGTGATCCCATTCACTGCTGTGTTGAAGTTGAGCGATTTACAAGCGTGTTATTTTTAATAAAATAGGGTGAAATGGACGAGTGTTCCACTGGGAATTGTTCTAATCATTCGAGGAATAAACATAGAATGTTTGCAGCGTAAAGTTTGTTTTGATTATTTACATTATAGTTTTGCATTAATCGAAAACTAAGCTAGGGTTGCAAATTGTTTTTATTGGCGACATCTTAAAAGTTGCGCCAATGTTTACATTCGTCGGATAATCGCGGAGTGTTGATTATTTTTATGCCAAAATAGCGATCATTGCTCCAAAACTGAAAACCTTTATCGCCAAGGTAAATGAAACCGGAAGTGTGCAGGAAAATGGCAGTTGATGCGCCGACCTGCAATTTTAGGGCTCTAGTACTCGTATTACCTAACCGCTCTTATAAATCTTCCTTTTTGTGGAACAAGTAATGAATGACCCAGTACAGCCGCTTAAACTTTCCGACTCATTTCTAACCTTTTTAACATAGGAATACTTAACCATATAGATACATTTCACTAGGTTTTATATAAACCTAATTATATTCAATTACCTAATAATAAACCTTTTATTATAATCACATTGTAGTCTATATAATCATGAATTTTCAGGCAAATTTATGTTGCTGTCATATTTTTTTTCGTGTTCTTTCTCTTATCCTGCTTTTCTCATTTTTTTTAGGGATTAGACGTATGAAATATTACGAAAAAAGAAATATGGAAATCGTAAACAACTTAATGAAACATGGAGAACTGCATGCTTTAGATAACTATGAGGCAATGAGAACAAAATACTGGGGTGAGAGAGCAAACAAGGCTTCAAGGATTATCGTTAGAGTAATAAAGCTGAAATGGCAATAGGCTGAGCATATCGTAAAGAGAACTGACCAAGGATGGATAAACGGGGTTCTCAACTGTATTCCAAAGGGCCATTCAAGACCTCGGAAACATTCTCAGATTAGACAGGAAGATGAGGTAAGAAACAGGCAGGGGCAATATAAAACGAAATTCTTAAAATAAACACGTGTGGCGGGCAATTGGAGAGACTTTCATCCAGCATTAAAAAATTATTTTTAATGCTGGATGAAATGATTTCAATTGATTACAATGATGATATGAATATCATGTTGTAGAATGATTATTTATATTGCCTAACAATGAATGTCAGAAGAAATAAATGATTAAATAATTGTAATATTTTCGATAAGATAGAAAAAGATGGAACAATTGGGAGACTAAGATGAATAACATAAACAAAAATAAATCAAAAATGAAATGTGCCGAAGAGAGAGAGAGAGAAAGTTGGGGAGAATTTTTTACAGGCAATTAACGATAGCCCAAATTGGTAGTAGTAGTATAATGAAAGGGAATAACTGATACATACACACATATCATGGGAGAAAAGAATGAGAATCTAATGAAACCATAACTTAATCTAGAATAATCCGTGCTCTAAATTATTGTAAATATTTATTTAATGTAAAAATTTAATGAAAATATTAATTTAATATTTATTAATATCACATTCGAGAATTTTGCGTTTTTAGGTCAAAAGGTGGAAATGCAGTGAAATCCTTTTATAACGGTACCATTTATAACCATATTTTTCTACATTAACCATATTTTTCCATATTTTTCCCCGACAGCTGTAGAGCATATTATGCTTAACCTTGTCTACAACGATACCCTTTCACAATCCCGTGAGTACAGTGATAAACAGATCTTACTGTATTCGAGAAAATTAAGTTGTAGCCGCTCGAGGAATTTCAGGATAAAAAAATGCATTGAATACTGGAAAGAATAATAATTTCAATATAAAAAGCCCTTATAATAAAGCTATTATTAAACAACAATAACTGTCCCTGAAAGTAAAGTGGAAGAAAAATCCCCAACCTTAGGGATAAATCCCTTTCTTCGTCCAGGAAGCATCGAAAGCATTAAATTTTGCATAGACATTCATCATCCTTATCCCTTGACGTATAAAGAGGGATTATTATTGTTAACCCTTTCATCATCTTCAAATAATCCAATCACTTTCATGTCTGTCAAACAATTGGTCAAATTTCGTCAACTGACATTAAAGAACGCAACTGACAAACCAGTTCTCCACAGCGGGCAGTCATTCAGTCCTTCAAAATCAAGGATAATCAATGATGTGCTGTTGACAAGAGATTTGAGACATGCTTATACAGTTTTCAAGATTCAAGAATTCACTTTCAACCGTAACCATTATTCTTACACACGTACACACGTAGTGTGCGTGTGTATTTACGACGTTAAACCTTTCACGATGTTGCCTGAGAATTTTTTTAAAAGAAACTGACAACATAATTTGGTCCCATACGAATTAAGAACTGAGATTTTTTTTTTTTATCAGGGTGTTGGATGGGCGACAATTTTTTGAGACGTGTTTGCTGCGTTCATGATGTCGTCGAATAAATTAGGAATTTGAACGTCGTAACGAAATGGGAATGTGACAAATTCGGGAAATCAAAAAGTCACATAAAAACACTTGTTTTTAACGTTTTCATGACGTCACTGAGTTATGCGATACAGTGCAACACGTTTATGAATAAATAATAAATAATGATTTTTATAAATATGCAACAGTCATTGACCTACGTTGCAACAAATTATGTATAACACATATATTTCATATTTACTACATAATTTTGAACATTGATGTATTTGAAATATCTACAATTTGCTGGAATATTTAGTTATTTTTAATATTTTTATTACATACGTATATAAAAAATACTTTCGCTCTAACATAAAATTTACCACAAAACTAATGTTAGTAAATATTTATAAAATTTTTGTTAAATTGTATTTATTATAAAATCCAATACGTAATTAACTTTTCTGCGACGATAAAAGCGCCGTTCAATGTTATCATTTTATAAAATATCAACAAGTTTATGTAATAAATGTTATGAAATGAAGTTTAAATGAATAGGAAAATCAGCCATTTTATGTTTCAATAAGCTTAGCGTCTATTTCAATAACGATAGGAATTTGGACAGGGGTGGACTGGGCTGCCGGGGCGGTGCGCCCTCATGGGCTATAGGACTCGCGCCCTTTGCTAACCCAAAGTATGCGCCCTTCGCAAGGACCCAGTCCACCCCTGAATGTGGAGACTAGCATCTTATGTCTTTATGTCTTATGTCGAATCGAATAAAAATTGACGATATTTTGGAAATCACCAAATTTCAGCATTACTGCTTGAAAAAAATTCTTGAATAAAATTTATGAAAGCAGTGGCGTTTCTAGACAAAAAAATTTGGGAGACAAAAATTCCTACCTGTGTGTATGAGCGCCTCCAGCGGCGCCCGTGCACATAGGCAGGGTAATAAAATCTGGTTATATTATTTGGGGGAGCCATGGCCCTTCCGGCCCAAACCTAGAACCGCCACCGCATGAAAATCAAGAAAGAATTTTATTACGCTGATAAGTATTGATTTTTTGACTTAAATCAATTTCGAAATTTGTTTTAATAAAAATATATTTTCTTATTTATGTAAGTTCGATTTCAGTATTTAATAAATTAATAAATTTCGTCTTACAAAAACAAATGTGGATTATATTAAATATATATCGACCATTCATATTATACCAAATAATAATCAAATTAACGCATTTTCATGAGGTTACAAACGAAAATATAAAGAATGCAAATATGAAGGTTTATATAAAAAAATTTTAATTCCAGTTCCAGTGACAAACCATGATTTTTTAAATTTATTTATCAAGATATTACAATGTAATACATTTCCACATTTTTAATACCTTATGAAAAAATAATTTTTTAGCGCATTTCTTTAAAATTCTCAACTTTTTTTACCAATAAAATTTTTGCAAATATATTGTTCATTGTAACGAGTCATGGGCCTGCATTTTGTTTATAATAAAAAGGGGATTTTTTTTAATGAAAAATTCGTCTTTTAAAGTTAAATTCGCCAAAAAATCCAATTATTTAGAAAAATGAATATTTATTCTAAAAAACTTTTGAAATTCAGAAAAAATAATGGTGTAAATTTATTTGCGATGAATCTGATATGTACAGTCATGTACTAAGCTATATAAATATAAAAAAATTATATAAAAATAAAAGTAATATGTTTTTATTTCTCTAGCACAAAAACAAATTCCTTGTTTTAATTCGAAATTAAAATAACATGCCTTTATTAAACATGTGATTTTTTTTCCGTAATTTTTTAAAGTAAAGAAAATATAAATGTTTAAAATTTACCAGCCTCTTAGTTTTGTTGAGATAAAGAACGATGCTTGTTGTTACAAAATCAGTGATTTTTGGTGGATAAATGTAATTTTTTGGATGAAACTAAAAATTAGAATAAATCTTTAATCGAATTGTAAGTGTCGTAATTCAAATAAATAAATTTTGATTTGATTTTAAAAGACAATGAACAATTTTGTAATTAGAAACATAAAAACTCCATATTAACGGCAACACCTGTAACTTTACGCATCGTCGATCCCTTATTCCATCCACTGAAATTTTTCATTGCGCTAACCCACGAATGTGACAAATTCCCTAAAATATCGGCAAATTCTATAGAATCCATTCCCTGGACTATTGCAAAATACATGTATTGAATCCAGTTCTGCTTTTGTTCTTTGAAATGGTTATTACACAGCGGGGGCAGCTCTTTGTGGTAACTTTATGAAAGAGAGTTTATCGTCTATAGCAATGGAGAAGGACTTTTGCTGAAAGACGCAATTTAGGTCGTTAGTTAAATAAGAGAGAGAGAGTAACTTACCTTTGCAAGCATGGCTGTGGATCTGGGTGGGTCAACACGTGCGGGTTGGGCTTTTATAGCTGGACGCGATATGTGCCCCACATACGTCGAAGCAAGTTTTAAAACGCTGCTGCTTTCGAATCGTCAATAACGGAAAATGTTTTTCACATTGTAGAACTTTCCTCCACTGCAAAAAGGAATGTCAAAATATTAATTTGGAATTTTTAAATCAATGAGATACAGTTTGCACTAGTGTTCGATATGTAATTGTTTATATACCGACCTCATATGTAGATAATTTCAATATTATCTATCTATGAATTCCGTTAAAGAGGGACTGGGCGGAAATACTGACAGAAAGGGGATCTCCTTACACTAACAGCGCGTGAAAAAGGGAAAGAATAATAGTTATTGCACTGAATAATTATATGTTTGAATTCGGGTAATTCCGGCCATGGACAGACCCCAAGGGGGTGCACTTTCACCCCCTTGACATAAAAAGGGGAGGGGAAGACTGAATTCACAAGAAACTATAGTCCAATGACATTATTCAACTGGAATTTTATCCGGATACTCCCCCCCTCATATAATTCTGCGGGCGTCCATGGTTCCGAAGATATTTTTATCCTTTAAGCTGTTGTTCCTATTCACGATATGGAATCCATTTTGCCTGTGGCATATGGAATAATTTCAGAGGAGTACAACAGGTATAAATTTAAAAAATTCAATAGACGTTGATGATGACATTTATACGTAGTGTTTTACGGTTTATGTTCATTTATTTCTAGGTTCCTTTTTACATGTGATAACTGTTGGGTACTCATATAAAGATTAATGTATTGTTGATGTAGTCATCCACAGTGTATTATTTATATTTTATTTTTTTTTATATTTCCCGATACTTTAAATATTCTGATAAATACGGTATTTACAAATTGTTTTCTTCATTTCCTTCAATTTATCGTTACAATCTACAAGTTCTTCAAAAATACACAGAAAGTTATCCAACAAGAGTGGTATATGCGTCTTGCGCAAGTGCTGGACCAAGATATTTAAAATTTAATGAGCTTAAATAATTCTTATTTACGTTACTAACGCACAAATAAGCATTTAAAAAGTTTCAGTCATGAACTGTGTAGTTTATAGGAGATATAATTAACACTTCTCTCTTCTTGGACGGACTTGGAGAACCTTCCTTTGCAATCAACCCTTTGTGTCAATTGGACCACAATTATGAGGCATTGTGGGTAAACTGAACCATCCAATCGCAGTCGTCAGCCTCCTGCATTATTATATAACCATTGTCATGGCAACGCTGACAACGTACAAAGATTGACCAGGGCTTACCATAACTAGTAAAATTTGACACTGGTCGGAATATACGAAATACAAATGAAGAAGGTAAAAGATATTTACCATCTGCAAAAATATTCGCAACGTTTCGAGAACTACTGTTCCCTTCATCAAGCGAAAGTGTTTTTTACCTTCTTCATTTGTATTTCATATATTCCGATCAGTGTCAAATTATACTAGTTATGGCAACGCTGGTTGCAAGAATCTAGTGCAACCCTGTTGAGCCATTTCTAGCTAGGCCCGTATTTACCTTTAAGCTCACTAGGCTCAAGCCTAAGGGCGCCAACTTGGAAAAATTACAGACCTCAAAAACCGCCGCCGCACAGTGGGGCGAAATGTTCGAGAACCAGACATTAAGAAAATAGAAAAAAAACCCCCAGTTTTGGCATATTTTCTTTTTCTTCACACTCTAATCTGCCCAAGAATATGTTTCCATCATTAAATTTGATTAAAAATTCCGACCGAAAATATTTTACGAAGCTCACACTTTGAGCAACTATAGTAATGTTCCATCTTTGACACATATGGTTTCAAGGAACTTTCACATTGAAACTAAATAACAACGATAGTTAAAACAAACTCTTACAAGACGCTATGCAATAGCAGGATGATGATGGTTCTCCAGAATGTTTCCAATTTGCCTTTTTGCAAAATTGTTTTAATGTTATTTTGTTGAAAAATAATGAAAAATAAATAATAATATAGCAATATTTGTTTTTTTTTTTTTGCATGAAATTGAATGGGTGATGATTATTCAATTTTCACTTATCACTGTTTTAGAATAAAATATGCACCATAAAATTTGAGGGGTCAAATGGTGGAGAGATGAGGTGGTGGGGGGTAAACGGGGGCGCCTACAGATAATCTGCCTAGGGGCGTAAAATATGTAAATCCGGCCCTGTTTATACGGACCATTAAGTTTGTTCTGGACCTGTAAATGTTTTACCAAAGATTTTAATTGATCTTTAAGCTCACAAATAGGAACATTTTAAAAATAATACCAATGGTAGTTGTTATTGTAATATTTTCATTGAAAAAATTGCGAAAATACATAAACACTTCAATTTAATTAGTATTTATTTATTTTTGAAGTTGTTTTTATTTCCTCTTCAATAAACTCGTACTTTTATGTATAGTAGTTCCTGTTTATATGGCGGCCTACATCTTACCGAAACCCCTCAACAGAAAACAAGAATCGTTAATATGTGGATATATATCGTTCATATGCTTAAAAAGATTGCTCCTGCGCTCAGATGCGGCAGATATGCTCGACCGCTACGCTCTAGTGAACTTTCTGCTATAAGCAGCCAGAATCAGCCGTTTATTCAGCACCGAAGCGCTTGTTTGCCGCCAAGCCTTTCCGTTGCCAATCGAACTGAACCAACTTGCCAATCGAACTTGCCAATCGTTGCTGAATCGAACCGGAAGTGGAAAGACGCGTCCCGGCGCAGCATGACCCTTGTTGTGTTTGCGCCATAATTCACGAACAACCCAAACATATCGAATCAGAAGGTGATGAGTGTACCAGCATGCCCTTCATTGTCTTTGCACTATTAAAACCCAGCTGACTGTCTTATTATTTTTTCACTTGTCAATGCACGTAAAATCCTGAAAACATGTTAAGCGCGCAAAATGATCTAAGTCTAAATATACAGGGTGAGTTCAATCCACCGCACCCACGAAACATTTTTGAAATAGCCATCTGTTCACTGATTGGACTAGTTTCACCAATAGGCGCTAACGAGTAACTACTGGGTTGTTTATTTTTCCGAGATAACCTTTTCATTGGTTCTATACTATCAGAAAAAGGGTGAGCCCAAATTTGGCGACTTTGCATGCTGTCTTCACCGTGTTACGAACAACGAAAATAAAATTTACAATATTCTTACGCGCGAGAATGATCAGTTTATTAGAATTGGCGGCCCATCGCTATTTCTTAAATCTCTCCATAATTAATAAATATAAAAAACCTCAGTTTTTAAATATTATGCACTAGAGAACATTTAGACATCGTCCCATTTGCCTATCCTAACGGTGGAGGGGGGGGGAGTCGCGGAGGTTTGACCCCCATCGCCTAAGTGTTAGCGTGCATTTTTTTAACATGGTTAATATTCTGGATTGTAGATTAAAATGCACCTTATCCCCCTACTCAAGCTTTCTAGTAATACTTATGCACCGTCCTGTAAATTTTTAATTTAGTGACCTTTTACCCTAATACAGCGTTAATAATTGTTATTATCTGATTGATGATATTACAACTAATCAATGGTTCCGAAGCTCATCAATTAATTTTATTTTTTTTGTGGGTAGAGGGTAGGCAAGCTCCGCTCCAATCAGCGTCTTTCATAAAATTATTACAAAGTTGTAAAGTAAGTTCATGAGCACTTTTTGTATAACCTAGCATGAGTAGTATATCTTTTTGTGTTTAAAAACTGCTCGGTTTTGGGGGAGAGAGGAATGGCTTCAGCTAATGTCCGGCCCTGAACATTTGGTAAATGCAACATAAAAACTATTTGTGAAAGCATACGAGGAGGGGTTGATGGGGTCGTAACCCCACTGACCTTTTGTTTTCCTGTATACAATTAAATTTTGATTGTCGAAACTCTCCCCGCTTCTTAGTACACCCATAACCCCTTATAAAATGTTTGCGTACGTTACTGAAACATTGTATTTTCTTTCACTTTATCTAATAAAAACACTGAACATAAAACACGTTACGATTTCCACAGGCACAAAATCAAGATTCCTCTTTTTCTCGTACAAAAATACGTTGCTTTCGCTTCGGTTTTACGGCTCAAAGACTACAGTGGTCATGCTGCGCCGGGACCTACTGTTTTCCGAGGAATCCGAACCTCTTAAGGCCTAGGGAACCAAACCCCGGACTACAGTGAGCAGTGCGATCTTTATGAGATCTCTGAGTAAGCGTTCG
>QLNU02014802.1:41807722-41833835 GCA_006491805.2 Dysdera silvatica
ATCGAACACTACGCTGATTAAATTAAACAATGTCAAACAATCAACGTTTATTGGCGTAGTGATACCGACGCCGATGGTATGGCGTGACCAGATAGATGGTGAAACGTTCGAAAGAAAATAAATATTTCTGCCTTCGGTGGGGCCTGAACCCACGACCTTCCACTAATATAAAATAAATACATATGCTGCAACGGGCATTTCGATCAATTTAATACCAGTCTCTTTGCAATTTGGTTTAAATAGTAGTCTATGTACTACACCATTCTGCGAAATAACTGGCAACAATATATATACGTTCGTAAAGAGATTATATATTGTCCTTCGTAGCTCAGTGGGTAGAGCCTCCGCCCGGCAAGTGGAAGGTCGTGGGTTCAGGTCCCACCGAAGGCAGAAATATTTATTTTCTTTCGAACGTTTCACCATCTAATCACGCCATACCATCGGCGTTGGTATCACTACGCCAATAAACGTTGATTGATTGACATTGTTTAATTTACATTTAATGTGGTTTAGATACTTTTTGAGGAATTTTCTTAAATATGACATTGTCTCCGTATACAGCAGAAGAAATAAATCTCAAAAATTAAATTGTCAGAGCTTTTCAAAATTATGGGAAAGTAATTGCAACAGGTTTGGTTGTAAACGAAGAAATATTTATATTTAATAATATATTTCATTCTAGCACCCATACTGTCAGGAATACAGCGAATCGCTGTTGTAGATAAACCGTGACAGCACTTATGCTAAATTGCCTACATTACAAGCAGGGGCGGACACAGACTTCGGTTTTGGAGAACCAAGGACAGAATTTGCCATGATCTTGTAATAACACCAATTCAAAATATGAAATCACTCAGATCCAGTCTATTCTGAGTCGAACAGTCTTAAAACTAATAACTAAATCTATTTTTTTCGTCACAACTGGAACGAAATACTGCCATAATAAATCTTATACTAATTTGGTTCAACAAATGGAATATCGCGCCAAGTGGGCATGTAATCTTAAAAATAAGGTTGGCCTCCACTAACCTATGATTCACTGAATCAGCAAATATAGTCCGCTCGAAAAAATTAAAAAAACAAAAAAATATAAAATTCCATTTTCCGATCCAACAATGATTTGCAAATGGGCTTATAATAACATAAGGATTTCAAAAATGTATCGGAGGTGCGGAGGATTAAATTCACCCTGTATACAAAATGGAATAACTATACGGTCTGCATATCAGGTGCTAAGCTTGTCTAGTAGAAAGAATAGAACATGGATATTGTTGAAAACCCCGAGCTAGCTTAACGCCGAAAAGCTGACAAATTGAATATTAATAGTCACTAGGTGCAATAGTTACGCGGGCGATATTTACGATGATTATGCAAATAGTAGTTGCAATAGGGGTTACACAGGAGATTTTGTGCGTGTTCTATGCCCACTATTGGTTGTTCTTTTAACCATATTGATGCCTAGCTGTATAGTTTTTACTTTATACTGTCAGCTGAGGGAGGAATATTTTTACTCAGCTCTCCATGGGCATCATATAGGCGATTGACGTCACCCCAAAAGTCTACGTAGGATCAGACTTATTTGGAATAGAACCCACACCCAGCGGTCCCCTGAAGTATAGTGGTAAGGTGATAAGTAGCGCCGCCTGCCACACGGGAGACTGGGGTTCGATTCCCGGCTTGGGAGGTAACTTTGTAGGACTTTATGGTGGTAACGGATTTACCTAGCGCGCCGTTATCCCGGGTTTGACTCTCAATTGTCCCAAGAAAAGCAAGCTTACGGTGTAACTACTCATCGTGCTCCGGGAGTTTATTCACCAAACCTTAAGAGGTTCGAATTCCTCGCAAAACTACAGGACCTGACACAGTATAACAGCATTCCACTTAGAGTTCACTTTGCAGCATGACCGCTGTTGTTTTATTGTTCCGGCCCTGCGGTGGTGGTGTGGTAACGCGCTTAACACCACCGCACGGCCGGAGGTATTGTTGTAACGCGCTCAACTAGAGTGTTGTTATCCCGGGTTTGACTCCCAGCGGCGCTAAAAAAACCTCTTATCAACTGACTGCTCATTGTAGTCCAGGGGATGATTCCTTAGGCCGTATGAGGTTCGTATTCCTCGGAAAACTGTAGGTCACGGCGGCGTCTGTCCATTCCCGGATCGATTCAGACACTTGGCGTCGAGCGGCGAAAAATGGCAATGACACCAACGCTTTTAATGACGCCAAGGTTGCCGCTTGCCGCCCGCGTACTCTTCCTGCCCTCTGTTTGAATGCCGTGACTGCTGGTTGAAAACAAAAATGGAGGCGCTTGAAAGTGTAATTTTACGTAATTGTTTTTATATGGATTCGTTAAATATAATATAATAAATATATAATCGTGCGCATTAAATTGGTGGGGTGTATAAATCCCTGGGCAAGGGGATATAATTATAATTTATATTTATAAACATATACTGATTCAGACAGCGCACATCGAATGTGAGTGAAACGGCATGAGTCGCGAAGAGACGAGAGCGGAGGAAGTCTGGGGGGTCTCCTCCCCAGTTCGGTCTCTGTGATTCAGGTAAGTACTGATGTGATTCAGGTAAGTACTGATGTGATTCAGGTAAGTACTGATGTGATTCAGGTAAGTACTGATTTATTTATAAAAATACTAATTCTTCGCAAAAGGATTGCCCCTGCGCTCAAATGCGGCACATGGGCTCGCCCGTTACGATTCAGTGAACTTTCTGCTATAAGTAGCTAGAATCGACCGTTTAGCGCCGAAGCGCTTTTTTGCCGCCAAGCCTTTCCGTCGCCAAGTGTCTGAATCGATCCGGGAATGGAAACACGCGTCCCGGCGCAGCATGACCCTTACGTTTGCACCATAATTCACGAGCAACCCAAACATATCGAATCAGAAGGTGGTGAGCGTACCAGCTGGACCACCAAAGCGCTTATAGAAAAGGTAGTTACCACAGATATATAGTAGAACCTGTCTAAAATGATCACCTTTGGGATTGGACTACAATGTTCACTATAGACAGGTGGTCACTATACTCGACGGACTTTGGTATGGGCAAGACTAAGTCCTAACCAGTTTTTGTTTTACAAAATGGTCACTTTATTCAGGTGGTCAATTTACTAAGGTGGCCACTTTACCAAGTTCCACTGTATATAAGAGATATTTTTAATAATTATACAAAAAATAGTTACACACAAGAGATAGTTACAGTAGTTGTACAAGAATTATAGTAGTTGTACAGGCAATATGGAGATAGTTGTACAGTAGTACAAGGGATACGTATAGTTATACAAGAGGATAAGTAGTATGCCAAGAGATAAGCAGTAGCAGTACAATGGATAGTTACAGTAGCTGGCACAGGAGAAGTTACAGTAGTGCACAAGGGTACAATGCAGTAGCTGTACAAGAGATAGTTGAAATAGTCGTACAAAAGATAGTTACAGTAGTTACACAGGATATAATCACAGTAATTGTATAAGAGACAGGTAACAGTAGTCGTAAAAGAGATGAAGCAAGCAATTGTATAAGAGTATTGGAAGTTACAGTAGTCGTAAAAGAGATAGTTAAAGTAATTGTATAAGAGACAGTTACAGTAGTTGTAAAGAGATATTAAAGTAATTGTACAAGAGATAGTTACAATAGTGACTATTTGCACCATATTTAGAGTAGTTATGCCAGCAGTATAAAAAAAAGTGCACTATTCACAATTAGCTAAATAATGATAAATAAGTTATTCCATTATGAAATTAGCATGGGAACAACAGGAATCAGTGACTGACTAACTGTGTTCAATTTCTGTAGAAGTTAAAGTTTTTTGCAACTAACTGTGTTCAATTTCTGTAAAAAGTTTTTTGCAACTTTATTTATTTTTTATGTAAACGTGTAACTTCACTATTTAACGTTCGATCATTGTAGTTATTGACATCTAGGGACAAAGAAATATTCAGAGTATGGGAAAGAAAGGTATTTCGGAAAATACACGGGACGGTTGATGAAAACGGTGAATGGAGAATTTGAAAAAACGAGGAAATCTATGTACCATAGCTGTAAGAAAACTCGAAGCTAGAAAAAGCTTAAGAAAAACAAGTCTTAAATGGCTTAGACATCCAGAAAGAATGAAGGAATTTAGGCATGGATGTCAAAGATTATGATTCATCTCAATTTCCCACGAAAATTACAAAAACATGCCCGGGTGGGTTTATGTGATGGCCATTTGGCAATTGTGTCAACCTTAACAAAGGTAATAATATATCACAAGCCTTAAATACGAAGAAAAGGAGAGTCATTTCTGTATCCTGATTCCCGAACAGGTTAGGGCATTTCGATTCGTACAAAGGGTCTCTGATTTGATTCCGGCTCAGGGTATCGTCTCTTCTTCTTCTTTACAAAAAAAAAACCAACAACTCTAGTTTGAGCTCAGACATGGGTGTTCAAATTTATGAACCATAAAATATTCATGTAATAATTTTATTTTGACCACTATCTTCAATTATGTATTCGAAATTTTGTTGTTCGAAAATAAAAATTTATTCCCGAGCAAAAAAAAAAAAAGAACTTTTTAAAACAGTGGTTCCCAACCTGGGAGTCGCAACCCTCAAGGGGGTCGCGACAGGTTTCTGGGGGGGTCGCCGCAACTGTTTTTAGTTGCAATTATTTTTATAAGGAATTTTATACCAAATGTTTCCAACGCTTTTATACTTCAACATGGTTACACACATTTAAATATTCTACTGATGGTTCTTAATTTTTTATCTGTAATATACCCTAATATACATATTAGGGTGCTTCCATTTACAATGTTAAAATCTCAACTTAGCATTTGATCTTTCTCCAGAGTGCCATTTGGTGATGTCTCATATAGGAAGTGTATGTGCAAAATTTTTTAAATTAAACAATATTTAGAACTTGACCACCTCCAACTGAAATTCACTTAAAGCTACTTTTTTATGCAAAAGTGTGCACTATGTGCATTCAAGATTAGAATTTGATTCTTATTATTATTACAATGATGAAAATATTCTTATACAATTTTATAAAAATATTAACTGAAATTTACTAATTAAGTTTATGTGATTATTTTAGCTAATTAGTTGATCTACAAAATATTTGATAATTAGTTGCCATTTCTGAGCACAGAGGGCGCCACTTGTTGTAATACATTTTTGAAACATTATATGAGCTCAATGAAGCGTTGGGGGAGCTAAAAAATATTATAAAATTAGAAATTGTACAGAAAGAGCAGTCTGCAAGAAATTAGTAAGAAACATGAGTTGAATTGCTAATGTTCTGTTTGTTTTTGTTTTTTTTTAAATTGAGGTAGACCACTTTGTGCAAATCCATTTGCTTTTGGGTTTTGATTTTTATGCTCGTAATTTTGGATGTTGTGAGTGTGATAATTTTGAGTATATGTAATTACTTGTGCATTTCAGTAAGTTAAGTCCAGGCTCGTGACTTTAAGAACGGGTGAATCGGCGGCCCGTTCTCCACTCCCCAAAGAAACAGGAAAAGTGGCCAATAAATTTCCGTTTTCTAGCAAAATAATTGTATTTATCATGATATATATATATATAATTTAAAAATATGGATGTATTTAAATAATTCAATTATTTTCAAATAATAGACCTTTCAAGACAAACACTGCGCATGCACTAGTAATTGTATGAAATTTAAATATTATCAAAACATATAAAATTATTCATTATATACATAAAATTGTTAAAATATGTCAACAATAAAAACGTTTTAATTTAAAATTTCCATAATTTGCCATGCATAATATTCCAAATATTCACAAAAAAAGTATATATATATATATATATATAGGACCTGATATGGTACTACATGTTGTGCAGACAGAGATAATATGTGGAGACAACAAGCAAAATAAAAATATGCAATAAATGCTTACCCAGTCTTTATTTTTTGAATATAAGTTCGATTCTTTTAGACTTGCAAACTTGTCGATGATGTGAAAAAATGGTTGAGTTTCTATTAACTCTTTTAGTAGTTCCTTTTCAATTGAAATTTTTAACAAGTTTCTAAGTCTGTCTTCTAACATCGTATTACGTAGACTGATTTTGATTCTGTTTAAGCAAGAAAAACTCCGTTCTACGGAAACACTAGTGGACGGAATAGTCACTATTAAGCAAAAAAGTTTATAAGCTTCTTTAAAAATGTATCTGTTTTCTGTTAAAATTTCCATGAATGTTTGTAATTTCATATCTCTATACTGCTTATCCAGATATATGTGTTTTAATTCATTTTTCAATTTTTGGAAGTCAGTAAATATATTGGCGTAGTACACATTTAAATTATTTATTGTTTTTGTAAGAAATTTATTGGAATACTCTACAAATTTTGAAGTATCCATTAATGTAATAAAATGAAGCTTTTCCATATCTTGAAAACGTGTGGTAATTTATCTAAGGTTATCTAATATTTCATAAAATATGAATTTTATATTTTTCAAAAATTTGATCTCGTGCGAGCGTCACTTTTTTTTTGTCCCTCACGGTGTTCAGTTGGAACTGTTGTTTTCGAAATCACTAATTCGAAAATTTCTATGAACGTATCCTCATTTAGTTTGCTGTTTAAGACCATTTGCGTATTTTTAATTTGTGAGATGCAAAAATTAATGTCAAATGACTTATTTTGTAGTACATTGAAGAGAACATCCGTACGTCTAAACATATGGTTAAAAACAACAACCAAAAGTGAAAATTCAAAGTCGTTAAATATATTTAAATAGCCGACACTCTGCCTAAGCGAAGTTTGATCGGAGGTTGGATCGTTCATAATCTCAGTAAATACTTCTTTTAAAGAATCCCATTCTTTATTTATAACACTCAACATTTTAGAGTTTGATGTCCATCGCGTAATAACAGAAGTAGGAATTCGTCTTCCGACGACTGTATCGACCACGTGAGTTCGTTTGGCAGAATGATGAAAAAATGCAGGTATGCCGCTTACAGTTGCAAAAAATATGCGACACTGTGAAATGCTGTTGCAGCTTTGTTGTAGCACTAAATTCAGACGATGTGCCAAACAATTAATAAAAACTGCTTCTGGTGCTACTTCTTTAATTTTGGACTGAAGACCATTTAAGTGCCCTGACATTGCGCTTGCCCCATTAAAACGTAATCCTATAAGTTTTGATTTATAGCTAAATTTTTCGAGGCATCTTGATACAAGGTTAAACAATGCTTCGGCAGTCCGATTGGAACTGACGTCATAAAATCCCAAAAATCTTTCCACTAAATTTTCACCAGCAATAACATACCTAATTATGATACTACATTGAGATTTTTGGACAATATCTGTGGAATCGTCTACTTGTATAGAAAAAAATGCAATCCTTTATTTCTTTTTCGATATGTTCATTGATATATTGCCAAATGCAGTCAATTATTTCATTCTGAATAGTCTTAGAATTGCCGGCAAACATGGGTGTGATTTTTCAAAAGTGCTCATGAATGTCCACAGGGCTTATCGAAATGCAGTTTTCTAACAATTCTTTAAAATTACCATGATTAGTGGAGGTTACATCTTTGTGATGACCATGAAATGCTAATTCTTGCTTCCCCAAGTAAAGAACAGCACGAATGGGCGGGCAATTGAATGAAACGTCTATTAAGCTGCACATTCTCGTTGAAGCGTTTAATATATATTGCCTAAAGTATTCTTTTAAAGCATCCTCGGTACCACTTAAATTTTTCTTTAGATTTGAAAAACATAATGTACAATCCACATGGTAAAAAAACCTTCATGTTTGTGAAGAGCACGGGTAACGTTACCAAAATCATTCGAAACCACTCTTATTCCACACATTTGATTTAACACCAATGATTAAACATGGCATACAAAAAAGTTTATTTAAATAATAACTCCCACACAGCCATTCAAACTCCGAATATCACGAAATCTTAAAATGCCGATTATATACTTTGTCCTTTTTTTGCAACTTTACTTACATTTAACACAGGCATGGGCTTTTCCTTACTTAAAAATTCTTTTTTATCATCGTTATTCCAACTGGAGAATGGGGTTTCTAATAAAATACATACCCTGTCATTTAAGGGAAACGTCATATTGTAAAGGAACCTATTAGGTTTAACCTAACGAATCAAGTAACGGAAATATTGATTTCCTAGGCGGTTTGAGAACTTGTAGCATAGTGCGCATATCTGAAGTTTAAACTATATAAAAGATGGACACAGCAGTGTCCCCAGTTTAACGGCTGCTCTTCGAGTGGCTCCACATGACGTGATGTTAAACGTAATTCATTAGTCACGTGAGGAAAGTGGAAAGGACGTCTCATCCTTCCTAGCAAGCTCCTCGCTATTCTTCTAGTGTGTTAAAACGATCATGGTGCGGTACAGTGTAGCATATAATTGCAAGGAAAGGGGTGGGGAAGTAAGGCGGAATTTACTCATTTCACAGGCTTATTAATGTGTATATATCTTCTGTTCACATTGTAAATGATACGGTTCCCATTATCACACATAAACATTTCATTCACACATAAACACACACAAATTACCAAGAAAGGTACCAGCTTTAACCCAATACCAGAAAATATGGACAAAATAAGTCATTAAAATGTATAAAAAATAATATATAGCAATTATATAAAAAAATCGACATATTTTAAATATCGTACTTTTTTTAAATTATTGAAAATATATTTTTACTTTGTCAGTTGGTTTTAAAATATAGGTATTTATGATATAAAAGCATATTAAAAATTTCAAAACTCTAGTGCGCATAGATCTGAAGATAATCTGCGGGCAATATAGTGTGACGTAGCTAGTAAAATTTGAGAGAGGCAATCGACACTTGGTCGAATTAATTTAAAATCACATTTTATTCATCGAAAATAACTTTCTGTTCTCTACGTACAGGAAGCCCAGAGAGGGCTGTCTAATGGTAGCATATCTCTCTGCGTCCAGGTCCCTCTCTAGTCTCAAGTCGCAGTTACTATTCTATCCCGGGATAATGGTTTGCACATGTTAAAGTCAAAGGTCGGATTCCAGATGTCAACCCAGATCCAGGGACTGTAATTTTATGTTAGAAATTCGAGTTGTATGGACGGAGTGTAGATCAGTAAATCTTCATGCTATTTTCTGAGTTCGAAATGTTTATACTATGTAACAAGGTTGTTTATTCTATGCAATCATAATATTTTCTTCGTGCAGCAAAACTCTTCATATTTTGCAAAAGGTTTTTATCACGTAACCAGGTTGTTTATATCCTTCAATAAAAATCTTTACATCATGCAACAAGACTGTTCATATTATGCATGATGAAATGTTTTCTCTCATCACATAACAAGACTTTTCATACTATGCAACCAAAATATTTTTCATCATGTAGCAAGGTTTTTTATAGTATGCAATAAAAATGGTTAGATCAGGAAACAGCATAGTCCACATTATGCAATAACAGTACTCCCGGTATCAAATAAGATGCTTATTATATCTAATGAAATAGATTGTGTAATAAAAATGACTCCATTGTATAAAGTGTGAGGTGCCTGTCCTTAATGCATAGCCGCCAACTGTCGTGTATAAAATGGGAGATTTCTTATTCAAAAGCATAGGAGTCTCACGGTTTATACGAGAAACTTCGTAGCTATGTTAATATAAGGGTACATTAAGTAATGAAAGCGCTTACCTCATGTAAAAAGACTTTTTATGTAAGGTACGATTAACATCCACAGTATCAGTGCAATTGCCAAATGGTCAACACACAAAACCACCGAGGCATGTATTTTGTCATTTTCGTGGAAAATTTTATAAAGATAAGTTTTGCCATCCAGGAATTTTTATATATTACAAAAACAGAAAGCCTAAACTATATAATAAGAGTATGCTAACATTATATGAAAACTACATGCTTACATTACAGAAATAACGTTAGTATGTAAGAAATTCAATTTAAAATCCAAGCGTTTTAAATGAAATATTAATGTGCTACAATTAACGATTGATAAAATTAAAATTCCAATGCATCTTTTCATGCTATTAGCCTATTTTGAAATAAAGTGTCAATCCATATTATCTATCCAAGTAATAAATATATAAATAAAGTATAGTAATAAATAAAGTATGGAGGTGCTTTTTTATGAGAGACACTTCCATTCAGTAAACGCTGAAACTTTGAAAATAAAAAGATCGGTTTATGAATTAACTATTGTAATTGGTGAAGCATTATAAAACATGTTAGCAATTCCATAATTAAAAACATGCTGTTTTGACTTCATTCTAGTATTATGATAACATGTTAAAAAGTTCGTAAAACATATTACAGTTACTGAAAAATTCGAAAGCAAAGTATCTGTTTGGAACCAGTTTGTAGTTCGGTTCTTAAATGAAACCTTACGCATTTAAATTACAACGAAAGTGTAACGGAGATTTTAATTGCAACACTTTCCTCATTCTCACTCGAATTGAAATGCGTCAGCAAGATTACATCAACTTTCCTCCGAATCTGATTAGCCAACCATCACTCTGTGGAATTCATGATTGTTTGCTGTGAAAATAGGTCCAAAAGATAAAACGTTGTTTGACAGCATCCGATGGTTGTAGACGAGTGTAATACTTTCCATTTATTTTGTTTTATCTTAGAGGTTGAATGATAAGAGAGTGTTGGACTTGGCAACCTCTCATTAGTCTTGAATGAATCGGATCAGTTCACATGATGTTGGAAAAGTACATTTGCACCAACGTCTTCTAGTCATTGTCTTCAAAGTGGAATCGTTGTTTCTGCAGCAGAAACGAGAGTTTCGCCGAGAAAAAGTCAGTCTTGAACCAGTGTAACGTGTGAAAAGCAAGCATAAACAAACATAATAATAATATATTATGATACTTTATTCGGGAGAGTTTTAGGTGTATTAAACCGTTGTTGTTGTTGTTGTGGCAGGTACATCTAGACAGTCTGATGGACTATACTGAACTTTTTTTCAATGTTTATAGTATACAGGAATATAAATAATTGAAGAGTTTGGTAGCGTCAGTCTTAGTCACCTACCTATTTCCTAAGTTCTTAACTGAAGACGTTGCTGAATTTCAGTTTGAGAATATTGACAATGACGAATTTTTTTGCAAAGTTCAGAGACAATTCGAAACTTATTAAAGCCCCGGCTTAAGCCATGAACTAAGATATTCCTTATTTTAAAGCGAAGTTTATTTAAATGCCACAACACATTCATATATTTTGAGAAACCCATGCCAGTTGGGGAATTTTTGCAGAGACAAATTGACTATTGGTAGAAAGCAGTGCAGGCTCGTGTGTTCAGAAATACGATGTTGCACACATTATTTTGCCCTTAAAATTGCAAATTTTGAGTGCTGTTTTCCTTTTCATCTTTTCTCTTGCGTTTGAGAGGAGGTGAGTGAGGAGCTTTCCAGGCATATTGGACTGTTTAAGTATTACATAAGTGCATTTCTGGCCATTTTGTACCACCCGCCCCTCCCCTTGTAAGAAAAAGTAAGTAAACGCCTATCCATCTCCCGCCCCATCCTCATTCTAACGTCATATGTCGCATCATTGTAGCATGTAACTCCTGTTAAAACTCTTTTCCTTGTAAGAAAAAATAAGCAAATGCCTATCCCCCATCCCTATTCAAACATCGTATGTCGTCATCACTGTCGCATGTAACTCACATATACTACCTGTACGAACCACTCATTATGTACCTTAGGTTGAATCAATTAATTATTATTATTATTATTATTATAACGCAGGGGTGGATCCAGAGAAGAATTTTGGGGGAATGCAAAATGAAGTAGGATTCGCTTGTAACGAGCCCGCATTTAGCAAGTTTCTGGATATAGTGAGGGCAAATATGGATTTTGCTTGGTATAATGATTAAGCGCAAGACAGTTTAACTGCTTTTAGCGAACAAGCTTTTTTTGGACCCCGGATTTAACGAGCAATTTAAAAAATAAATAAAATGGGAAATCAAACTTTTTGTAAAAATTCCGTCTTTATATGCAGTTGATTCTTATAATCGGCTCTCGTTATTATCAATTCCCGCTGCATTTTTATGGATTTGCTCAATCTTTCCTCCGGTGGATCCGCCACTGTGTTAACGTAAGATTTCGGTTCTCTATTTTTTTTGGCACACACATAAGTTTTTGAAATAAGAATGCAATGTGTGATGCAAATTATAATACTTATTTACATTTTTACTCTAATATTGAGCACTTATTTATAAGTTTGCTATAATATTAAATGCTTATTAATAAATAGAGAGTAATCACAACAAATTATCGCATTTAAAAAGTTTTAATACGCTGTTAATAGCTATTTTGTACCATGTGCTACCACCATCAGAACCGTACGTTAGCTTATAACAGCGTACTAAAATTCACGCTGTAAGCAAATAGCGTGTAATATATAGGAAATTGATTTGGTAAAATATATTTATTAAAAATAATACATTCATTATAATTTCAAAATGGCCGGGAGACTACGTGGAGCCTTGCTGGGGAGCCCCAAGCGAAAAACTGATGAGAGCCATTGTTTTAAGTAATCAAATAACGTGAAAATAACGTGAAAATAACATGTAATTAACGTGAAAATAACGTGTAATCAAATAACGATATTTAACTGTGATTACGTGTATTTTATATCTTCTACTCGCAGTGTGTCATACATTCAAGTATTGCAGTTCGTACAGAGCGGGTGTCACTTTGTGACTATGTGTTTGTTTTATTATTGTTCGTATCTTATGTAAGCATCTTTTAGATCCTTGTCTTCTTTCTTCTTTTTTCTTTTCTTTCTTGAAAAAATAATCAAATCTCAACTCCCCCCTCCCCCAAAGGTGCTTACGTGATACTTGAGCGGCCGTAATTTAACATTATTAGAAACAACGTAAAGTAGCAACAAGACATTGTCTGCGTAATTACAATTACCATATTCCAAATTTTAAAATTACTCAAAAAATAATATAATTAATAGAAAAAAAAAATGAACTGACAGGGAATGAATGAGGGTGGGGGGCGGGACTGAGAAGATAGAGGGCGTTTTGTACCGAGATTTAGAACAGAAAAAGCAAGAAGTAGTATGGAATATAGGGGACGATAAATATTTTAAGCTATTCAATTTGAATTTTAAAAATACGCGTTAATTTATTATTAAAGATAACGTAAATCATTTTAGTGATATAATAAAAGAATAACGGATTAGTAAAACGTAATCTCAAACGCAATCGTATCGCAGATTATGTTCGTGATGAAAAGAATGTGAAACTGACAAATAATTATATCGCAGGACTTTTGCGCGAGGCTAACGAGAGGGAGGGAAACACGCGGGTTACAAAGCTTGTGCAACAACCAAACCTTGCTATCTGGTGAATACAATGATTTTGTCTAGCATTTCTACCCATACCTAACTCCTTAGCGACTCGTTGTTGCTGCAGCACAGGTATCAAGAAGATATGCTATTTCAAATATCGGACAGTTTATTGAAATGTTTGGGCCGGCTGTGATTATTTTTGTGACATATGTAAAGCTAGCTGAATCTATTCTAATAAAATAATAACAATAAAAACATTAACACAATTTCTTTTCCTTGTTATGAAAAACTGATTGTAGCGTAACACTGCAACTTGATCGCCAGCCGCCATTGGTTGAAAGTTTATTTATAATAAATTAAATAAACCATTCAATAATCATGGACAAAATTGAAGGCTTTAATTAATATATTAACGTCAGTCTTTAGAAAACGAGTATATATTTATATACTTTTCGTCCAAAAAGTGCCGTGACAAGCTTCGTGGCTTGACTTGACTTCTAAACCACGATACCTTTACACATAACCTAGAACACTAGGAATCAAATCCGGTTCGGAAGGGCCACTGAAGGCGGCGATGGTAGTCACTGGATCAATGAACTCCAGAATTTAAAGAATTAAGCAGACTAAAACAGAAGAAAGAAACACAAGAAATTGCAAAATATAAACAAAAGCAAAAAAGATAGGAAAATATAAAACAATAAATAAAAAAAACTGAAGAAAACTTGGAGGGGGGGTGACTTTCTGATGATTGGTGTGTGGTAGGATGCTAATTGTTGAATATGATAATGATAATTTTCACCATAAGAATAATTAATAATTATAATTATCAATATATTATATTATTGTTTTGTAATTCTTTCACCCTATATATTTCTGTTTCTTTTTTTCTTGCTATCCTCCATACCTCCTCTTTCTGTTCCTTTTTATTAATCATATATACGTTATAGTCGTCTATCCTCTGCTATTATACTATGTAAAATCAACTATCGATCAAATTTCATTTAAATTAATTCGGATTTAATCGATAAAAAGCCAGTGATTTAGCGTGTGGTTAAAATCAATCTACTCTTATCAGGCGATCAATAAGGAACGCGATAACTCATCGAAAGGGAAAGGTCAATGATGAAATAATGCCAGCCCTCTACCTGTAAAAATAATTGACATACTAAAAGAGTTGTCACATTGTATTTACTTTAATTATTGATCGAGTTAGCGATTGCAAAATAAAAAGTGATAACTCGTTTTACGGAAGTGGAACGTGGATCTTATAATTCGAAAAAGGCCTTCCGAGAAGAACAGAAACGAAAACGAACGTTATTTGTAAGAGGTGTATGAAAACAAGATAATATAAGTTCACAGAATTTCGTTTAAAAAAGAAAAGTGATCAATCAATTAATATTTATTTTTCCAAGATATACATTTATGTATTATTGAATACAGCGGATCTGTCTGTAGTTCTGTCTCCCAGTTCTCTGTCTTCTGCCAAGCCGAAACACCATTGTTGTGGCGTGGCAGCAGACAGAGAACTGGGATTACAGTGCTGTTTTTAGGCGGCCGCCCTTCCCATTAATCTATTGCTCAATCATCATCATCACCAGAAGAAGAAGAAGAAGAAGAAAAAAATGCGGATAAAAAACGGCTTAAGAAGTCTCGGCCCTCTTTTTCTTCCTTAACAAGTCTCGGCCCTCTTTTTCTTCCTTAACAAGTCTCGGCCCTCTTTTTCTTCCTTAACAAGTCTCCGTCCTTGTATTCTACCTCATGAACCATTCTTCGCCAAATTGTGATATTTTCATTCTAAGTGAAGCCAAAGATGATAAGCAGTATATATTTAGTAATACAAGGTTCTTCGTGGGGTTTTAGAGATGGAACGCTATTTAGATGCAAAATTTCGACAAATTAAAAGTAGCCTAAAACCAAAGCAGTCTTGAAGATGGAAAAGTCGGATGCAAGAAACGCTCGACTATGATTATAAGAGAGGATTTCTTGGCTAGGAACTAATAACTGAGATGCTCTTGAAAACTGACGTGTCGAAGAGAGGAGATTCAGTGAATCTACTTTTGTTCCACTTCAAAAAATTCGGGTTCTATATTTCGGAATCTGTTCAAAATTTCTGATCAAAAATTTCGAAATGATAAACTGTGTTTATTTTAACGATTAGACATTAAAAAAAAGATCGAACCAAACAAAGTTTTAACCAGAAATTTTATTTCGATAAATTATAAGAAATATTATATATGTGCTAAAAAGGGGTGTGTAAAAGAGGTGAAGATGCTTTGGAGGAAAGAGGATACGGTCAGATTGTAATGAGTGCATTTCCCAAAAATCTAGAGAGTATCACCTCAACACGTTGAATGTTAAGAAAAAATATTGTCACCAAATCCAAGAAACCTAACTTCTAGAGACAGCTCACACCATACGTGGGAATCTCCACTTATCTGGGGCCCTTGGAAATATTAAGTTAACATGCCATACTTGATGCATGTATACCAAATACTTGGAATCGAAGATACATGTATACCACAATAATGTATACCACATGTAAACACACAAAGAGGTTAATATAGAGTTAACCTGCCATAGTTGATACGTGTATACCAAATACTTGGAATCGAAGATAATTCGTGATGGCGCAGAGGCAAATCCTTTGTCTACAGTGCAGAAAGATTTAAATTCCGATGCTTCCAAGCTCTTGCCGTTTTTCTACCGCTCCGTTATCTGAGGGTTTGATCCCTAGGGTGATAGAAGTTTGCATTTCAAGGTAAACTGTAGGGCCTTCAGTAGCATGGCCTTACCTGTCTTTGCGTCATAAAAACAGAGAACAAAAAAATTGACCCAAGCTTACTACGATTATTTTATTCCTAAATATCTTTTAGATATGTGATCCACTGCAGTAGTAATGACAATGCAGAATAATTCGTAAAACAAAACCGATATTCACCGTTTGATAGATGGTGAACAAAAATTGCATAGTTATTGATCTAAGTTGTAAAAGTTGTACAAATTAATATTCAATTCCTTTTAATTAGGATAATCAATTTACACCGATTATGAATCATAAATCACTCGTTAATTGGGCTTTTATTTTAATGCAACAATAAGACGCGATTAGACTATCGAAACCAATAAGCCACTACTGAAAAAATAGAGCATCCGCTTACTTACGTTCCCATTTATCAAAAAGTTGGAGAAAAAGGCATTGAAATCAAAACCTCAATAAAAAGAGCATAACGATCTTTTAAAGGTAATTAAAACTCCTTTTTTATTATTAAAAAAAATCAGAAAAAAATTGAGTTTTTCTTCCTTATTAAAAATTTAAATTTGATCTGGTTTTAATTATCGTTTTAAAAAGGGATTGCTTTCATGTCCTCGGGCTGAATGTGTTCAACATTCTCAATACATTAAACGTGTTGCATTATGCAAAACGTTTGTATCTGACGCTGTTGAAATATCATTTACAATTCAAATTATCACACTACAATGACTCGGTATAAAACGAAATTAATCTTGTCTTAAGACATGAAAGAAACGTATATTAGTCTAGTTCATTAAGGTTTACCAACAAATCTGTACTTACGAACTAATATGGAGATATGCATCTGTTTACAAAGGTAAGTTTGCTTTTGTTTGAAGCCTCCTTTACATGGTCAGTTTTCGTTTCAGTTCAAGCCTTTATTTTCATCGCGTTTCATAATAACTGATCGTGAAAATGGCAGAAATGGAAGGTTGTTGCAGTTTGGGATGCGACGTAAAAACTGGTGAAGACATTAACTTATAATCCCTTTACAGGATGGAGGGGAAGTTACAGGCACCTTTAAACGATAAAGGGGGCTTAGAATTTGTCAATAATTTAATGTATTTTAGCAGTATTTTTAAAAAATATGATACACCAATTCTCTGAAATATATACGTGCAATTATTTAATGAAGTTAAATAATTCCCAGCATTGTACGTTCGATTAATTTTAATGAACATAGTAAAATTATTAATTAATTTTAATGAAGCAATATATCGGGAGTATGCAATTAATATCCAAAATGGTTTATATGAATAAGAAAATTTTAACAGTGAAATCAAACTAATCCGTTAAATATCAATGAGTAAAGTTTTTAAGGTGATTTATATCTGAAAAATGGATTTTCTGATATTCTAAACTAATTTTTCTGAAAATTGCATATTATTACTTAATAAGTATTTTAGTATGGCCTATATGCTGTTTACTTCATTTTTAAGTGACATATTTGCAATGTTCCACGTGGTGCATTTTTCACCTAAAAGTTTCATAACTTTTCTAAATAATCATTGAAACTATACTTACAAAAGTTACGGAAAAATTATACTCTGTTTTCGATAGTTTTTGCTTAAAAAAAATAAAAAATTTACCTTCTCTTCATAAATTGTCATTTTATTCATTAGATCGCAATAAACACTTTCAAAAAAAACATATAAGGTATAATTCCTCAATGAAATTACAAGTAAATTTTATTTGTTTTATGGAGTAAATACATGCAAAAAAAAAAATATTCGCTAAAAATTGCATCTCAAGGAATCTTTTACGTAATGCAAATTTTCTTAAAAATTTCTTTTGAAAAAACAGAGTTAAAGTCAATCATTTAAACATCCAAATCTGTGACATGACTGAAGTCGAAAGCTTTTTTCGATATGATGACGTCATCGTATCGGAATAACGAGACCATCCTCAGAAAGATGAAGTTTTGCTTTATTTTTCAGCATGCAAATCAAAAAATTTATATTTTTTTTCTAAATTCACTACTTTTTCCGAAATTCTCTCTCCTTTCTTATGGCTGGACTCCTTTCTTATGCGGTTTTCAGCGTCCTTTGTATCATGATCGTTCCGTTCCGCGGCAAAATCTTGGATGTGTATTCCTCACGGGTTACGTATGGCCGATACCGCAGTCAGCGTGTCACCGACATCAAATCTCTTCGTGGGAAGTCAAAATGGTACTTCGTCTTTGTCTACATATTTCCATCGAAAAATCTAGAAATGATAATGTTATGGAACCGTAGTTCGCGGTGATCATAACACACTCTTTCTAACGGACACCTTACAGACACGGTACTCTCTTTTTTTACAGTCAGATAAAAATTTCCCAACAAGAAACTCATAAAACAACGTTTCAGAAGGACCTCCTCCTTTATGGACGTTTTTTTTCTGTCCGGCGAGTGTCCGCTAATGAGGGGTTTCACTGTATTTGATTTCTAAGCTTTGGGATTTTAGTTGCGCATTTTTCCTTTTTTATGCGGCATCTTGTATTTTTGCGTGTACTCGTTTGATGCAGCAGTTTGGTAAGTTCATTATGTTTGTTTTGTTTGTTTGTTTTGTGGTTTTACGGCTCAAAGACTACAATGGTCATGCTGCGCCGGGACCTACTGTTTTCCGAGGAATCCGAACCTCTTAAGGCCTAGGGAACCAAACCCCGGACTACAGTGAGCAGTGCGATCTTTATGAGATCTCTGAGTAAGCGTTCTTTGCACTGCTGGGAGTCGAACCCGGATTAACGGCGTACTAGGCGAACGCGTTACCACACTGCGCCACCGCAGGGCCTCCTTATGTTTGTATTTTTCCTGATATATGTTGCTTTTTCAGTTTGGCGATTTATTATATCAATTCTTAAGCTCATTTCTCTTGAATACTTACTTCTACAATAAATATAATTTAAGAATTTTTGAACAGTGTTGCCATCGTTCTTCATTAACAATTCAAGGCATTTGAAAAACATTCGTGGGCTATTTTTCCTAGGAAAGGGGCTCTGAAGAAAATTTAAGGAACAAAATTTTTTATTTATTTTCTAAGTGTTTCTTTCTTATTTCCGCAGTTATTATTAATTAATCTTTTTAGAGCTTTGACTAATCAGAAGGTCGCTGTCCCACTCTCATTTACTTATACCTTACATGCATTCAGAATAAAATAGTTATTAAAAGATGGAAGATCCAGAACAAAATAGTCATTAAAAAATAAAAGATTCAGAATAAAAAGTCATTAAAAAAACAGAATAAAATAGTCGTTAGAAGATCCAGAATAAAATAGTCATTAGAAGATTCAGAATAAAATAGTCAATAAAATCATCACTCTAATCCCTATTCAGATATTTTGATTGTTTGTGTCCACGCCAAACATAGTCTTAATTTGCAATTAAAAAAACATCTTCCCAAACGTCGGGCAACCTCTAGGCGTGGGGTCCTATTCAGCAAAATCGGTTGGATCCGAATATGGCCAGAACCTTGCCAGAAGGAAACTGTTAAATATATAGCCTAGCTTAAATAGATCGTAAAAGAGATCATAAAACAGATCATAAAACGGATGCTTATGAATTGGAAATGTTTCCTATATTAGAACAGAAAATAAGATTTTGAGCTTCAAAAACCTCGTTGAAAACCATTTATTTTTAGTATAAATATCATAGGAATAGGGCTACGTTTTTTTATTGTTTGTGTAAAGTGCTTTAGGAAGCTAAATTAAGTTGACGATGGTGTAATTAAAAGAGTAATATACTTTTTTATTTGTATCACATTTGGAATATTATGTAAGGTAGAGATAAATTTATAGAAAAGGGATCTTTTACGTTTTCCTTAATTAAATAACATTTATAGAAATGTTTCATGGCTATGCATGTAGTAAGAAAAGAGTTCCATGCTATAAAAATTTTGAGAACTATCATTCCATTCTATGCAAGTATATCCTAATGTGTTCTGGTGTTTATTCTAGTATTTATTCTATTCTAATGTTTATTCTAGTCTTGTCTAATGTTTATTCTAGTCTTGTCTAATGTTTATTCTAGTCTAGTCAAATGTTTATTCTAGTCTAGTCAAATGTTTATTCTAGTGTATTCTAATGTTTACACTAGTACACTAATATTTATTCTAGTATATTCTAATGTTTACATTAGTACACTCTAATGTTTACACTAGTACACTCTAATGTTTATTCTAGTATATTCTAACGTTTATTCTAGTCTATATTTTAATGTTTATTCTAGTATATTCTAATGTTTATTCTAAGCTAATTTGATTAATGTTTATTCTAGTATATTCTAACGTTTATTCTAGTCTATATTTTAATGTTTATTCTAGTATATTCTAATGTTTATTCTAAGCTAATTTGATGTTTATTCTTCTACATAGCTTACTATATATATTTTAGTGCATTTCGCTAATGTGTAAATTAGAAATAAATGTATTGTGAACCCAAATACCTTGATGCAGTCGTCCTGATTTACTCTTAAAAATACGACCAGGTGGTCAAAACTAACCGCGGGTTACACTTGGACACCTGGACAGAGTTCATTTATCATTGTGATATCGGCTGACATACTATCATTATCATGGAACTACGAACTGACCGGATGCTAAGTAGACTGATCAGATCTGAAGGCTGATTACCTGTAATCTGCCTATTGTTTACAGGTCAGAGAAGTAAGCATTTTCGCCGCTTGCCTGTTTCCTTGCCGCAATTGACTGGCTTCCTGTTGATTTTACTCTTGTCTGTGCTGCTAGGTAGTTGCAACAATCCATCTTCAATTAATTATCAACCCAGATCTTTATGAATAATAATTAGAATGAAAAAGTGTCCTCGTTTAAAATGTTCCGCTATAAGTAACGATATCTCGATTTTTGCTAAAATATGATACTTTAATTTAAATAATTGATCATACTGAACTTTATTGTTATGAGAAGTTATTATTGGTTTGTCTGCAACAGCCAGTCTCTCATTCCATTGTCTATATGCGCTATGATTCATTAAACCTGAATATATATATATATATTCAGGTTTTAGTGAATATTTGATTATGATTTAATTTGCGTAATGATACCAGCGCCGATGTTATGGCGTGATTAGATGGTGAAACGTTCGAAAGAAAAGAAATGTTTCTGCGTTCTGTGGGACCTGAACCCACGACCTTCCACTTGCGGGGCGGAGTCTCTGCCTACTGAGCTACGAACGACATCTAATCTCTTACGAATGTATATAAAGACTATTTACTGATGCCGGCGACGAGCATTTCGATCAATTTAATAATTAATTGTCGCCATTTTTAATTTTGATCTCAGTATTCTAATCGAGAACTGTCATCAAATGAGTGATGTTAGAAAAAAAAACTTGAAATACTTTTCTTTATTTTCATGTATCACTGATTATATTATGTGTAATATAATATAATCAGTGATACATGATTATATTATATTATGTGTAATAGTTTCGAAAATATAAATTTTTAAAATCCGGTCATTCATTTATGCTAACCCTGTATATATAAATCAAACAACAATATCAATCAACGTTTATTGGCGTAGTGATACCAACGCCGATGGTATGGCGTGATTAGATGGTGAAACGTTCGAAAGAAAATAAATATTTCTGCCTTCGGTGGGACCTGAACCCACGACCTTCCACTTGCCGGGCGGAGGCTCTACCCACTGAGCTACGAAGGACAATATATAATCTCTTTACGAACGTATATATATTGTTGCCAGTTATTTCGCAGAATGGTGTAGTACATGGACTACTATTTAAACCAAATTGCAAAGAGACTGGTATTAAATTGATCGAAATGCACGTTGCAGCATATTACCATCACACCTTACCGTTACACCATTCTGCGAAATAACCGGCATTAGTAAATAGTCTTTACATACGTTCGTAAAGAGATTAAATATTTTTTTCTTTTTGGGGAAGGAGGAGGAGGAGGAGGGGGAGTTAAACCCCGAAATGAACAAAAAGTATGAAATAAGAACGCATTTTTTTTGGTACTTTCTTATTACATAATTATTGTACAAGGTCATTGCTGAAAAAAACAAACTGACGTAAGCTGCTATTATTTTTTTTTTTTTTCAATAATCGAGATAGGCTAATGAAGAATAATTAAAAAACTGTACATTAAAAGTGTACAAAATCTTATTAATCTGGATTTAGAGAACAATTTTTCTGGCCTTCCGATTAGCAAAACTAGTTTGGCAGGGCCGGGCCCCCACCCCAGAGCATAAGCCCTGGCCAGCGCGGGCTCCTACCGCGCTGGCGAGGGCCCGCAGCCCTTGCTGCCCCCCTCGTCAGCCTTGCTTATGTATATATACAAAATTTCATCGCAGTAGGGGTTACAAGCCCCATGAACCCCCCACCTTGCCAACGCTAGTTGTTACCCTGCTTATTAAATCAATTTTCTCAAGTTCACACGCAGGGGCGGATTAAGGGACGGGCGAACCAGAGGGCACCCCGGGGCCCCGTTTGGATGGGGGAGCCAAACTGAAGTCAAGTTAAAATTTTTTTAATGGACCCAATAGTAAAAAATCTCTTTAAAAAGAGACAAGTTTGGAGAAATTTTTAGAGACATCTTTAGAGAAATTTTTAGAGACATCTTTAGAGAAATTCTTTCAGAGACTTTAGGCCACTTTTATAGGCATATGGCTCACTGTGCATCTGTGAAAATCTCCTGTTTTCGCCGGAGGGGGCGCCAAACAGCCATCCGCGCCATGCCGCCCAGGTTCAAAATCAACCTTAAGCCGCCCCTGTTCACACGGGTGATTACATACTGCAGTCTAACTATACGTTAAATAGAGAACATTAGATATTCAACAAATGAATTTTTATATATTATTTCTTAATATTGATGCTTTGAAAATTATAAAACAAAATATTTTTGAAATTTATTACTTTTCTTTTAGGATATATTTCTGATCTGAATAATTTTTGCATTATGAAACTAGAGACATTCATAGAGCGGTGATGAACCCATTCTTCCCCTCTGTATTTTGTGAGTTAATATTTTAACTTGTTGAGCAAGCTTTACATTTAACATTTGTAGATTACAATGGAAAGGCGAGCCAAAAGTGTTTCATACCCCCACCCCGAATGTACCTTGGCAGCGCCCATACTTATACCATGAGATCTTTAAACATGAGTATTGAACCATTTCAATCAACAATTCAAATAAACTGAGTCCGCGCACCGCCTGTTAAGGCCTAAATCAATGTATTTATCGTAATCTAGGCCACGTATATTCCAATTTAAAATCTAATTTATGTCAAATGAGATTTTGTGAAGCCATTGGCACACAAAATGCCCTTTGAAAATTGAATTGCCAAGTATGTCTGATAGCTTAAATAATGTTTGGCACATCGTCTGCTTATCGTCTGCTTATTTCGGCCATAAGCAGACGATGTTTGGCACATCGTCTGTTTATGGCTGAAATACTGCTGATTGACTATGGGTAACTCACGAAGTCCCAAAAATGAGATCAAGTTGTGGGAACAAATAGGCGTTGGCTTTTGATACGGTAAACATCCATGTGACAGTGACATATGTGTACCATCCATTATACAACGAAAAACTCGCATTTGACGATTAATTTGAAATATAAGTTTTTAAATTCAAAATAGGACATTTTTTTAATTTTAAGAAATAGACCATTGCTTTTTTTTATAATGTTAACAATAAAGTGGTAAAATTTCTTTGAATTAACAGAATGAAAACAGCTATACCATTGGCGTATGAATTGAAAGAAGAAGAGCGCTTTGAATTTAATATCGTATATCCATCAGTTGCTGTGTTGTATCGAAGTATATGGTAAAGTTATCTCTGGAAAGCAATTCTGTATTGCCAATAAGGGTTGGGAGGAGGGTGCAAAGGCAGCAATTAAGTCAAGTGAGAAATTGCTTTGTGAAACTCTAAACATAAGAAGGACATAGATGGAGCAGAGAGAAACGAGCCAAAAGTGGTCTAAATAAGTGGATCCTTAAACGACAGGGACCAACATACACAAGCTGGACGAATCTCCAGGCCGGCGATGATGTGAACACGACCGCAGCCTTCCCAGTGACTAGTCTGCTACAGACATAGGTAGTAAGGGGAGGCAAAACGTGGGTATTTAGGTATTGTTGCTTCCCATACAAAGAAAAGATCGTCTGAACATACTACACTAGATACTAAGGTTAAAATTATCAAATTTAGCAGACGATAATGTACCAAACACCAAAACATATCTCTTCTTAAAAACAATGGTGAAATTCTGATTTAAACACTGCGTGGCAGATAATTTATACATGTAAATTATAATTAAAATAATAATAAGTATTGCATAATATTATAAAAATAATGGTAAAAAATAATAAATATTTTATAAAAACTTTTATTTGAAAGGAATTTTTGTTCGAAGTTTTGAGAGTTTTGTAGGAAGAATGCGTTCACCATGGTGAATGGTTTTGTCCACCTCAATCTTGACTCTTAAGACAGCTTAATTGCGTTGCCACCAACTAACTCATTAATAATCGTTCCTCATTTTGAAAATAAGGAACCTGCCACCAAATGTGGCACCGAAGTACTCTCGCCACCGCATTTTCTTGTCAAATTACATTTAATCTGAAAAGAAGTTTATCAAATTTTCTTTTTAATTTCACCTATAAATCGTTCTACATACCACGCCATTCGCCCATGCTATTCACCCTGTATTTCCAGCCGCCACACCCCCAGCTGGCGTTCGGTTGATGTAACGCTTTTTTTTCCAGTTAATTTAGGATATTCAACTTCAGCTGAAAGTAGGCTACTGACTACGTGAGATAAAGAATGCAAAGTTATCGTTTTAAAGACAGCCCTTCATCAAGGTTGGACACCAAACCAGGCTTTTATATTAGCTCCTAATGAATAGCCCGAAGCACAAATAATTAGATTCAAAGGAACAAATATCTCTCTCATTTCCCAAATGTCGCATGACTTCTAATTCCTTCACGTAATGCTTTATATAAAGGTAATGGCTTCCAATATGTCTGATAACTGAACACGAGCTTTTTGGGGTCTTGCGTGTTGTAAAGTGGACCATAGAGAAACGATTTCGAAATAATAACTTCATGTCTTTTTATTATTGCTGAATATTTGCCTTCCTCGATTGCAAAGTGCTCTATTAAAAGGAAATGGAAACAAAATGTCTTTGTAATGTGTCCACAATCAGAAAAGAATGGAGGAGGCACTATAAAGAAATGGCCAATCTTCATTTCGAAATACTACAGACCCGCCTATGTTTAAATGCATTTTCAGATTCTTATACCTGATACAGATGAAAGCATATCTTTCTTTACCCAAGCTGTTTGAACATTCGCAAATTCTTTTTAGTTTAGACTTGCAGCATTGACTTCTACTAATAAATCTAATATGCGTGGTGCTGCGCTAAATTACCTTACTATGCAAATATGTTTAAAAGATTGGGGTCATCAACTTTGACCTGTCCTCCCTTTTCGTGTAATAAAGGATGCCGAATCCAACTTTGAACTTGTAGAAATTAAGGACAGAGTCTGTCTCCTCCTCCACCAGAAAGTAGACAAATATCAACAGTAGAGGGAAACTGTCTGTTCTACGCCAATGGTCCGGGTGGCTAAGCTGGCTAAGCCAGGTCGTCTCTTAGCCAGGCTGGCTAAGGGGCAACCTGGCTTAGCCAGATTGGCCAGGCGGACCACCAGGACCAGTGGCGTAGAACAGACAGTTTCCCTCTACTATCAACGTCTTTATTTGCGGCATTTTCTTTTTTTCCCTTGTCTGTTATACGCATATGATGATTTTTATAAACCGAAGTCAATAAAGGAATCTATAGTCACTTATTCCATGGCAGGCTAACCTATCCATTTCAATTCATTCATGATACCGTCAGCCACGTGACAGGAACGGATCCAGAAAAAAAATTGGTGGGTGCGCATCGCGAAAACCAATTTAGAATCGTTGCGTGAAGATCGCTGCCGAGTTCAGGAAGTTATAATAAGTAAACACTTTTTTCTCAGGGCGCTGGCGCTCCTTGCCCTTGCATTCGACTTTGATGC
>QLNU02014802.1:41833935-41877894 GCA_006491805.2 Dysdera silvatica
TTATATCAATTTTAAGTAAATTTGGCTAAAATCATGAAATTATTAATAATGATCTCTCTTTGTTTCTTTAGACATTTCTTAATGATTTCTTCATCTTTTTAGTGATTTTTGAAACAATTTAACGATTTTTTTTTAATTTGTTAACGATTTCTTAATTCTCCCTTTCTTTTATAATTTCTTTAAAGCTTTTCAATTTTTTATAATTTCTTTAACGATCTCAAACCTTTTTCAGTAATTTCTTAATTTATTTAACTTTTTAATTTACTTAAAGAGTGCTTAATTTACTTAATAATTTTTTACTATAATTGTTCATTTCTTTATTTAGAAAATTCATAATTTATTTAGGAAATACATAATTTATTTAGGAAATACATAATTTATTTATGAAATTCATAATTTATTTAAGAAATTCATACTTTATTTAAGAAATTCATAATTTATTCAACGATTTCAAAATTCATAATAATTTCAAAGGTTCTAATAATGAACTTCCACTTCCAAGAGAATCAAACTTCTGCTGCCAATTAAACCGAACTTCTGCTGCCAAAGAAACCGAACTTCTACTGCCAAAGGAATTAAAATTCTACTTAGAACCGAACTTTCTACTGTCAAGGAGACCGTACTTTTACAGCCAAAGGAGCCGAACTTCTAATGCCAAAAGAACCGAACTTCTACTGCCAAGAGAATCAAACTTTTACTGCCAATTAAACCGAACTTCTACTGCCAAGAGAATCAAACTTTTACTGCTAATTAAACCGAACTTTCTACTGTCAAAGGAACCGAACTTCTTGATGATTTCAATTATTTCTTTCGAAGAGAAAGTAATTGCTCATTAACGTTAGATTTCAACTCCTAAAAAGATTTTATGATATATATGCCGTGTAGGATCATGATCGGTTACGAGCGAAAAATTGTATTGTTGTTTGTTAATTATTTTACCGACTAATAATCAATTTTTTTCATCACAAATTTGAATTTTTCTACTCTAATTAGTCTAATTTAGCAGAAGTCCAGTTTTACATCAAAAACACATCAGAGACTGATCTCGTATAAACGAAGTCTTAATGCGGTTTATTTGTTTTCGAAATGGGTGGTGAGAATAAAAACAATAATTTAATAAGGTACGCAAATGCATTTATACTTGACCTCAATCTTGTTTTCGACCCAAAACGGCACATTTTCTAATTTTCGGTCGTTCCTCACATCAGGGAAAGTTGTCTAAAATATAGCGGTTTGTTTCTAAATTTGCATATTTATAACGATATTACTGACGCAGTTTAAAGTGGAAAACTTCCAATTAACAATATAAAAAGCGAAATATGTTTAAATTAGAATTTAAAGCAGGTGTCAATGCAATGAAGCTTTCATCTTCGACCTCCGTAAGTTCGTTGACTTTCATTGCAGAATTTGCTGAAATTTATCGAGCAACTGACATTCTTTTTCTGTGTAAAGTTACTTTCCTCTTTATGATAAGAATTAACTTAAGTAATTTCTGCTGTTTGAGCATTTTTAAATCAGATGAAACAGTTTTTCAATTTACATGTCGCAAAGCTTGCAGGACACATTTTTAGTTTTATCTGTATCATGCCTCTGCTTTTTAAAATCAAAATACGGTTAATATCATTTGGGATAGTTTAATCTTTTTGCAGCTCGTGGAAGGGGTTTGTTGTCAATTAGCGGGAATAGGACTCAAACGCTATTTTTGTGATATAAATATACATGATATATTTATATCACAAATATGATAATATGATATGAAACGTTATTTTTATTTTAGTTCGCTATTTTTGTGATATAAATATATATGATATATTAATATCACAAATATGATATATGATACATGAAACCCTATTTTTATTTTATACGTAGAACGTGTCAGAAAACTTTAAAGTTACAACAATCGTCGTTAAAATACAACCTCTAAAACCATGATTCACAAAATAAATTGTGATCAACTTTAACCATCATGATATTTCTTAAAATTATTAATTATCCGCCAATTTCTGGATTATAATTTATGAATGATTTCAAAATTTATTAAGTGTTGATAAATTTATAATTTAATAATTAAAAATCAATGTCTAATTCTTTATTGTTGATTAATTCCGAAATTAACAATTATTAATTTAAATTATTTTTTTTAATTTACATGTAGCAGACTATATATATATACTATATATTTTGTGTTATATGTATATATTATATGTTAGGTCATTTTTAATGTAAAAATTATGTAATGTGTATACGAAATTTCACTTTAGGGTTTTTGCAATAAAATTTCTTTTATTTGTACAAATGATGTGTTAAATAAACGAACAGCATTTGGTAATAAAGTTGGTTCTATTTATATAACCAGGGAACGTTATTACCCTAAATTTGGAGAATATCCTTCTACAAAATAGTAATCAAATTAATCAGAAATTGCTTCAAATAATATTTTAATTTACTTTATAATAAATTGAAATAACTATTATAAACTTATTTTAGAATATTCTCCTGATTGATTTTTTTTTTGGCAACTTGTCTGTGTTTCCAAAATCTAACAGTATATACTGACAACACTTTTTCAACAAATGACATACGAAGCCATAAAGACATCATCGATTGCAACTGGTGGCCCTGAATAAAAATTTAACGACAGACCAGAAAAACAATAAAATTATCTATGTTTATTTCTAATTTTCTCCGCGTTAATGGGAGAATGGTGTTGGCTGCTGACAATCAATTCGTTTTTTATTTATTTATTTATCTATTTTAATTGTAATGCGGCCGACGCAATCGGCGCTTGAATTACAACTGGTTAATACAACAATTTTCCGCAAGGTGGCGGTGCGGAGCATGAAAATGGTAGAACTGTTTTATAAGACTTAACAGCAACGATGTTAAAGACTTGATTATCTAATAACGTTAAAATTTAATATTTTACAAAGTTAAAAAAGTTTGTGCATGCGAACGTCTTTAAATGCAGATGTTCAAAGACAACAACTCCTCCTGTATATTGTAAACCGATGATTGTAATTTGTTTTTATTCGTGAAACAAATGACCGATGTCTTAAAAAGATGTTTAATAGGCCATGTCGTTAAGTCTTTTTTGTGACCTCAGGTAATTGAATAATGATGCTTTACCCAGCTACATAGCGTGAATCGCTAGAGCGCGGGGCAAGTTAAGTACTGTTCCCGCAAAATGCCATTTGAAAAACTCCCTTTCACCAGCCCAATATAAAAATTTTGCGCCCCTAAAAATTTTGAGTACAGGGCTTTCGACTCGGTGGCACCCCCACGGGCTTTAGTGTGTTAACTGTTCATCGTGTCATTGTGATACTAGGGCTGTAATTATGGGGTAGTGCTTTTAGGTACGCACTGTATCTCCTTAGTTGCATTTTCTATTGATAAGTACGTATTGAAATAAATAGTGTTTAAGCTCTCAGTTAATATGTTTCAAAAAATAGTTCGCAAATATTTTTCCTCTGGGCCCCTCTTTACACCTACATGCTAACTCCCCACCCCCCTCCCCCGAATCCACACCTCATAATGTATGAATAAAAATATTTTATTTGCTTAATATACGTATGTTTGCAAATATATACATATATATTTAAACATTTTATTTATAAAAAAAATATATTGTTCAATTGGGGACACTCTCATTTAAATAAATCCAGTGTCTCATTTAAGACGAAACAATATTGTAACTTTTAAACGCGTCAATCATTATTTAGCTCGGATTAAAAATAACAATTTCATGTACAAAAATTGTTATACAACCCCCTTGCTCAAGGGGGGAGTGCATGTACAAAAAAATGTCATACACCCTCCTTGCGCAACTTCCCGCCCCCCATGGCGCTTATTCCCCACAGTTTAAGAAACTCTATATTAAATTATAGAGCCATATTGGGGTAGCTTCGTATGCCTTATCAATGTAGAGAAAAAGATAAAGAAAAAGATTAGCCATCTACTTATTAAACTGTTGTTTTTTTTCTATATTTTATAATATTCTTTTCAATTATTTTATTGATTATTTCTATTCAGTAATTTAAAATAATAATTATTATTTTGAAGCTTTTGATTACAATCAGTGCAATTCATCGCCTGTAAATACAATGAATGCATTTTGTTTGTATTTTGGCGGTAGAAGGACAACAAATGTCATATTGCACCGGAGCTTGCGGTTTCTGGGGAAACCGAACCTCTACTGCCAAGCCAACCTTACTGCCAAGGGAATCGAATTCTACTTCCAAATAATCGACTGTCAAGGAAACCCAATTTCGACTGCCAAGGAAACCGGAATTTTACTGCCACGGAAACCGAACATTTATTGTTAAGGAAACTGAACTTCTGCTGACAAGGGAACCGAACTACTACTACCAAGAGAACCAAATTTCTACTGCCAAAGAAACTGAACTTCTAATGCCAAAGGAACCAAATACTACTGCTAAGGAAACTGAACTTTTACTGCTAAAGGAACCGAACTTCTACTGCCAAAGGAACCAAACTTCTACTACCAAGGAAACCGAACTTCTACTGTCAAAGGAACCGAACTTCCATTGCCAAAGGAATCAAACTTCCACTTCCAAGAGAATCAAACTTCTGCTGCCAATTAAACCGAACTTCTACTGCCAAAGAAACCGAACTTCTACTTCCAAAGGAACCGAACTTTCTACTGTCAAGGAGACCGAACTTTCTACTGTCAAGGAGACCGAACTTTTACAGCCAAAGGAGCCGAACTTCTAATGCCAAAAGAACCGAACTTCTACTGCCAAGAGAATCAAACTTTTACTGCCAATTAAACCGAACTTCTACTGCCAAGAGAATCAAACTTTTACTCCTAATTAAACCGAACTTTCTACTGTCAAAGGAACCGAACTTCTACTGCCAAGGAAACCGAACCTCGAACTACGGTGAGCAGAATAACGGCATACATTTCACGCGATAATTGGGAGTTGAACCTGGGTTAATAGTACAATAGACGAATGCGTTGCCAACTACGCCACAATAAGGCATAGATCCATGGGCGCCCGTACGAGTATTTCTGGGGCGGGCGGGGGCTGAGAAAAATTATTACCTCCTTCTCAAAGCTGTCGAGAATTTTAGTGAATGTACAAGATACTAAAATGCTACAAAAATAATTGATACTGCTTGACAATTAGTAATGAGCTAAAAAGTACCTTATTTTAAAATGTGACTGTAAAACTTTTGAAAGTAAATGCATAGCAGGTTCGAGCAAATCAAATTTTTAAACATCTATGGGGGCCCATGAGTGGACCTGCATTTTTTTAAAGCCTAGAGAATAATCCCTGGATTTCAGTGTGTAGTTAGTCGATAAGTGCGGGTTTTTTAATATTTTTTTTTTTTAATTTTTTTATTATTATTATTATTTTTAGTTCACCGTTGGCAGTGGAACTTGGATGAATGACAGGCTACGTGAACGCGTTCCTATTGTGCCACCGAAGTCCCGAAGGGCGAGTTTAAGTGCATTACATAAGCATCTTTTGGCGAGAGGGTTGCTATTGTGCTTCATTCCCTTTTTGTTATCCAAATGTGTTAATTCTTTTAACAATACTTGAATACTCCCAAATCAAAAAAATTTAATTTAATTCAAAATTTAGTATTAAATAAATATAAACGTTTGTATTAAACAAGTCTGAAATACAAAATAGCAAAAGAAAGAATATAAAAAAGATTTAATTTGCTATAATAAATGACAATTACAGATAATTACATAAAGAAAGATGATTACAAATGATGATTCAAACGAGATAACACTTTACCATATTTGATCAACTGAACCATGAGTACTAAAAGCAACGAACATTCTGTCAATAAAGTACTAGAAACACTTTTTACAAAATGACAACATAATTTTTCAATAACAATAAAAATACTAATAGTTTCTTTTTCCTACTAAACTGATCATTTCTTTAATTATGAAAAAAATATATGCAGCTCGTATATATGCGAAGGTTGCATACATGCATAAAATATCGAGCCTCAAATTTTCTTGTATCTTTTTAATATCTAAACCCGCTTAATTTCAATTTTATACATACACAAATTGCATGTATGCAAGTATTTTTGAAGCCAAACGAATGTTTTATTATAAAATTTAAACGGGATATATGCAAACAAACTTTATGAACAAGTTTTCATCCATGTTAAATAGCTGGCAACCCTTATTTTTAAGGAGTGGCTTTCCCCACCGGAAATGGCTCTCAACCATTGTCTAAATTTCGCTTACCAGCTTATTTATGGCTTTGTTTGCACCTTCTTATACTTTCTGAATCACTGTCTTGCCTTCTTTTAGAATCACTGTCAAAATTTGTTTCTATAACAGCGACGGTCTAATAAAGAAGTTGTTTCTGCTCTAATGCTTTTGCAAGATTATTTAAGGTCAAACAATTTTAATATGAAAAACGTTAATACTTTAATAGATCAAATTTCTAATCAGTCATTAGAACATCCATGCGTGCAAGGAAAGTTAACTGGTTTTTTTTTTTTCCACTAATGCAGAACATGTGTTTATATGTAAGCACTACTACATTACTTCCTGTTATTTTTATTAATAGAGTAATAGTACTGTACATTATAAATATTGAAAAAATAATGTGTATGATTTATAAAATTAGAAATAAGAATATCTAATTTAATAATAAAATTCATTAAAAATTTAATGAGCAAATTATTTCCACGCTATAGTTCAGAGAATACCGCTTTTATGTAAAACCCGCTTATATGCATAGGATTCCGTTTCCGCGTCCACTTGCATATGTGTGATTTCGAGTGTAGTTAATAAATTGTTGTATTAATCGTTATTATTTATGATAATTGACGATTAGCTTCTTTATAAAAAGCAATATATTAAATAATTCATTTAATAAAGTAAGATATTAATTTCATTTAATAAAGTAAATATGAGCTAGATAGATGCTTTTTGGTAGTTTGTAAAGCTGAAAGTTTTCGTTCAGGAAGATTTAAACAATAATATTAAGAACTTCTTAAGCAGTTTGCTTCTTAATATTTTATCTACTTAAGAACTTCTTGAGAACTGCAAAGAAGCGTTCTATACGATTTTAAACTTGTTCTGATGTTATTAATAATTGTTTTGGGATTGCTGTTTAAAATAAGGGTATGTAATAAATATGTAACAATAAATTACATCATTTATAGTAATCACATACTCCAGTTTTCATAAGATATTTAAAATGGCATATTGATTTTAAGTTAAAAAAAGGAAAAACTTTGTTTTTGAAAGAAAATTTTCAAGGAAGTATTTAAAGAAATATGAGGTACGGGAGTGAAATAATTTTTTTACATTTAAAGAAAAATTAGATTAACATCATTTTCTGTTTCAAAGAAATCAAAAATTCAATTTTAGAAGAGTAATTTTGTCATTTTTTTTAGAAGGGTAATTCTTCTAGAAAAATAGATTAAACATGGGTGTTTTGCCGTAAAGTAATTTTACTTGAAAATAGTTCCGTGTAGAGTAGTTTTAGTATGAAATAGCAAGTAATCGTAATATAAAATAATATATTATATAAATAATAGCAATAGTATTTTCTACAGATTACTATAACTCAATGGTCGGAACATGTGAATTACGATTTTATTCCCTTACACACTTACTACTCTATTTTTAGCTGCATAATGGTTATAAAAAGTAATTAATGACGTCAATAATTAAATTAATTTGTTAATACATAGAGTAAAGACAAATACTGCCTAAATCAAACCTTACCTATGTATTTACTGAATATATTTAATTGATATATTTATTATTTACTCTCACATATCAATGCGTTTCTAAAATTGATATATATATATATTATTTTATATACATTTTATGTACAATCAACATGGTATATACATTTGTACATCATTTCTTTAAAACACTAATTATTATTAGTTGGCTAAATATCGTTGTCGAAGATAGCTGTGAAAATAATAATTTGGATTTAGTATTGAACAATATTCCTAAACGATATCACCAGCTGTGGAATTCGTAGTGTTATTTGATTGTTGAGTTACGTCGTTAGTGTTCAGATTGGTTGTAGCATTATTGATTGTCTGAGCAACGATGTTATGAATCACTCGCATGGCTTTAGGATTCATCTGAATGACCACTACTGTATACGTCACCAGGGCCGCACTCACATTAAGAATGAAACCCTTATTTATAGTAAAGAAGTTCCATCCACTCAAGCCGATGGTCGGAGAGGTCAATCTGTTTAAGAAGAACTGGACTTCTAGCATAGTGTCCAGATCCATTCTGCCTGTTCTCAAAGTCAACGAATGAAACGTAGGCAATGAGGCATGAGCCTCTTGGGACACTTTCGCAGCAGCCGTGCACGTCCCCAAGAACGCAAACACCGAGTAAATGACTTTGAGACTGAAAAATATGACGTCATCATGTGTCTTGTTTTTAAGCAATGTGTCATCAGTGAAAAGCTGCGTGATATCCAAGCAAGCTGAAACAACAAGGAATAAGAACCAGAAGAAGATGATCTTCCCGAATACCTTGTCGGTGCATCCGACCAAGGAACACAATTTCTCGTGGAACGATCGAACCCTTGTGAACTCTCCATTCAGATTTGTATTTTGTCCTACCAAGCCTAAAATGCTTCGATTATGCTCTGCAAATGCTGCTGCTAGCAAGATACACAAGGACATGAAAAGCACGGGAGTGAATATCAGTGCCCCTTGAACAAAGAAAGTCTCCAAACTGAAAATTATAGACACACAAAAGTAAGATGCAACATCGCTGAAACTTTCAGGTGGATTCACGTAAAAGATGCTTTGAAATTGTATAGGAGCAGAAACGTTATCGACCACACAAAGTACCGTTGCCCACCTCAGTATCAAATATATCCATCCAATAGCAGTAATTACCAATATCTTGCGGCAGTATTGCTTCAACGAGTTCTTACTCCATGATAAATGCTTCATCGTGGAGTCCATTTTATCCATTGTTTTGTGAATGTCATGGCAGTTGAGGTTGAGGAATCCTGTAGCAAGTATCGAACTGGTGGTCATCAGCAACACAGATATGTACTCGAAGGCTATACTATTGTTCAAAATCATAGTACTGAGGCACGATCCAAAGTACAAGAATCGGAACATCATTATAAATACTGCCCAAGTCCGACATCCGGAACTAAAAGGCAGAGACACTCCAACAATTCTGCAACAGGAAATTACAAAAATTTTACTCTAATATATAGTACTGTCCATGAGAAACAATATTATACAGTATTCATTTCATTGTTATACTAGCTTAATATTTATATTAAAGTAGAACAATTCCCATCATAGCCGATGATGTGGTGATGATACTGGGTGATGAATTACTCCCAAAGAAAAGAAATTATTTATAAACATCTGATGAGACGCGAACCGACTATCTCTTTTCCGTTAAAGTGCTTTACCATTAATATACAGGCATCGGACATTCGTTCCCTTGTCAGAGTATTTGAGGGAAAGAATGGCTGTGACGTCTGCAGCTCGATGTTAAAGCACTTGACTGGAAACCAAGAGATCGTGGGTTCGCATCCCACCAGGGGTCGATAAATCATTCTTTGAGAGTAATTCAGTATCTTAATAATTGTATTGAATGATGAGGACAAAGTAATAAGTAATAAGTAATAAAGCAAAATAATGAGGACAGGTATTTGAGAAGATTCATAAGAAGATTTTATTCAAACAAAATCTAAAAATAGTCAAAGCAACCTATAAAACGTTTATAAACAAATATTTATAAATAAAAATCTATTCAGCGTCTATAAGGAAAAATGGAACCTCCCAGCCCTGAACACATAATTTTTTTTCCATTGTATAAAAATTAGGGGTTCCCAAAATTTCTTGACCCACGAATCCCTTCTTCTTCTTCTTCTTTTATAAATTGTCAACAGCTCTCTCTCCCCCTCCCTCTCATAAATTATCGACGGATCCCAAATGCGCAAAAATATATCGGTTAGATGTTACAACTATTTGCATAAAACATATTATATAAAATATTAATCAAAGCCGTGACGCATAGTTTGAAAACCCCTGGTATGAATCGTATGTCATATTTCTTGCCATTAAATACTTCTACATGAATAAGAGAATTTTTTATGTTTAAAAATGAATACAAATTTTATTTTATGCAAAAAATTATTTAAGGTATCACATAAATTTCTATCAAGCTGTGTGTATAAGACATAAATGAATTTAGTGAATTTAGACTTGGAATCTCTCCTCCAAGTTATTTATTTCATAACATATATAAAAATATTCCAAAATCCGCAAGCATCCAAAATATTTCTAGTACCAACGATTCAAATATATATATATAAGTAATAATTCTAAGCATGTTTTACTATAAGATAGTGCATATTACACCATAATATAGTATATATTATAATACATATATACATTATGATATAATATATGTATATATTATACCATAATTATTATTTCTTCTTCTCCTCCTCCTCCTTCACAGTCCCTGCAGGACCTGGGACTTGGGCTAGCATCAGCTACAGGGCGGGTTGTAGTTGGCGAATAGCGAAAGGCCCTCGGAAATAGGGTTTAGCTGCGAATAAGAGTACTACCCAAATAAGCAGTCCCGGACGAAGGCAGCAATACTACCAGATCGTGGAGAGATGATCGGTGGCGTTGACATCTTATTAAATACCACAATGATCAAAGACGGTACTGTGACGTGGCGAGTATTCACCGCCACTAAATATGATTGTTTGGCTTTTTTATGGCGCAAGAGCATCTGGGCTATACTGCGCCAGCGCCACTAAATAAGTGAAGCCTTGTACTACTGCTGCTTTGTAGGCTGAAGAGGGATCTTCAAAGACTAGGGGACCTTCCCCGACAGAAAAGCAGCATTCCCGAACGCTGAGAGGAGCAGCCCCCAAAGGGTTAAGCGTGAGGCTAACTACTCCACCCAGGGCCGTCCTTAGCTATTAATGCGGGGCACGGGGCAAAACGTATTTCGAGGGTCCACGCATGTAAGTGTAAGAAAACAAAACAAAATTGAATAATTTATGACCACTAGATTGCACAGAATGCAAAAGCCGAAGCAAAAATATTTTTGGGGAAATTTTCAATATTACAAAAATTAAAAATTTGAGAATTACGCTTCGCGGGGCCCCAAGAAGCGCGGGGACAGGGCATGGTCCCCACTCGCCTCTGCTTAAGGGCTGCCCTGACTTCACCTCAGCAAAATCACATGTTACGAAATCTAAAGGTATACCATAATATGGTATATGTTATACGATAATATAATATATATTGTATTACACTGTAGTATATATATATTTATATATATATGTATGTGTGTGTGAGATATATATATATATATATATATAGTGATCGCAACAAGGAACAATCAGAAATTCATCCAGAGAAAAGACATAGAAAGCGACAAATGCAGACACTGTCATGCGGCATCGGAGACAATCCAACACGTGATGGCAGGATGCAAGATCCTTGCGCAGTCAGACTACAAACATAGACACGATCAAGTAGCGAAAATAGTCCACCAGAAATTGGCAGCGAATGCTGGCTTTCTGACAGAAAAATGCCCGTACTACAAATATGAGCCAGAGACCGTGCATGAGAACGAAACACACAAGCTTTACTGGGATAGAGCAATCATAACAGACAAGACAGTCCCACATAACCGTCCTGACATAACCCTCGTCGATAAATCGAATAAGACCACGTACTTAATCGACATAGCAGTACCCAACACCAATAACATACAGACAACCTACACAACGAAAATCACCAAGTACCAAGATCTCAGACATGAAGTACGAGATATATGGGGTATGGAAAAGATCCTCATCATCCCGTTAGTCATCTCAGCAACAGGGATAGTACCAAAAACGCTTGCGACGAATTTGGAGATACTCAACATTGACCCAAACACCTACATTGAAATACAAAAAGCCACAATCCTAAACACGTGTCACATTGTCAGGAAGTTTCTAGACATGGCACATTAAGAAGTGATGTAAAAAGAGGCTTGGGAACATGGCGCTCTGCCCGTCCCAAAGCCTGTTTCCGCCAAGAATGGGCGAGGAAAACTTTTATATATATATATATATATATATATATATATATATATATATATATATTAATAATATTATTTTTGTTATATACAAATGATATATTTAATATGTCTGCAGAAGGGGCTGTGACTCTATTTGCAGATGATATTAGTATGATGCTTAAGGACAAAGATACTAACAGGCAGTATGGCCGACTTCATGGGTTCGAGACACTTTTTGCACCCTCAATAATTTTGTTGTGGGTTCCTCGAACCCATAATATTTTTGCTCGTGGGGAAAATACGCATACAGAAATAGAAGCACAAAGTTTTTGGTCATCGATTCTTTAAGATTTTCATTGTCTATATTTATCTTGTTCCCTGGACCTTTTATAAAAAAATTTTTTCGTTTCGTCTGGGTTCATAGAAAATACAAAAGTTTAGTCTGTAGCTCTACACACAGAGACGAGAATCTTTAGCGGCCATAGTGATCAAGTCGAAAATATGGTGTCCAGTAAGTTGACTTAACAGCTGAGGGATCCATACTTTACTTTTTCTTTACTTTTTACTTTGTTTTGCCTCCCGAAACCCCTGGAGGTCCTGGGAAATCTAGCTTTTATTTCAATCAACTTTTTTTAAAGAAAGACGGGGAGGGGGCTGGGCACATCTGAGTATTTTGGCAGCAATCGTAAAACTATAAATGGTGTATGCATTTAGGGGGCATTAAATAATTATCTAGAGAAAAAATATTTTTCTTTAATAACCTATAATTTGCTTCATTTTAACATTTCAGGTGTCTTATTGTATATATCAGATAATCTGATAATGAAATTAAAATAAATCCTCTGGAAAGTGCGCAGGTCAATCGATTTAAAATTTTCGAACCCCCCCCCCAATAATTTTTCAAGGCGGCGCCTATGCTAACAGGGTGCTGGAAAGAACAGGGCTGCGGAAGAGGGAAAATAAAGAAAAACGAATTCTGGTTTGAACAAAATCAAATGAGAGTAAATGAAACGAAACCAATATTCTAATGTATTTAAAATAAAAGTATTAAGAGATCAATAGTAAAATTGTAAAGATTGTGCAAAGAACAATTTCCCGGAGTTACAATATCAGATAAATTAAATTAGGATGTCCAGATTAATAAAATATGCAGTAAAATAAGTAAAGGCCTACGCATAAAATAAAAGAAATAAATAGAGAATAAATAAAGAAAATAAATTAAAATTAAAATGTTTACCAAAAAAGTCGTCGAATTATATTACACATTGATTAACAGCTATCTAATGTATTGCAATAGTGTCTGGAAAAATTTGAGAAGAATGAATTTAAAAATGATTGAATCACTACAAAAAAGAATGGCAAGTACTCTACAATATATAAGAATGTGGTTATCAATTGGAAGATACTGGCAAAATCTCATGGCTTATTTCCTGTGGATATAATACGTGGATATTGTATATAAATCAAAATCTACCAAAAATAGAACAAAAACATGAGGAAAATGGAGATGTAAAACGAAGGCAGGTGTACATAGGATTAAGGGAAGGTGGAAAATTAAATTTATGAAAAAAATTAGACTGGAATTAAACCGAGAAAACCTAAATTACAAGAAAGTGAACCTTTGGGACTCACAACTAGATGAATACAAAATAATAACTAGCCTGAAATTATTCAAATAAACTGAAAAAATATTTATTAGTCAGAAACGAGGAGAGAGAGAGAAAAGAATGAGACAAGGTGGAGGTGGAATTGTTTGTTTGTTTGCCTGCCTGCCTGCCTGCCTGCCTGTCCACCTACCTACTTATTTTCTTTCTTTCTCTCTTTCTTTCCTTCCTTCCCTCCCTCCCTTCCTCCCTCTCACCTCCCAGGTTCAGACCAAGTTTTACTTGCACATTTTCTTCAAACCTTCTACATTATGTCCCAAATAGCAAAGGTCGTCCTGATGACGTTCTTGTTTGGTCCTAGAACGTAGTGAAAGTTTTGCAGACATCCTGAGGACGTCAATTTAGAACGTGCGGAAGACTTCGGTATATGACGTCCTGAGGTAAATGCCTAACGGTCAAAGTTGGCCGTTATCTGAGTATTGGTATAAATTTCTATGGGTTGATTTGTATAGCCGATATGTTAATATGATATGATGCTGATTGAATAATGTAGAGAATAAATAAAGATTATTATTATTATTATTATTATTGAACAGTATATAAATAGGTAGTAATCCAATTATTTGTAAATAGTAATAATTCAAATATGTACAAGTGAATAATGATTCAAATATATACAAGTAGTTCTTGGATATCGTGTATTTTCATGTGATATTGAGCCGAATTTGTTGAAATAAATAAATAATAAGTTAAGCATATACAAGTTGTAACAAGTCATGTTTCTGTATAACCTGAATTTTACACTTTCATAGCCTAAGTTTGAATTAGCTGATCAAAACCTCTGTCATGGTGGTCAGCACTTCAATAAATAATAATAAATAAATAAATTCCGTGATGTTCCCATTTCTTTTATTTAAATTAGAGTCTTATTTAACTCGCAAAGAAATAGATCATACCGCCAGACTAACCACCTCAATACCTTGAACGCTAAATCACGGGGCATGGACATGCACGCCCTTCTACTCGTATTTATCAAGAGGAAACTCACCCCTCTTAAACAGTGTATAGTTTAGCGCTTAAAGTATTGGAATTGTACTTTTATTCGATGTTCGTAGGTTAAAGTCCAGCCTGAACAAGTTCATTTATTCTCATTGTTATTAAGAGTAATAGAATTAGGAGGAGTTGCCCTTTCAGTAACTAAATAGTCTTATGATTGTCCAATGTGTTATGGTGTAGATAGTGAAGACAATCGAGGAAGGATAAGGTTTACGTCTCAGAGTCGATGCCTAAGCGCAGAGCATAACATCTAATTTTTACATACCCTCCTCATGGTTTAAAGCAAACAACTCTCCTAATGCAAGGTATTTTTGAAAAGGTACTCAGCAAACAAACAGCGCAATATGATGGGCTTGTAAATCTAAGTATATTATGGTTATATTTACGTAAGATCATAGAAAAAATTTTTAGTAAGGAAATTATTAGAAAACAGTAGAAGCACTGGCGTACGCAGGGGGTGTTGATGGGGGTTGTAACCCCCGATTGTAATGAAATTTTATATATTTAACATAGGAATATATGAGTTGTAGCTCTGTAACCCTTCCCATTAAGCCTATAACCCCCTTATGAACTTTCTGCGTACACCTATGAATAGAGCAAAGCTAATAACGATACTGTTCTCTCCATCACACGTTTGAAATTTGCTCATATTCAGTAATATACTCCACGATATCTGTATTTATATCAAATTTGTTCATATTCAATGAAGCTCATGTGATAGTTAAACGCATAAAATTAGTATATAAGTAGTATTTGACGAGATTTGCATAACAGCACACACACTTAAAATAGCATAGGTTAAAATCTTCGAACGCAAATCTAGTAACAATGAAATCACAACAATGGTAGAAAGGTAGTACTCTGGCATTGGAAAGATAAAGTTCAAGCAAGTCCAAAATATCACCAAAACTGGGGATATTGGGGAAATTAATAGCACTATACAATTTATTTTTATAGATGATATAGTTTACACTGATATGATTGAACCGCAGCTTGTTCCTACTTTGACGCAGTGGTAATATGTTCGCTAGAAGCTAGATTTGACACCAAATCGTGGCAAATAAAAAAATTACTGACCATCCTGCGTACCGTGTTCTTATGGTTGGTCGTCTGGCTTCAGAAATTTCGATTTCTCGGGAAGCCTGCAAGTCCTAGTGGCTATATGACCTTTCTTGCTCTTTTGGTACAAATAAATAATAAATTGTAGATTATGCAGTTGAGCAAAACCGTAACGATAGGAAGGATGCTCAATAAATGAATGTTTAGGCATTACGAAATGTTGTTTTTACCTTAAGGACATCATCACTGGCCGAAGTATTGCAGCACAATTAATGGAATTGGACCAATGGTAGCTGCTCTTCCCGTTATATTGTCTTGATCGTCCCTTAGAAGTTGTTGCGGCCATCTGGGGCGTTACTCTGTACATTACCCGACGCCGGCGCACCGTGGTCTTCTGGCTCTCCAAACGCTGATGACGGTCCACCAAGCACCTTGACGATCTGCTTATGACCATTCTTCGACTCTATCATCCCAATGTCCCGTGACTTATGATGACAGAACATGCGTAGATCTGTCTGCAAACGTGGACGTAAAATTTTTCCATTTGTCCACCCCCTCCTTCCCACAATTCCATAAAGTGCTTTTTTATACCGCATTGGATGTAGCAAGTTGCAAAGATTAGATTCAAAATAGACACGCACGTTGTCATAAAATGTGACAGAGACTCTATTTCAGCGTGATACCTACGTTCGAATAAATGCTCAATTGATTTAAACACTCGCCCTATCTCATAGGATGTGAATGAACTGATCCCAGCATGGAATCATGGAGTATTGAACAAGGTCATTCACTTTGATGAACGGATTCTTTCGTTCTTTTTCTTTTGTAAAATACATTCACTGATCTCGTTCTTCTGATTTGATGATGAGTGAATGGATTCACCCATTCATTTCCTTCACATTCCCGTTCACAGCAGATCACAATGAGCGATAAATGATCAACAAATGCTTAAAAAATGCGTCATCATATTAAATAAGTTACAGTAAATAAGTAAATATAATTAGCAAATAGTTAAAATAATAATAGTTAGCAAATGGTTTAAACTGAAAATTAACAACGATTAAAAATAATATTCTACTAGTACATGAAATACATAGATATAGTATCTTAATAAAGATGTTTGAAAGAATAAGGGGGTGTAGGCACAGAGAATTGATTGTGCTGTGGAAGAATGAGAGTAATAGAGATAGATATCTGGAAAACCGGGAATACTTGCTGCCAAAAATAAGAACTGAAACATGCCGTGATATTACAAATTACAAGGCATTTAAATTTTGGAATGATATACCATACATGGAAGTAATAATAATAAATAATCTGATATTATTTGAGAAAAAGGAGAAGAATACAATATTAATATATATTGATAATGTTCTCTGAGGTGTTTCTTATACATTTATTAATTAAGTATTTTGTTGTGAAATAACTATTATAGATGCTAATAATGATAATATCTATTATAGATGCTAATAATGATAATATCTATTATAGATGCTAATAATGATAATATCTATTATAGATGCTAATAATGATAATATCTATTATGCTGCATGCTGATATTGTGACATTGTTTTTTTATTTAATTAGATTAGATGATTAATAATCCTAGTGGGCTTTGTTCATTAATTATTGTTTACTATGTGTATTCTTTTCTCCTGTTTTTTCGTATTCTCAACAGGTCCCTAGCTGGTTATGCCATTTTTATGGTATTTTCTATGGACCTGTCCATGAGCGTTCCCTGAATAATATGCAGAGGAATGCATCCAGGAAAAATTCCAATTGAATAATGTTGTTGGACTACAGTTTCTTGTGGATTCAGTTCTTTTTTACTCCTTTGTTTTCATAAGTCAAAGGGTGTAAATGCACCCCCTTGCACCCCCTCGGGGCGTCCATGGACTTGTCGCAAAATACTGTAATATATATGTATAAGTGGAGATAAATAATTATTATTAATATTGTAAAAAAGTTAGCAAATATTAAAAAAAGTTTTTGCGACAGACAAATGGAGATTAAAGCCACGAAATATAAAAATGGGGAAATAATGGAATAAAAATATAAACAAATGGGAAAAAGCCACAAGATCATGAATAGCAGAATGGTCACTGTCAGTAATGCCGCATAACATCATTTATTCCATAAATACTGTATAATCGACAACTTCTTTCAATTATGGCAAAATAGCAACATAAAAATGTAATAATATTTCGACACATTGACAAATAGAATTCTGATTACTTCGATTTTAATTAAAAAATAACTAATCACATCTGTGTATGATAATTAAATAAATGCGAATAATTATTAAAAAATTAATTATAATTAAATCAAAGGATATTGGCTCTTGTCATATGATGTTAAATTAAACATGAGAGAGTAAATTAAGTTTCAATTAAGCTCTAATGCTATAACACAAACATATGGAGAACTCTGAAAAAAACCATCATCTGTGTTCGAAATCGAATCTGTTAAAATATAAAAACAGAAAAAAAAGATGACGAGAGAGAGAGAGAGAGAGAGAGAGGGAGAAAAGGAGAGAAACAATGAGAGATAATTATAGGACGTGCCACGTTAAGCCAAAGCTTTGCAAAGCTTCTCATGAAATCGGAATGATTTCTCAGAAGATTATGTGTTCTAAAGCATACAATTCACGATGTTCTTAAAATCAAATCTTTATTTTGATCATACTTGCTGTCACAAAATTGCCTACGTTGGTTATATCATAACTCACGTCCCGATTGTTGAAGCAGTGCGTTATATCAACGTCTACGGGCGCTTATTTTCAAAAACATTTTTGCTGAAATAAAATATATTTCGTGACTTTAATGTTCAGCTCTGTTATTTGAACATCGTTACTGATGTTAGAAACTGATCTATGTTAGTTCATTCCTCGTAACGTTGCGTGTTTCTCTAATTTGGTTATTTTTCTTTCCAACTTTGCAGAAATTATCTCAATTTCAGGATGTTAGGTCTGACGAATCTGAGATTTCTATGAATCTTGGATCTTCATTTTCAAAGCTTGTGTTCACATTTTATCATTCAACTACAACTCAGGTTTTGTTCATTACTTTTTTTTTGTAAAACAGAAAAAAGAGAGAAAAAAACCGAAATATTCTTTCAAATTTCCTTTCACCTTTTCTTAAATATTGTGCCTCTGTTTGCGATTCTTTCAAATTTCCTTTCAACTTTTCATGAATATTCTACCTCTGTTTGAGATTCTTTCAAATTTCCTTTCACCTTTTCCTAAATATTCTGCCCCTGTTTGCGATTCCTTCAAATTTCCTTTCAACTTTTCCTCAATATTTTGCCTCTGTTTGCGATTCTTTCAAATTTCCTTTCACCTTTTCCTCAATATTCCGCCTCTGTTTGCGATTCTTTCGAATTTCCTTTTACCTTTTCCTGAATATTCTGCCTCTGTTTGCGACCATGCAAGAAGCCGTTTTAAATTTTACCACGATGCACAGAAAATCACCTGAAATAAAATCCACTCTTCAAAGGTAATGTTTTCCATCACCTTTCTCATAGACAGCGTTTTATTTCTTTTTCTGTTAAGCTTAGATTTTACCTTTTTCTTGTGTAATATGAATTTAACCGCTTAAGTGGTTGAGTTCATGTTAATCATGTTCATAAGAAAGTGAAAACGAAGATAAATCTGAAGTTTTTATCTGATTTCAATTTTAATTGTTTGACGAGACTGTAAAATCACTCCAACACTGGATGATATCTCAGAAATCTTAATGTAACATTTTCTAGCATATCCAAAACTAGTGACTAACTCCAAAACTGCAGGTCAGGCTGAAATGGTTTTGCTATCAGTTTAACCAGTATATAGCCGCGTTTCATCCAAAATATGGCCATCACCACGATGACCGGGCCCCGAGGGGCGGGGTTTAACGCAAAAATGACATTTTGGGCTTCCGCGTAAATTTCCAATCAGTATAGCCCAACCCCGGTTAAGGGTCCTAGCCGCCCTGTACTAATATATTCGTAGCTGGATTCTGGCTGCTGGTTGTTTTTGAAAAATGCGACTAAATGAACTCGCTTTTCAGGAAATACCTCAGTCGAATGCCGGGCTGTCATGGGAGGGCGGTAAATTCCCACCCTCTAACGGCCCTGCATTAAACACACAAAAGTTTTAATTTATTTTAGAATAATTAATAATTAAATAATTACTCTGATCTTGTGTCTGATTACGTAAGATAGCATTTCTTTAGCCCTGGAAAGAAAATTCTTATTTTCTTACAATTTGAATTTTGGTTCTTGCCTCTTTCATAATTTTGCGCCTCCTTGAAACCTTGCGCCGAGGGGCGGACTGGGCCGCAGGCCAACCGGCTTCTGGGCCGGTGCGTCCTCATGGGCTATAGGACTCGCGCCCTCCGATAATTCAAGATACCCTTCCTTTGAGAGAACCCAGTTCGCCCCTGCTCATGCCCCAGGTTACAGTCTAATTGGCCTATCTGTTAATAGGGCCCTGAGTTTAGCTCATGACGTCGAGCAGCTTCGGAGGTGGTTTTGGTCTTAATTAGATCTGCATGCATTCCAAAACATCGAACTAATTTTAAATAATGAAAAAATTAGAACAAGGAAAAAAATTTTTAATTTTATAGTGTCAACCGAAACTCCCAAAAATGAAACATGAAATATAGAAAACACATATTATCGGAATAAGTGTTTCAGCAGCTATCTAGGATTATACCATTGTTTGTGACTGAGGGGGGGTGTCAGGAGGAGCAGGGCACGCAAAAATATGAACGTCGGCTGCGAGAGCAACGACGAAGCAGGATATAAGCCGCGAATACATCCTACGTAACGCTGTCATATTTATCCCCCCCCCCAAAAAAAAACCATCAACTCATCGTCGTGCATGCGCAGTACGCAAAGAGCGGGGTTCTGCGCACAGCGGCCAATTTGACAACCGGTGGAAATTTAAAATCAGTACAACTCAAGACCTAGAGTATCTATGAAGCTAGTTTTGGTTTCAGACGATAGATCTCAATTAGATCTACGCGTTTAACGTGCATTTCAAAACATTAAAACAGTTTCAGTGACTGAAAAAATGTAAAACAAGAAAATAAAATCACAAAAATTTCACAATATCGGCCAAAAATCGCATAAATGCCAGCATGAAATACAGAAGATGCGTAGCATCGGAAAGAGTATCTCAGAAGTTACCGAGGGATGTACCACTATTAGTGGATGAGAGGATCAAGAGGCGCAGGGCACGCAAAAATGCGAACGTTGGCATCTAAGTCAACGACGGTTTCTGTGTAACAATAAATACATCGATCCGCTTCTGAGCTCAATTGAATCTCGCTACCACAAACAACGTTGGATTGAAAACGTATTCACGTCAATCCCTCGACTGTGGATCCCATCACAGTCACAATCCTTTTACATATATTTCAAATCTCTTTATTTAACTTTCAAGCTGTTGAAATTCATCTTAATATCACTGTAATTGTCAATTATCTAGTGTGCTTACATTTATATTCGCCATTATCTTCATATTCAACCATTATCTTTCCGCCGCTGAATGAAGACCTCTCTGAGCTACTCTGATCCTGAAAGCATGGCCCAGGTCTAGCAGTGTAAAGATAACACGTTTTTTTACCTTGCAGGAAATCCTGATTTAAGCCCCTGAATTCTGTTTGCTTTAGGGCACAAGATAGACAAGGTCATGCTGCGCAGGGACTTGCAGTTAGGGGCCTGCAGTTCTATGGGTCTGTGGAGCCCACTTTGTTGCCTACGGTTCTACGTGCAATCAGAACCTCTAAAGGAAACAACCCCGACTACTTAGTTTATCAAGCGTTCCATTTTAATACCGTTAAGAGTCGAACCCGAATAAAGGACACATCGGGCGAAGGCCTACTCACTTCACCACCGAGGAGCCAAAATCTGGATTTGAACCTAAGTGATAGCCATTTACCTACTCTTCCGTACTCCGAGGCTTTATTTCCTACGCGACAGGGGTTCAGATTCCTTGTAAAACTGCAGGTCGTGATACCGCATGACCTTAGTTATCCTTGCGCCATAAAACACAAACTCCCAAAATATCCTAAAAAGGTTCTAGAAGTGGCCGCCGTACCTTCGCCACTTTGGCCAAATAAATTGGTGATTTTGGGTCTAGTTAGAATGCCTTTTTTTTCCCCTTAATTAAAGTAAAAGGTGATTTAAAACGACGAATTTACTTGGAGATGTGATAGGATATGGATCACAGACCTAGAGCCCCTAGAATTATAGGCTAGCCCATCAGCCGCCATTTTCCTGTACACTTCCGGTTTCATTTACCTTGGCGATAAAGGTTTCAACTTTGGAACAATGATCGCTATTTTGGCATAAAAATAATCAACACTCCGCCATTATCCGACTATTGTAAACATTGGCGCAACTTTTAAGATTGAGGCGATTCTCATTCTCACTGTCAGATGCCCTCCTTTAGTATTTCCCAAGAAATTTAACGACTAGTTGAGGCATCTGGATAATTAAAATCCTGAGAAATGCAGGTGCCCCATGGCGAATGTTTCCGCTTTTCTCACACGAACTACAGAAACTTGACATCTTTATGTGTTTAGGTGCCTGGCCCTGATGGATGTTCGACCAGTTCTTTCGGCCCAATCAAGGACTAAAACCTCCCACGTCACAAACAAACTGACCAATCGAATCGTGTGGGCGTTTACAATACTCTGTTGAACTTTTAACTTCATTATTTTTAAGACACACATTCCTGCTCCATCAATCGTGGAATGAGCACGCTAGAATGCGCTCCAAGAATCAATACCGTTTTCGCATGTTGTATATAATCCAGTGTCCAATAAAAGAATGATGTTCAGGTAGAGCGTCTCTTTACGGCTCTTCAAAATATTTACCTTCTCAGAATTACAGTCAATCATGCCAATCATACCGTCACGACGACGCAAGACACCCTTGGCAATATGTCGCCAATAAATACAATTTGCAACCCTAGCTTAGTTTTCGATTAATGCAAAACTATAATGCAAATAATCAAAACAAACTTTACGCTGCAAACATTCTATGTTTATTCCTCGAATGATTAGAACAATTCCCAGTGGAACACTCGTCCATTTCACCTTATTTTATTAAAAATAACACACTTGTAAATCACTCAACTTTAACACAGCAGTGAATAGGATCACGTGACACGATGGTAAGAAAATGGCGGCTATGCGCAGGTTATCTTTTCTAAAAGCCTTACACGGACCCAACTGGTTTTACACAACGTCATTATCCAACGTTTGGGTCACATTCCCGACAATCAGTAACAAATCCCTTCGTGTAAGCTACAGATTATAGATGGGGAAAATCGCTCATTGACCAAACTAATGAATGATTCCGCCCAACTCTAAGAGAGAGAGGGGCAAAATCACTGATTCGATTACTAACTGATTTTGCACATTTCTACTACGCATCTCCTGGGATTACAGCGCCGTCTCCGGCGGCCACCCTTCCTAATCCTACTACGCATCTCCTATAAAAATTCTCAGTAGTGAGAAATTACTTAAAATTAACGTTCGTTATATAAACGAAAAAGGGGTTTAGTAAATGGTGAGGAGGAGGAGGAGGAGAAGAAGAAGAATGAGTAAATGAAAAAAAGCAAATAATGGTACATTATCGACAACGCTGAAGTCATTGAATTCTCATCATCCATCCTTACGCAACATCGAGTCCCCGTCATGTTTACGAATGAAAATCGTTTAAAAAAAATGTTTTGTTTTTTTTCAAAGAAGTTGTGACATTGACATGTGACAAAGATATGTCTTTCCCTCGCCGTAGCTGTCATAAGTGACCGGTCGCAATTTTACAAAGTAGGCTGTCGCAAACGAAAGGGAGTTCGTTGAAAAACAAAATGAAAGACGTTTCTCTTAAGCAAACAACCACAAACGAAATGTACATCCCAAAATGAAAATAATGGGGAAAAGTAAATGGCCCGTGTAGATCACTTAAAGTGCCAATACTTTTGATTCAGGTAGAAAAACACGTTGCCGAAACTTACGGCCGCCATCTTTGACTGGTCTCCAAAGAATATTCGACTTTCTAAAAAAAAAAAAGTACGATGAATCGATACATTTTAGTGTTAAAAGTATCGATTTGCTACTTCGTGAAACTCATGAAATTATAAATAAGGTATTTAAATGGTTTTGGGAAAACAAGTTAAACGTAAACGAGGCAAAAACGAAGTGTATCATATTTCACAAGAAAAGGAAGATACCTATTGTTAGTATGTTCGAAATTGATAGTAATGGTTTTCCAATTTCTTTTTCTATCACTTTGAAATTTTCAGGAGTTATATTACATATGAAATTAACATGGAACGATTATTTGATATTGTCACGTTTAAACTAAATAGATTACTCGGAGTCATTCGTAAAATTAAATTTGTTTTGTGACTACTAAAATTATTAAACTTAAGGTAACATCATTGAGGAATATTTATCTAATATATTGCGTTTGGTTTCCTTTGGGCTCTACTAAAATGATTAAGTATAATAATATAATTATCAAAATAATTAGTCGATATATTGATACTAGATCTGAAATTATAATTGATGACCCCTGGCAAAACTTTCATATTCTACAATTTCACAAACTAGTTAGATATCGTATTTCAATTATAATGTATCCAAGAATACATTGTAATTTATACAATAATATTATTACACTACAACGCAGAACGAATAGATATCCATCCAGACAAGATCATGAATTTTTACCTGTTGTCTCTGGCAATAATTATTTATATTATCATATCGATCATATCTGGTCCGGAAGTTGGGAATTCTGTGCCACTTTCACTCAGGAGTATGAACAATTTGGTTTATTTAAAAAAAAAAAATAAAAAATTTTATTGATAAATTGATGATTGTGTATAATAATATATTGTGGATATAATTGATGATTCTGTATATTAATACATTATATAGTAGCCTTTTTTTGTTGCTTTTAAATAAATTAGTTCATATTTTTTTGTATTTTGTGATTTTGCCAATGAACATTATTGTATTTGTTTCGTATTTAGTAAAATGCTGAATATCGCAGTGTGCTAAAATAATAAATAAATAAATAAAATAAATAAATAAAATAAAATAGGGGGCCCGAGACGTTCTTCTATCAGCTTTTTACTCGATCTCCAAGCGACTGCGTATGATACTAATTCATGATATTTGTAAATGTATGTGTAGCTTGGCTCAATAAATATATTACTTTTATTTAGAAATATCGATAGTCTTCTGATTATCGTTTTATCCCAGTAATTCACCCTCTGTTCGCTCAAATAAGATGAATTATTGAGAGATGCCCATTGTTCTTATACAGGCGCCTTTCACTTCGTCTTGTTTGTTTTTTGGTTTTACGGCTCAAAGACTACAGTGGTCATGCTGCGCCGGGACCTACAGTTTTCCGAGGAATCCGAACCTCTTAAGGCCTGGGGAACCAAACCCCGGACTACAGTGAGCAGTGCGATCTTTTATGAGATCTCTGAGTAAGCGTTCTTTTTGCACTGCTGGGAGTCGAACCCGGATTAGCCGCGCAATAGGAGAACGCGTTACCACACTGCGCCACCGCAGGGCCTTTCACTTTGTCATTTGGTGATGAAATACGAGACATATTGTAAAAATCATTAAAGCTGGACACGTTTGTGACCATAAGGGATACAAGCGCGGGAAAACTTCCCGCGTTAACGATATTGCCAAAAAAAAAAAAAGATTATTTCCTCCTCTTTTTCACTATAAAAGGATCCTTAGAGGGGCTTAAAAACAACTGTATCGCATCTGCATAAGAGGCGGATACAGAGAAGGATTTGGGGGGGATGTAAAATACAGTAGCACCCACTTCCAACAAGCCCGCATTTAGTGAGTTTTCGGATAAAGCGAGACAAAATATAGATTTTGTTTGGTATAATGATTAAGTGCAATGCAATTGACAATACAATATAAATTTATTTATAAGTATAAGAATGATCAGTTATAAAGTTGAGTTATATATGAGGACTGAATAGAAAATAACATAAATGGCAAAATATTACAACGTTGTTACAACAACTCAAATTGAATAAACCAAAATATGAGGCTATTAATCATTGGTTACTTATTTACATAAATATAACACAGCTTTAGAAAACTAGTGATTCAAACCTAGGCTTAAGAGAAATGAGACAAAAAGGAAATCCTGAAAAAAATTGGCTCCCCACTAAAACACGAAGTAAAAGGGGGGGGGGAAGAAAGAAAGAAAATGTAACCGCTTTTAGTGAATAAGCCTTTTTTTGGACCACGGATTTAACGAGCAATTTAAAAATAAATAGAAAATTAAGCGTTTTGCAAAAATTCCGTTGTTATATGCCGTTGGTCGTTATAATCTACGCTCGTTATAACAGATTTCCACCGCATTGTTGTGGATATGGGGGGGTAGGAATTTCTCCAATTCCCCCTTGGATCCGCCACTGAAGTCAAAGTATTAAATGAAACTAAAACTCCAATAAAGAGGTTACCACCACGCTACCAGTACCAAGGGCGGATTCTGAAATCTTTTAAGAACGTGGGGGGTAGGGGCGATTTGCTTCCGATTATTTTTAGCCAAGTATCCTATACTTTTCAGGATTGATCTGCGATTTTTTAAGGGAAGGGGCGCATACGTCGTTTGCCTAGGGCGACAAATTTGCTTAGGGCGATTTGCTTTCGATTATTTTTAGCCAAGTATCCTATACTTTTCAGGGTTGATTTGCGAATTTTTAAGGAAGGGGGCGCATACGTCGTTTGCCTAGGGCGGCAAATTGGGGAGGAACTACCCCCTTGTCTCCACCAGATTACGCCTATAACCAAGGCCCTAACTAAAGGGGTTTGGGGAGTTCAACCCCCCAAAAAATTTCAGACATGTGTATTATTTATTGAAAAATGCGAATTTATTTTTATTTCGTCCTCGAGCTTTGACCACAAAAAAAAAAGTGCCCTAATGAAGATTTGCATTTAACTGAATGCAATTTGACAATCTTGGCTTTTGTTTTATCCGAATGACAATGCCCAACTGTTTTACAGAATCGGAACACAGGGACTACATCATCTGGGCTATATCCCATGGGAAGTATTTTGTATCACCCGCTCGTTGGTGTCGCATCATCGGTCGCCTCAGGGCCATGGAAATGTTGAATTCTTGAGAACTCTTTGCTTGGTTTGGCGTGTAAAGTGGGTGAGGAAAAAGGACATTTTCAATTGGCTAGCGAAATAGGAACGACTCGTTAGTGTGTTTCGTCCTCTCAGAAAAGATGTTCTCTTTCCTTTTCTCTTTATTGGTAAACTTAAATGGCAACGTTAGCCTATAGTTCACAACATGCCCGCATCCAGAAGGAGAATCTTAGGGATCGGGCTCTCCGAATCTAATAATTCTAACCTAAAATTATCCGAATCTAATAATCTCCGAATTTGTAATAAGAACGCATATATACTTAAATGTATTTATTTGCCAAACTTGTAAAGATGGGAGAGGAAAAAAAAATAAGAATAATAATTGATAAATGCCAAATATAAACTTAAAATGAATATGAATATTGAAGAAAAGCAAGAATTACACATTTCCCGTGCTTAGTGTTCATATTCGATGTAAATTCTATGTTATTGAACGATACAGCTGATCATGGAGCTATTTTTCGAAAATGTTGATTTACTTTCATAACAGCTGAATATTCCGTTTGGAGGAACAATTGGATCAAAACAGATGTTACTTCCAGACCTGCTAACGCAATGGAAGCACTTATAAATACAATGTGACTAATCTTTTTCCAAAAGCATACATGTTATTAAAGGTTATTGCCACAATTCCGATTTCTACTGCAACGATAGAAACATCATTTTCGTAATCGCAATGATTAAAAACATATTTGAGAAACTTATTGGAAGAAAAAAAAAACTAAATGAATTGGCACTTTCAGTTACTTATCCCAATATTGATGTGTAACTGGAAGGAATTTTAAATCAGTTTATTAAATCTTCAAGGCGGTCTAATTTTCGATAAGGTGCATGTAAATATGAATTATACTTTTTCTGTATAAGAGGGGAGAGATCTTAGTTCTACTTTTTTTTTCAGTTTAAGCTTCCACTACTTTACAAATGCTGTGTCCTTTACTGAAAAATTTCTTGCATTTGCTTATTCTTAACACATAATTTTAATGTTCGCGTTGAAATTTAAAAAAAAATTATATCGATATACGTTGCATCGATATATTCTTTAACTCGAACGGTAAGTACATGTTATGTTTGTAACTGTTACCGTGAAAGTAGTACAACTAGTGATTCTATAAGGACCAGTAGTGGATGCCGAAAATCGGTGGAACCCTTAGTGAAAGTAGAAAATGAAACGTTGAAGAGGGGTGTATTGGTTCTGGCAACCCTTTAAATTACCCCCTTCCGGCAAAGGAGGGGAGGGGAACCAAATGTGAAAGAAATGGGGATTATGTATATATTTACATTATATACTTATAGTTACATTTTTATTTACATTATATATTATGAAATAAACAGAATGATTGATAAAAACGAAATTTTTCTGATAATGAATTTCATATATTTTATTTAATTTTATGTTCATATTTTTTTTTAATTTGTAGCCTTATACGCTTTAATGGCCGTATAGGCCATTAAAGCCCCATTTTGTACGGCCTTGGCGGCTTCGTAAATTGTCGTTTAAATTTTGTTAGCAACAGAGTGTATGTTAACAGTTAATAAGTATTAACAATTAAATAGTTAATTAATGTTAACAATGGAGTATCTAGATATTTTTTTGTCCGGTTGTCCGGAGCGAGTGATTGTCATTGCCCCCCCTCCTCCCCACTAAATGCCATTTTCAAATGCATGTAGGTTTTGCTAGGAAATGAGAGATTTATTAAATACTTTTTAGGTTTTTTGTGGAGTTATCCACTACAAAAATAATAAAATGAAAATCTTAACGTATGCACAAATACTTACAATCAAAACGTAGCTCTCCTTGATTTTCTGTCTACAAAACCTCTAATTTTTTAATGAGCTTCATTTTGCTAAAAGAGCGTTCGTATGATGCAACTGAAATAGGCAATGACAACAGAATTTGAAGAGCCATAGCCAATGTTTTATAGGCTTCCAATCCCATTGAAGAAATGTATGTACGAAGCCCCTGTGGAGAGCCGTCCAATTCTTCTCCTAATCGTTTTTCTCTTTGAGAGATGAAATTATGTCTTTAAAATCCTCATGCAGTTCAGATCTGTTCAAGCCATTTGGATAAAATAATGCAAGGTCGGCATATTTTACAAAGCTTGACAAGCTGCTCCAGGGCCGGCGCAAGCAAATTTTCTCCTTATCGAATTAAAAATTATCTTCCTTATCTATTCCTTAGGCGAATGACATGTGTTCACACCCCACTTAAAAAAATCGACACCCCAATACAACTTGCAACCTAAAAGTACCGGCGTACGCAGTGGGGGGGTTCCTGTGGTTATAACACCCCACAGCAATGAAATTCCGTATATTTAGCGTAGGAATATGCGTTGTAGGTCTGTATGTAACTCCCCCACAATTGAGCCTATAGCCCCCTTACTATGTCTGAAAGTGAAAATATACGGCACATGCCACCCACACACTATAGTTCCGGCTAAAAGCAGCTTATAGCACACAAATAAATGATCAAAAGATTAAAAAAAAAAAATATCTGGGATTTTGCTATTGAAGGAGAAAATTGTAATCTAAAAAAAAAAGTCTTGTAATAATGTACGAAAACATTAAAATATCAAAAATAAAAGGTAAAAGAGCGTCCTCCAAGCCCCTAATGTGGTAGCAGTATTGTTTACTCCACTGAAAGGTGTAGCGGTAATGGGTAAATGTTTTTTCGGAGTTACGTAAATTGAGGTTAAAGGAAAATTTGTTAATGTAAAAAAAGCAAGAAGTTGAGCACATTAAAAAAAAAATGTATATGAGAGACATGTATAAAAAAAAAGTGTAAATATTGGTGAAGGCATTCAATATGGAAAATAATTCATTCAATTTCATATATTCATTTCTAAATTCATCTCAATCATCCTACAGTATTAGGAGCATCTTAAATAAACAAATAACTGAATAAATATATTTGTCGTACTGCCACCCTAAGCGGCCGCCTATTTCGCCTACATGGTCGCGCCGGGCCTGAGCTGCTCATCAGTTTCAACTAGTTAACAAACGATTCAGTAGCACAGAGAAATGCTAAACGTAAGGACCATTTAAAAAAAAATTTAAAGGAAGGTGCCTCGAGGGAAATAAGTGCTAAGATAAATATATCTTCATTGAAGTGCGGAAATATGTTTCCTGTTGGAAAATATAGTGTTTAGTTTTCTGCAGTAGATTCTCAAAATCAGAAGGCGTCATTCGCGTGAAATTCTTATATTGGACGCTTATTTCTTGCGAATTCCAGTCAATTGTTAGCGCCGGACCAGTATATTCTTTATACAGGTCAGTGTGCCATCGACGTCGTTGTTCCTCTTTTTCTTGCACCAACTAACCATCACTAAAGTCGCACTACTCATCAAGAAAATCGCGTGATTTTTCTCTCACGAAGACACGATTGCAAATAAATGAAAAATGCCTGTAGTGGTTCGCGGTTGGATTTTCCTTTCCCATGGATCACTGAGAAAATAATTTCAACGAACGGTTCACGAACGGCTCGCGAACAGTTCGCAAATGTATAGCCATCTACATAGATCCATTGGCGGATCCAGCGAGGGGCGGAGGGGGCCATCTCCCCCCCCCGTCAGAGTTAAATAAAAGGAAAAAAATAAACACGATGAAGAATATTTTATGCGTTGTTTGTTATGACTGTAATAAACAAAAGTCTTACACTGGCGTTAAAATCTCCAAGTCTTCGAGAACTGCCATCCAGACTTTTTTACGAATATACAAGCTTCTCGACCTTCAAACTACGTTTTCAGTAAGGGTTACTTCAGCATAACGTAGTTTTTTATCGTTGAAGCGCCTTCAAACTTGGCTTCGAACGCGGATGACAGAAGAGAAACTTTTAATACACACCCACAAAAATATTCATATTGATGTAAATAAAGTGATTGACAAATTTTCAAAGAAACCAAGATGGCTTGATTTCGCACTTAACACTAAACTACACAATAATTTTCAACACCCACGTATAAATATAATGTAAATTACTACAATACTCTACATGACTTACTAAACCAAGTTTTAAAAAAAACAAAAAAAGTTGCTTGTTATAAAAAAAGTAAAATAATTACAATGTTTTTATAGTTTAAATTTAAACTTGTTCTATTAATTACATTGTAAATTATCGTTTTTGGTTATTGTATATGTCTCCTTTACTAGCTTATCCTTCTGTCGTACTCAACAATAATCTACCCTAAGCCATATAGTTTAATTAAAGAAAAGCCCAGCTTTAATTCATTGTCTTAAATTAAATATTTTGGTGAGTATAAAGGAAGGCTAGTAATATAACAACATTTACCTAAACTATTTATCTATACAGTGGACCATATTCAAGTATTAAGAGAATTAATTGAAAGAACACATGAATATGAACTTCCATTGTGTGTTGCATTTATTGACTATGAGAAGGCCTCATAACAAGGGAATAAAAATAAATGGTGAATATTTAAATCATTTGCGGTTTGCTGATGACATTGTTATTTTTTCAACGAACCCATCAGAACTCCAAGACATGGTACAGGAGCTCTCAACTAGAAGTAAAGAAGTTGGACTCAAGATGAACCTACAAAAAACTAAGATCATGTTCAATAATTTCGTAGAGGAAACAAAAATACAAGTTGACAACATTGAGCTAGAAATTGCTGATTCATATATTTACCTTGGCCAGCTGATTTCAATGGATGGCAACATTATGAAAGAACTCAACAGACGTATTAAACTTGGCTGGAGTGCATTTGGAAGAAACAGTTTTATCCTGAAGGGGAAATTGCCTTTGTGTCTAAAAAGAAAGGTCTTCAACCAGTGTGTATTGCCAGTCCTCTCTTATGGATCAGAGACATGGAGTCTAACAGTTGGAGCAATACGAAAGTTACAGACAACGCAAAGGAGCATGGAGAGGTGCATGCTTGGAATAACTAGGAGAGATCGAAAAAGAAACACTTGGGTGAGAGAGCAAACTAGAGTAGAGGACATCATTGTTAAAGTAAAAGGGCTGAAATGGCGATGGGCTGGGCATATTGCAAGAAGAACTGATCAACGATGGACAACAGAAATTCTGAACTGGATTCCAAGAGACCACCGAAGACCTAGAAAACGTCCTCAAACTAGATGGGTGGATGAAATAAGAAAACAGGTTGGGGTGACGTGGAAGCGAATTGCTCAGGATAGACTTGTGTGGAAAGCATTTGGAGAGACCTTCATCCAGCAGTGGATAGATAATGGTTGAATATGATGATGATGACTTAAACTATTTAACAGTTCAAAACTAAAAATTTCCCCTGTAGAGGCTGACCTCCCGTAACGACATTCTGGATCTTCCATTGCACAGATCAGCGTATAAACCCCCAAATTTCACTAATTTAACTGTGTTCTCTTCACCAAATTCAACTTGTGGATGCACAGCCACATCACCTACAGCAAAATGTATACTCTCAGGAGGATATAGTGCAACCACAAAATTTTGGAATTTTTTTTTAAAAGTCGCTCTGCTTTAAATTGAAATAAACTTAAAAGAATTATATAAGATCACATAAAAATGTTTACCATAATATTTTTATATACATTTTTCAACTTAGTGAGGACGTTACTATATCACCGTTTATGCTACACCGCAAACCAAGACGTATCCACCCCGGCAATATTACCTATTTCCTTCTTTGAGCAAATTTAAAGTCCGTACAGAAGAAGCGCTTTAAATGTGGAATCTGCTTGCCCTTAACCTTTAAAATTGAAACAGAATTTGACTTGCTGTTGCTTGTAGTTTCTAGTTTTTCCGGGAAATTTTTTCCCGCGAAAATGCTTTCCTGTTTTCGATGTGTGGTGGCGGCTAAATTAAGTAGCAGCAACATTAGCAGAGCAACTAAAAAATTTCTGCCGAACTCCTTTGAAAAATACACTTCTGTGCGATGTTTTGCTAGAAAACCTATAAGCAAAGAAAATTTGTTAGAAAAATACTACGCAGCTAAACGAGCGTGGGAAGGTAAATATTGTTGACAAGTAAGGGTTTTATAACCTGTGTGTTGTTCTTCTAAATTACTTTTTCTTATTTGCGTAACTAGACGCAACTTTTAAGGGAGTATAGCTTTCAACTGCACATGATCCGCATATGCCATTCATTTTTGCCCTTTTTTTCAGGGAGGGTTATATTTTTTCTGGAGCTCCAGCCCTTATTTTTAGGACAATGCACGGCTTATTTAAAATATTTTTAAATATTATCAACAATAGGGATTTTTCAGTTGCATGGAACTTGGTGTAAATATGTGTGGATTTCAACTGTTTAATTAGGTTTCCTTTCTCTTTCAGTTGCTTAAAATTTGACGGCTCTTTAGAATTTAGTACCTAAATGGTAAATGTAATACCTAAATGTGATTTCCTATTTAATGCTAAAATTAATTTAGTACCTAAATGGTAATAGAATTATTACCTAAATGGGTTGTTAAAAAATTAAAATGTCAATGGATTGATAAAAGTGTGGGCAAAATCAATTAAATCTCTTGACCTCATTTGACGGTTCTGACTTGTCATGCAGTTTCAGTGTCGAAATGTACAATGACGAACCAGAGCTGTCATACGATTCAATTCGAAGAGGCTGCTGTTCCATTTGCATATAGCCATAATCACTCACGTCCCATTCCTTGTCAAAGACCACTTATAAACCAAGGTATTACACTTCGCCTCTTATAGTAAAAACAGGTTTACTATTTGATATAAAAGAATTTGACTTTGTTTAAGCACAACCTTCATTTATTATGAAAATTGGAATTCTCTGACATCATAGGCTATGTTCTGTTACGTAAATCAAGTAAGGGCTGTCAGAGCAGGCAATTTTTCTTACTGTAATCCAACTAGCTAACATCTGAAAATATTATTCCAAAAATAATTTTATTAGCAGTATCTGTTTTCGTCATTTTAATGCTTTAAGGGACAGAATCTAAATTTGGAAAGTGTATCTACTTATGAACAGGTATTTTTTATGAGACTAATATGAATATGTATATATTCAATATTGAAATATGTACATCATATCTAGGAAGTTTGTGGAAGTATAAAACTTATTCATCTGTATTTTATTTATACCTTGGAAGCTGTCACATGGGATTCTTTAGAACAGTGGTTCCCAACCCTTTTCAAGCTGCGACCCACTTTTGCATAATAAAACCCCACTAGAAAACCAATTTAGAATCATTTTGATGTATATTAATTTGTTGCAATTGAGTATTATATTTTGGGTATTATAGCATGTACTTGTATACTGAAGTGCCAGAAAAACTGGTACAGGCGTGCGTATGCAAATAACGGAGCTTTGCAACCAATCAGCGTAACGCGATGCGGTCGGCAGCGCCTATATAAGACGAGATCACGATATTAGGTAGGCACTTCAGTGTATATATGTTCACTTTTTTCGACCACAAGTTATACCATAAAACTTTCTTAATGAATATCCTTAAATAGCGGACACCTCTATTTAAGATACTTTTCTAATTCCCAGTCCTAATGTTTGCTGTCCTCTAATCCTCCCTGATAGTGAACACCTCTGAATTGTAACTTCCATTTTAGTTCCTAATTTAATGAATTTTTACACTTTTCTAAACGTTTTACGTAATTCCTGAATTGTATAATTCGGTAAGAATAATATTAAATCAATAGAACAATTTTCATTCATATCATCAGTAAATATATCAGTAACTATCAGGACTTCGATATTTTTTGTTTTTTCAAATTTGTCTGGGTGGTACATGAAGTGTTGATTAAAAAAAAATAATTGTTGCATGATAAAAATGCACTTTTAATATAAAGAGAAAATAAAAAATATCTAAATTATTTTAAAACACTCTTGTCATCAATTTAATTTCATTTGGCGATGAAAAAGTGTTGTGGGTTACAATACTCAGAAAATAAGAATTTTACACTTACGTGCTGACTTTCAAAGTAAAATAATCCAATAAAAGGCCTAAATTTTTATAACACGCCTTTTCAGTAATAACTTTTAGGTAATTCGTTTTAAACTGAACATGAAGAGCATCAACACATGAAAATCATGCGATGATTGGTTAACTTAAATTGCAATTATCAGGAAAAGTATTGATTTATCACAAATATGAATGTAATTTTCTATATTGAAATTTTTCAAGGAATGCAGCTATGTGATTTGTTTTCGAGAATTGTAGAAATATGCATATATTAAAATTTTAAGGAAATTATATAGTATAGTTTGTCAAGTTTTTTGGTACTTATGTATTAGCCCGCCGAGCAGAAAATTGGCAAAGATTTTGAAGAATTTATGGCAAAGTTCATTTACATAAATAACGAAATATAACCATTCATTGGTGGTGTTTCCCCACATTATTGGTTATGTTTCACGGCATTTGGCGACAGTTTTTGGTTTGGCAAAAATGGTCGATGGGCTAATACATAAGTACTGTTTTATTCAATTTAAATCGTACATTAAAGGGTTAAGTCTGAAAGCTTACTGAGGTTGTCAGCATGAGAAGACAGCTTCTCAATGCTGGCTTCCTTCTTCCGCTTTGGCGCAGTATAGCCCAGATGCTCTTGCGCCATAAAACATCCAAACATCCATCCTTCTTCCGCTAAATTATTAACTCAATGATTCAAATCTTCAAAATTCAAAAATTGTATCAAATGTTAATGTCTCTGTAGTGAATGTATTAGTGTTTGAACGAAAATTCGCTCATTCCAATAAATGCTGATCAAACTTAAAATTAATGGGTACTTGATGACTTTTTTCCTTGAATTTTCATCATGCTGGATGCCGATGAGTATCAAGGGTCTGTCACGTTGAAAAGTCATTTTTCTAAAGCTTTTGTGAACCTTTTTAAGTTTGCGTATCTGTTGGGAGTAGAATTTTTTTTATCCTCTACCTGCCTTTTTTTTTTTTTTAAGTGAAATGGTAGAATGTTATTTCAAATCATGTGCATTTTGCCTTGATTAGTTTTTAGTTCTCTTTTCCTGCAATTTTTTTTATTTTTGAAGACCCATATCATGTTAGTTAGGCACTGATGTATACAGTTTCCCAGTTTTATTGACGATGTGTCAAATCAAATGTAAGTCGAACTTTTAAGAACTGAAATTTGGAAATGCTAAACACGTACTGTCGAAGCTGACCTTCTTCGTCTAGTTATTGTTTAATTTACAATCGTGCGTAATATGCTGAAATTTTAATGTGAATCTCTCTTTTTACCATTTACTTAACTCTTTGAATTTTTCTTAGGTGATTTACCTCCACCAGATGTTAATCCCTATGGCATATTCGCGAACAATGAGTTGGATTTGTCACAAATTGAAATCTATGGATTTGACTATGACTACACCCTTGCTGTGTATAAAGAATCTCTTCATTTCTTAATTTACAAACTGGGCAGAGATTGGTTAGTGAACAAGTTCAAGGTATGCATGGGTCAATTCATTGTCTGTATTCATCATTGCCTTACACAAAAATCAATTCATAATGCTTTATACATTTTAATGCCGACTGTGAAGCGTGTAATGTTTTTGGCCCGGTCATACTGCAGTAGTAACTGGTTAAACTTCTAACAGTGCTAAAATTTAATGGTTGTAACCAAATTATTTATTATATTCTGAGGATTGCTTCCGTAGGCCTTGAGATTGTTTCCTCAGCAAACTGTAGGTTCCAGCACAGCATGTTTATCCTCCTTGTACTGTAAAACAATGATGCATGAGTCTACCTATATTGTTGCAGACATAAGTTCAGTTTGCAGTAGTAGATTACTGCAAACTAAACTTATGTAGTAGTAGACTACTTGAGTGATAATTTACGTAGCCCTACATAATTCATGGTACATGATTGGTGGTGGTGGTGGGGGGGGTTGTAGCGAAATTGAGTTAACGTGCAAACGTATGCATACAAATTCAGTATTTTTAGTGTTAGGTCTGTCTGTATTGGATGGTCTATGAATCTGTATTTTTATCTTCATATGTATATACACTGTTTACTAATAATTATGAAGATATAGATATATAAACCAATTTAGCACAAAACACTTTAATGTGTAATATTTGCATTTAGAAAGAATTAAAGCCAATATTGATTTAGGAAGGCTTTTGATCAATTTCCAGGTGACATTAGGAGGAATTAGTCTTCATTCCTCCTGTATAGTCCCCACAATAGCTATGCAACAGAATTTGAATGTATTGATCTTGACCTTCATTATCATTCGTTTTGTTTCACTTACCCAGAGATCTCATAAAGATTACATTGTTCACTGTAGCCCGGAGTTTGGTTCCCTAGGCCTTAAGAGGTTCGGATTCCTCGAAAAACAGTAGGTTCTGGCGCAGCATGACCACTGTAGTCCTTGAGCCGTAAAATCACAAACAAATCATTGTCTCAAAAATGTTCAATAGTATTGAGATTAGAACTCTGTGTGGTCTTGGGCAATTCTTTCGTACTCAGAGCTGGACAAAATACTTAGAAATGTGTATTTTTGATACAAAATACCTAAAAATTTGTATTTTCGATACGAAATATATTTTAAAATACTACTCGAAAATACAAATTAATTTTCCAAAGTTTTTTTTATCTGATCTTAATTGACTTGAACAGCCTAAGTTAGGCTAAATAATTTCATTATCTTAATCATATAATTTCATAGAAATATGTAACTGCATAATTCCATAATGTCACCATAATTTCATGACACTATAAATTTGTATGTCACCATCATTTTTCATTGTTTGTGAATTCATACTTAGTTGTAAAAAATACTTGATAAGAAATGAAATTTTTTTTTTTAAACTGCATGTGCAAGACCAACTACATGTGCTATACAGCATATAATTAGTTTTATTACTAGGCATATATCTGTTGAGAGACAAAAGTTTTAAAACATTGTTTTTTGTCTCTCATTTATATTGCAGATTGTTTCGTCAAATATTTCCATGTATATATCTGGTGGTGAATCTAAGGTTATGAGCACTGTGAGAAGACACTAACAGCAAGACGATATGAGTTTGAAGGAGGGAGGAGAGCAAAGAGCCCTTGATCTAAGAAAGATTTAAAAGCAAAATGCCCTCATTTTTGTCCCTGGTTATAATAGTAAAATAATTGATTAGAAAAATCTTTTAAAAATTGAAAAGTCCTGTAAAATATCAAATAAAGTGCAAAGATGGTCATCAGTGACATTCAAGTCAAAGTTAACACTACAGCAGGGTTTATACGGTCCTTAAAAGTCCTTAATTTTTTGGAAGTGATTTTTGGTCCTTAAAGGTCCTTATTTTCACCCGAAAAGTCCTTAATTTTGTTCTTCTATTTCTCAACATTTTTCTGTAACATATTTTAGTTTCAATTTTTGTTACTGACATTCTTCACACAGTGTGAATCAACATAAAGAACGAGCATAAAAATTCACACAGTGCCGGTTGTAATATTCCTTTTATGAACAATAGGAACATGCATAGTGAACTCCCTTTGTGAATATGCATGCAGAGCTACCCCCTTGGAACTTGTTGCAGTATTTCTTTAGAACAAGAATGACCAATACATTTCACACCTTCCAAACCCAGATTTAAAGTGCGAGGCTCCTTAAGCACTCTAAGTACTGCAGCCTTTTCTCCTGTCCCCGCCACACTGTATATTTCATGAGTAGATTTACGTTTTGAGAAGTTCTACCGTGCTCTCTGTGTGTCTAGTGTTTATCCCAGCCACTTTTAGAAGGGCGGATCATCCTATGGTCCATTCGCAGAAAATTGGCGGATAGTACCGTTAGAAATCAAGGAGCTAGCATCACAGATAGCTTGTTTCATTGCAGTAGAGGGAAGGGCATCATTTCATAACTGGTTTTTCACGGCCCGAAAGAATGTCTTTTGTTTTTTCAATTTTTTTTCATTTCTGGTCCCTAAAGGTCCTTAAAAAGTTCTTAAATTTCATGTAAAGAAATGTGTGCAAACTCTGTATAGTGGCTCTGAAAAACTCTATACCATAAATATATTTAAAACAAACACACAAAGTGATGAGAAAATCATTTCATGCGAAATGTGTATTATACACTCTATAACAAAAAAAAATCGACGCACCAAGAAGGAGTTGTCCGATTGCGATAAAAATTGGTGAATTTGAAGAACATACATAGAAAAAGAAACGATTAAAATTTCAGAACAATTGAATGATTTATTGCAGAGTTTGACCGTTACAAAGGGAGGAAGTCAATAAGGCGTTGGTCCACCTCTGGCCTGGATGCAAGCTGTCACCCGGCGTGGCATAGACTGATAAAGATCCCGGATGGTGTCCTGCGGAATTTCTTGCCAAATTGTCTCCAACTGTCGGGCTAAATCGTCAACATTCCGGGATGGTTGCAATCGCCTTCCCATAGCGTCCCAAATGTGCTCTATGGGAGAGAGATCAGGAGACCTAGCTTGCCAAGGAAGTGTTGGGCAAGCTTGAAGACAATTCATAGCAACACGTGCCGTGTGCGGCCGGACATTGTCTTGTTGAAACGTAAGTCCAGGGTGTCGCAAAAGGAACGGTAACACAACCGGTCGTAGAATGTCGTCTACGTACCGCTGTGCTGTAAGTGTGCCAGAAATGACCACCAAAGGGGTCCGGCTATCAAAGGAGATGGCACCCCAGACCATAACGCCCTGTTGTGGGCATGTGTGGCGTGCGATAGTAAGGGCAGGATCCCCACGCTGCCCTGGACGTCTCCAGACACGTCTGCGGTTGTCGTCAGGACACAGTTGGAATCGGGACTCATTACTAAAGACTATGAGTCCCCAGTCAGCGCAGTTCCAAGTTGATCGAGCCCGGCACCACTGTAATCGGACTTGACGGTGTAAAGGACGAGGACGTGAGAGGTAAGCGGCGTAACGGTCTGCGCGAGCGTAAATTCCGCTCTCTCAGTCGTCTACAGAGGGTCATGTTGGACACATGTGTGCGGGCCACACGTTGGATAGTTGATAACGACGAATCCGGTGCTGTGACAGCTGCTCTGACAATCGCTCTGTCTTCCCGTTCTGTTGTGGCCCTAGGTCGACCGCTGCCGTCCCGACGCTGACATCTGCCGTTGTTGACCCACTCTTGCCAGCACCGTCCAATCGCCGCATCGCTTCGACCCACATGTCCAGCGATTCTTCGATTCGTCCAACCAGCCTCTTTCAATCCGATAGCACGACCTCTTTCAAACTCTGACATATGCTCGTAATGAGCACGAATCTTTCGGCGAGGTATTGTTATAGTCGACGTAAGATATCCGCAGTCAAAATGCAACAGAAATTTTGACCACATAAGTTCCCGCTATTCATTCATTGGACACCAAATTTTAATCATTTGCATGTTCGGTCAAAATGTCTTTGCATACGAAATTTCATTACAATCGGACAACTCCTTGGTGTGTCTATTTTCTTGTTATAGTGTGTATTTCAGAAAACATATAAAAAAATATAAAATTTAAATTTATTCAATATTATACTGTTTTAAATCTAAAGGTAACAGAATTAAATTATCCTTACGACGCACACATGAAAATCCAACAAGAACAATTAAAGCAAGGGCCTTCAACTCACAGCCCCCGGTTCATTAAAAAATACAAATTGTTTCACACAAAAATGACGTCCCTTACTTCGTGTCTTAACTCTGTGTTTTATTTCTTTCACATTTCGTAGCAAATATCTTAATGCTGGAGAACTCAGTTGTAATTATGTTCCAGGATTTCCATAAATTCGGCAAATCTGAACTAGATGCTCTTGTGCCATAAAAAAAAAATCCAAACAAACATCCCCATCTCTCATTGCTGTCCATCTGTTACAAATCTTATTTTTACTACATTTTTCCCCCTTTTGAAATTTTGTGCTGGGGCTTTTCATCCTTGTGCCCCTCCCACCTTTCCACAATCCTACACCACTTACTTGAACAGCCTACTCAAGCTGGTCATAAAATCGACTTTTGGGCACCATTTGTTCTGTCAAGTGGCTAGAATTGGAAGTTAAAAATTCCAAACTAAATGCATTTTCAAACTTAAATGTATTTTTGAAATACAAAATATAAAATCTGTGTTTTTGATACAAAATACTTAGAAATTTGTACTTTCAGTACAAAATATGAACATGTCAAAAATACATATTTTAAATATAATTTGTGTATTTTTGATACTGCCAATATCTGTTCATACCCATGTCTTCATCCCATTTGCAGCTTTATGACAAGGTGTGTTATTGTAGTACAATGAAACCTTCAGATACTGTCACCCTACTTTCACGGTCAGATAAAAATTCCCCGGTAAAAACTGATTTACAATAAAGTATTTCAAATCCCTACTCAGTGGTCATTCTCAAATACGAACATGGGCACAATTTTCATGATTCATTTCATTAGAACAGAACTCCTGTATGGACAAAAGACAAACAAAATTGAACTTTGACCTCCATGATGTTTTTCACAATAGAAAATGGAGGATAAACAGGATAAGAGCTAAGGTGGTTGTTGATTGTTCAAGAGAGTTTGGGAAAGTTGTCCACTGCCGCGGCATTGTTTTCCCAGAATGGGGGTTGTTATAATAATAGGAAATAAAAGGTGAGAGAATAAGAGCTAGGAGGATTTTCCCTACCATTATCAACAAAGAGGAGTGGCAATTGACTCGGATTTATCCTGATTCAAATGACTAATGCTTAACAAATAGTTTGACAATAAATAAATCATATATAGTGATGCACTGCACAAAACTAATAAACCATCAACACAAAACTACCGCAGTTCATATTATCATTTATTCGACTGGCACGCAGGTCAGCGTAACAATGGAAAAACGGTGAATTTAATCTAACAATTAAAAATATATTTCGAAGGAGGACTGGTGAGTAAAACCCACCAAACAGCTATTAATTATTTCAAGATGCATAAGTTTTAATATTTAACGTTTTGTTGTAAATTTACTTGTTATATTAAAAAAATGATTATCTTCATTCTCTTAAATTCCTCTTACACTCTGAAAAATGTTTCGAAATGAAGTATCTGAATGATTGAAATGTAATATGTCAGTTACTTCAGAATGACTTCCCTCTTTTACAGATGCCAGTCTTTTACGTTCAGATTTTTCTGTCTGGCGAGCGACTGCTAATGAGAGGTTTCACTGTAATAACATTTATTTCTTAGAATTGCTTCAATGTAAGATATGCTTGATTTTCAAGAAGGGCAATGCAGTCATCCATCCTAATTTTTATTATCAAAACAATTTGTAAAACCCTAAAGTGTATTACTATGATTTTAAAAAGATATCGTTTATAACGACTGAATTTTCACGGTCCTTTGAAGGTCGTTATAACCGATTTTCACTGTATGTGTGTGTGTGTGTGTGTGTATACAGGGTGGTTAGTAAAGTCCTTATACACGCAGATAACTGTCGAACGGAGAGAGCTATATGTACGAACGTAATGCATAGGTAAAGGAAAGTGACTATGCGCTACAAGATGAGACTATGTGCAGTGTTCCGAGCAGAAAAATTCAGAACTTAGAGCTGATATCTCGAAAACTATTCAAGATATGGTAAAAAAGTCAATTATAAAGTTGTTAAACACCAGCTAGTTAGTACGAAATGACTTTTTTTCACCACCTTAATAGGGCAAAATTCGTCATTTAAGTGGTTTTAAAGGTATCCGTCCAGCAACGCCATTGTTGGTCAAAATTCCGATTTAACGTCAATCATTAACTTCAATTTTCAAAATTCATGTTAACTTCAATCATTGGTTCATGTAATTCCGTAAAACTTCATTCATTATGTAAGTACAGATTGCATGTCACGTACTACGTACAGTATGGTGGAAAAAAATATTATTAATGTTGTAGAAATGTTCTTATTTTGAGTTATGATTATTTGGTCTGCTGTGGTAACGACGACAATCCCCATTTCGTTGTAGGCGTACCAGTGGCGTAGTTGGTTAAGGCATTAGCCTGGAAATTAATTGGGTTGTCGTTGCTACCGCATTATACCAAATAATCATGATAACACAAAAAATATTTCTACAACGGAATTAATAACGTCGATTTTTTCCACCATACTGTACGTAGTACGTAACATGAATCTGTACTTACATGAAGTTTTATGGAATTACAAGAATGAATGATCAAAGTTAACATGAATTTTTAAAATTGAAGTTAATGATTGACGTTAAATCGGAATTTTGACCAACAATGGCTCTGCTGGATGGGATACCTTTTTTTAAAATCTCTTAAATCACGAATTTTGCCCTATTAAGGTGGTGGAAAAAAAGTCGTTTTGTACTAACTAGCTGGTGCTTAACAACTTTGTAATTGACCTTTTCCCCGTATCTTGAATAGTTTTCGAGATACCACTAGTGGGGGCTGCACAGTGTCTCACCTTGTAGCGTAGTCCCTTTACTATACCTATGAATCACATACATATAGCTCTGTTTGTTAGACAGTTGTCTACCTGTATAAGGACTTTACTAAACACTGTATATAAAATTAGTATATATAAATATTTATGTATAAATTTTATGTACTACTGTATATAAAATTAGTAGTTATGGGAATTTTTTAAATCACCTGTGCTGTAATGAGTCTTGGCTAACATGTGGTATCATAGATTGTCATGGGTAATATTTCAACTTGATGAGTTTATGCATTTATTTTGTCTTGAATATTTTATCTCCTTTTTAGTATCCAGATGAAATAAAACACTTTAAATATGTGCCAGGTTTTGCCATACGAGGATTACACTACGATATGCATACGGTAAATACAACTAAGCATTTGAATAATTTTAATGCATAATGCTAACCAAATTATGTATGGAGTGTGTTAAGAATAGCAAAAACCAGTTATTGCGTGAATATGTATCTCTATGTTGTTGACAAAAAAATTCTAGTCTTTATTCCCATAGCTTTGCTTCAGTTTTTAAAAGTTGTAGTGAACATAGCAGGGTTGGAAAGGTTTTGGAGTACGACAAAATCCAGGGTATTTACTGTGGTTTTACCGTCCTGTCCAAAACCTCCACAGGCTAAACTATGTATAAACACTAATATAAATAACCATATGTAA
>QLNU02014802.1:41877994-41889193 GCA_006491805.2 Dysdera silvatica
TGCACTTCTTTTCTACTTTACGCTGTGCCATCCATCCTCCGGATACCTGGAAATAACTCGGGCACATAGAATGCCTATGTTAACTCTCCTTGCATCATTAACTGTAAATAAGGGTTTAGTCATCATTCCCACACAAATTTTTTGTGATTGCAAATAGCCTTCACTAAAATGTGTTTCCTGTAAAAAAAAAAAATTGACAACTGTTCCAAATGCCAAACGTTTCTTCCAATTTGATTTTGAAGTTTTGTTTTTTTTTTTCCCTAGAGGGTTACATCCAATTAGCAAAGAAGAAATTATTAAAATTTATGGTGGTTCATATATTCCACAAGAAATGATCAGAGGCTCTTCCACTGAAGTAAGTTATCTACAAATCTTAAGAAATATTACGCAGTGTGTGTACTTCTAATTCTCTATCTGGTGTAGAGGTTTTTGGTGGTGTGATTGCGATGTATTCACTCTAGTACTGTTAACTCGAGTTCGATTTCAGTGATGAAGAGCACGCAGGGCCCGATTAACACATGGGCCCCCTGGGCCCCCATACTCTTGTGAACCCTAAATTTTCTATTTTTTGACAATTGGATGGAAAGTTGAGAATGTCAGTTTGAAACTTAGTTTTTTAATTATAACTTAGTAATTAATGATCACATTTTTTCTTAATTATAACTTCGGCATCTTTGAAAATGGCTTTGAAATCCTATGCAGATAATATATGTAACAAGTGTTTGAATTTTTGTTACTTATTGAATTATTTTGTGAGTGTGTGTGGGTCCCAAATGAATACTAGGTCATGAGCCCCACTTTGGCTTGATTGGGGTCTCTGAAAGCATGAGTCCCCGAGAGCTATTCCTTTAATCCTGGGTTTGGTTCTTTAAGCAAAAGGGGTTTGGATTCTGTGAAGAACTGCAGGGGGCTCAGTGCCCCATGGTGGTAGATTTTTTTTTTTTCACGAACTCAAATTTTTGAACTGTGAGTCATAGGAAGCTTTCAAGGTTTCGAAATTTTGCAATTCTTTGAAAATAGAAAATTATGAAGCAAGTGGTGAAATGGAAAGAGAAGAAATTGTGTGTGGAATGTATAAATACAGTTGAAGCTTTTTAACTCAACGTTCTTGGTAAACTGAAGTGATTCTTGTTCCATTTGAAATACCCTAAAACCTTGATAACTGTTAGCTATGCATTGCTGCCAGGGATCGGTTTTACCAGCTATTGATTTGAACATTCAGTGTGCAATTCCTAGTCATTGATGGGTCCTACGGTCTTGATTTTTTTTATCGTTTTCTTACCTATGCGGGATGTACATTTTAATTTTAATAAAAACAGATAATTTCCTAATGGTGCTTTTTTTTTTTTTCCAAGAGTGTATTTTGAGATGAAAATTCCGCTATGCCATTCATCTTCCACATACCTGGAAATAACTCTCGCACATAGAATACCATGCAGTCATCAACAAAAACTGGAAATGGTACGTTCTTTGCATGTGCATATACTGTGGCTGGGGCCGTTTTTTCATCTTTGCCACAGGTATCAAAAATTTCCCAGCACAGCTATGGAATTACAAACCTGTCATGCAGTCTTCAAAGTTGCAAGTGAAACCTTGTGAATGGTCATTCTTTACTCAGACAACCTATTCATAGAAACAAAGATTAATCTGTGTATGAAATTAATACTAATTATTACTCATTAACATTTTGCCAATTTGTCTTTCAGGGTCCTAGGATGAAGCAACTGAACGATTTATTTTCAGTTCCAGAAATTTGCCTTCTGTCAAATGTTACGGAATATTTTGAGAAACACAACATCTCTTACCATCCAGAAATTCTGTCATATGATATACAGGTAAGATCGTAACGAAACTTTGAGAAATTATTTTATTTTCCTTGTTTGATTCACACTCCCTGCATTCACTATGATGTTAGGTTGGATTTTACATGAATTTGAAATTATTTCGTATGTGAAATAATTGCAAAGTTCTTAAAAGCCTGTGTAGACCTATTCTTAGAGACCTATAATAAGTGCAAATTGGTTGCTTTTTTTTTTTGGGGGGGATCCACCACTGCTCCCAGATAAGCTTTCAGGGTAATTTGGAGCTGAAACTATTTTGCTGCATTTTTGGACAGTAGTTTAAAGGTTGTAGTAATGCGAACTACGATTTTCTTTATTATTCAAAATTGGTAATTGTAAGTAATTTGAGTTATCGAGTAAAGTTTGTAAAGCTAAACAGTATGTTCCTGTACAGGCCCATTCCTAAATAATTGGCCTCCTTGGTGCAAAAACAATGCCTTGCCACCCTTATTAATTTCATATTTCATTTAAAATTTAATATGAAATGTTTACTTTTGTTTTGAAACAGTTGTCATGTAAAAAAGTCTTTAAATTTTCATTAAATAAAACAAAAATCTTGATATTATCTTCCTATTTGTTGAAAGGTCAAAAATAATATAATAAATGGTCATTAGCTGTCCCTGAGATTGACCACCCAGGTGTATGGGGCCCCCCCCCCCCTAGCCGGAAACGAATGTGTTTTTGTAGTATATTGGGGACAGGTATCTGTCATCAGGAAGGATGTTCAGTATTTCTGTAGCTATGATGTGCATTCTTGCCATCATGAGGAAGGGATTAAATACACAGTATTATTTTTATGGTGTTTATCTGCATTGGACTTTTATGTGCATAATTATATTCTTCTTGTGCACTTCTTGATCACTCTTGTGTGGACTTCTATGTGCAAATTATAAAAACAACTCATATAAGAAGTGCATTAAATATGCGTGACCTTTAGTAACGAGTGAGGTGTGTTGAAATATGTGGAAATAGCCTGATGGCCGAATTTATTGTTTGGGTGAATTGTTATATTGAATCAGTCTGAAGTCCTCAAGCACATTATAATCAACATAGATATTTACTTAGGACCTTTCTTTGTGTGGTCATGTATTGTCACAACGACTGTTCCAAGAAGAATAAATAAAGTATTATATACGGTGAAATCTACAACGATGCTGCCTATAGCGATAATCGGTTCTTTCTGATCCTAACAGTTATTAGGTTTAACTTTGTCTATAACGACATCCTTTCCCACATCCTAGAGCATCGTTAGACTCCACTGTATTTTATATATATATATATATATATAATATGCTAACTTATTATTTTAAAGAATTTTACTTTCAGAATGCTGTACAAAGTATCCACCCGGTCATGCACGAAATGCTGAATGAACAAAACATTGGTATGCCATTAATTTACAATTTTTACACAATGTGTGAATATTTATTGAAATATGTAGAAAGAATCCGAAAGTGTTAGTGGACAAGTACTAGACTAATCCCCAGCAAGGGAGGAATATATAGACTCAGAAATACAGAATGCTTTAAGAAAGCAAAAAGAATTTTTTTTGGGGGGATGGGGCAGAAGAGGATTGGTTCCGTATATTAGAAGTCTCTGATTAATTTCACTTAGAAGTCTGACTGTATAATGTATTTAAAAATTTCTTACAAAACTGATTTTTCTCTTACCCATTTTTCATAGAAAAATAAACAGAAATTAACCGATACTAAATTTTGTATGGCTCATATAATCTTACAGTTCTGTGGAAAAATTATATTTTTTGACAAAAAGAAATTTCAATAGTTTTAAAATTTATATTACTAGAATCTTTACGTTACGTCCATAACAAAAATAAAGCAAAAGTTACCATAATCTCCGAAAAAATTGATGAATATTAAAATCATTTCTGGTGTTCTTAGCTTTTCTGTAAGTAAATGATATGCCATAAATTAAATTATTCTGGGATCCTTCATTTAAAAAAAAAATTTACAGATGTAACGTCTTGATTAACGTAACGTCCGTAACACATACCTATAGAACTTAATTTAAGCAAACAAATGTAGAAACAACCATAACTACTATCTAATGCTAAGAGAAATCATAATTTGATATTTTGCTGTTTACAATTCTTTATATGAATCAATTAAAACAAAGTAACTTAATAAAAATAATTTTGTATATTAAATATATTCAAATATATGTATGTGCTTCTAAGTTTTTTTTCTTTATAAATAGTGCACCAAATTTCTTAATTCTGGGAGCAATAATTACACAAAGAATTGGCAACAGTATTTGAAAATATTATTTATTTCTTCAATTTGACAATATAATTACTCATAATCAATCCAAGAAAGATGATAGTCGTCACTTTCGAATCGTGGAAAGGAAATCAAACGCCAAAAACATTTATTTATGGTTTTGAGATATTTCAACTTTCAAAGTGTCGAAACATTGAGATTGGATTCTCACATTTGCTTTGTTAGACCTCAACTTCCTCTTTCACTGAAACACCCCTAATGTATATGTATATACCATGCCAATTTTGAGTTCCTTGTTTGTGGCATAAACAAACGTTACCTACCTTCCAGTAGATCTGGAGTGTTGAAGAACTTGGTATGTGAAAATGAAGAAGATGCATGTTGGAAATGTGTTGCATGTGAAGGTCAGTATAAAAACTTGAAAAGTACCATTTAAAATAGATCTGAATTAATATCCTGATATATTTGGGATGTTAATTATTAATAATTGGTAGGCTGATTTATTTGTGAATTAACTAGTGACTACTAGTTAATTCACGAATAGACCAAGCGTTGTCAAAAACAATATTTCGACTTTAAGTTCTTTGGAGACAATCTCCCTCCCCTCCACTTTTTTTTTTCTTTTTTTTTTTATCTGGAAAGTATTGCAAGAGATCTGAATCCTCTTAAATTGCGCAGCATGCCTTTTGTTTGTCCATTCATTATAATTTTTTTTTCCAACATAATTTTTACAGTTTATTTGAAAATTTTATGGCTGTCTACTTTTCCTTAATCTACAATTTTTTTTCTGCTTATTTTTTGTTTAGATGAATATTTAGAAAAGAATGAGAAGATGCCACGTTTCCTGCAAAGATTAAAAGAAAATGGAAAAAAGATGTTCTTGATCACAAATAGTCCATTTACATTTGTGTAAGTGTGAATAAATATGTTTTGAAAATCCAAGGCTTATTAAAAACTTGGGAAAATCTTGATCCGGGTGACTAGGTCGTGCCCCAGTGGTTATGCCCTCTGCATTCAAGTTTGGTTGTGTACAAAGGAATCCTGAGTTGATGTCTGTTACTTAACGTGGTACCGCTATGTAGTGAATGACACATATTCACTATCTGTCAAGTACTGAATAGTTAGTAACCAATATTGTCAGCATTGGAGTGGGGGAGAAAATGGCATGGAGGTTACTAGGAATTTGGGAGACTATTACTAATACAATAGAAATGATACAGGGTATCAAGGAGGAAATTTACATAGAGGTTAAACACTGTTACGAGTCCTCATAAACGACTGCTGCTGACGTGTCCGAAAGCTTGGGTGATCTTTTTCATTTGCTATTTTACCAGTGTTTCACCCTTTATATATAAATTACTGATACATTTGTCCATCTTGCAGAAAGTTTGGCTTTGAATTCATTCATTTGTTTAGTGCTTTATGTTCATTATATCAAAAGTACACATGCATCCTAGACGATATTGCTTTTCTTTTGTAGTTGCTAAATTTTCAAGTTTTTTAAATAATGTAATTCACTCATTTAGTTGTAAATTTTTCTCATGAGAACAATTTGTATACCTAAGTAAATCATCACAGCCAACCATTATTTTACTATTGCTGGATGTTTTTTCAGCTGGATCCCCTCCCCCCACAAAAAAACAACAACCCACTAAAACAGGGAAGACATTTTCAAACAGGATAGATGAAATAAAAAGCAGATTGAGATACCTGGAAAAGAATTTGCACAAAATAAATATAAATGGAAGGTCATCTGGAAGGACCAGCAGTAGGCAGATAGTGGTCAAATATGGTTACATACAGTCAAACCCTATTACAGCGAAAGCTTTGCTATAAAATTCTGAAGTCCTTTTATACGGACTATTTGTATGCAATTTTTTATTGATTATTACGAAAACTTGGCTATTAAATAAAAATTCTGAAGTTCCTTTACAGATCACTTGTCGCTTTAGCTGTTGAAAAAATTACAAGTAATCTGTAAAGATACTTGAAGTTTGACTTCATAGTCCTGACTGTAACTGATAAATATATAAAACTTGGCTGCAAAGTCAAAATCTGAAGTGCCTTTATAGATTATTTGTATATAATTTTTTTTTTATAGTGGCAACTCTATGGAGCAAAAATTCTGAAGTCCCATTGTAGACTTTTAGTATGCAATTATAGGTTAGAGTATCAAAGTTTCGGTAGTACTTTGAATGCCATAAGAGTTTTGTTTTACATACGGACTAGTGTTAATCATTGGAACAGATTGGTGCTAAAACTGATTTTGGTAAATACCGGGTCATTTGGATAATTCAAATTATCCTTGCTTGTCGCAGAATGACCATTGTTGTCCTAGTGTCATAAAATATACAACCACTAATTTAAATTATTTCAAACAATATTAATCAACGTTTATTGGCGAAGTGATACCAGCTCTGACGTTATGGCGTGATTAGATGGTGAAACGTTCGAAAGAAAATAAATATTTCTGCCTTCGGTGGGAGCTGAACCCACGACCTTCCACTTGCCGGGCAGAGCTTCTACCTACTGAGCTATGAGTAATATTGTTGTTTGATTTAATCTGCATAGTGTTCGATTTATATAAAAATCAAATTATTTCATTTGGATTTATGTTTCGTTCCCTTTAATTTTCAGTTAAGTTTTCTCATATTCGAACTTGCCTAATTTAAATTGTTCAATAATTTGACATTTCTTTTTGCAGTCCCTTCAACTTTGATTTGTCTGGCTGTGCAGTGGTAACATGGTCTACCATAAAGCATAGTTCCACTGCCAATGTGGCACAGAATGACCATTGTTGTCCTCGTGCCATAAAAATATAACCAACCATCCACTGCCAATGGTGTCAAAAAACAAGTTTACAGACTAATTGCTCACTGTTGTCAGAAATCAGTTCCCTAGGTCATGTAAGATTTTCGAATTCCTCGGAAAAACTGTAGGTTCACAGTATGACCTTTATTTATGCATACAGTATGACCCTTGCAACTGTAGGTTCACAGTATACTCTAGCACCATAAAACCTTCAATTTTGAATTTTCGAACTTCTACTGTATTATAATGAGTGTCAGATGTGCGAGAAAAAAAAAACATCTGTCGTATATGCTACCATAGTGTGATGTTATACTGCGTTTGTCTATAATTAAATAATATTTGTTGTATGTCATTGATTTCTTTACTGTAAATATTGAAAATGAAATAGAACTTTTAGCTGAATATTTATGGGATGGTTTTTCATGGATAGTAACGTACTGTAATACTTTAAATTAATTCTCATTTGATAGCTGGTCAGAAATAAAACCTGGACAGTTGTTTTTGTTCCAGCTCTGAATGAGAAATCTCACTCGGGACAAATAAGGCACCAAGCATAGAAAGTATTAGGCAGTCTTACTACCCAAGAAAAACTAATCTGTTTGATATGGTGAATGCTTTTGTGAAATTGCAATTTATTTATATTTTAGACTTTAATGTTGCAGGGATAATGGTATGCGTTACATGATCGGCCCCAACTGGGCTGGTTTGTTTGATGTTATCGTCGTCCAAGCAAGAAAACCTAAATTTTTTACAGACAAACACCGGTAAGTTCTGTTGTGAAATGTTTGGAATTTACAATAATACAATTTTTCTTTGCATGTTTGTAACGTAAGAACTTAGAATATGATACATAAAACAGTGAACAAAATCTGTGAAACGTGAATGAGCATTCACTGTCAAATTTAAGACTTTTGTTTTAAGTAGAAGGCACTATAGTCGTTCAATGGTAGCTTGTTCACCTAGTGTATATTAATCCATGTTTAACTCCCAACAATGCCGAAAGAAATTCTTACAAACTAAGCTACTTATCTGTAGTCCAAAAGATTTTGTCCCCCCATAGCTTTAAGAAGTTTGTTACTTGGGGAAAATGCACTTTCACTGCTGTATAGTGGTATGATGGGTTAACTCCCTGCGATATAGTAGAACACATCCTATTTTCCTGTCCCACATGCTTTATGATTTCTCTCAGTGGCGCGGATTCAGATTTCTCAGAAAACTGTAGGTCCTGGTGTTGCATGACCTGTGCTCGTCTTGAACCATAAAAACATTGTCCCACATTCTTGGATTATATCAAGACTTGTTTAGACTCTGCCGTAAAGAAGAAAAACTTCTCCAGGTTTTGTGGTACATTAGAGTCAACGTCATTGTTATTGACTTTTTTTTTTTATTCATTTTGAGATGATTCTGGTCTAATTCGTCATATTTAATGTTAATTATATTTGAATGCTCTTTATTAAGCACTGAAGTATGATTGTTATCAAAATTTTGTGCAATGTTTCAATGAAAAGTTGCATTTTTGAATGAGTAATTGCGTAATTATCCCATCTAATCTCTCGTTTTTGCAGTCCTTTCAGAATGTACAATATGGAAAACAAAAGTCAGTTTTGGCAGCGGGTAACCTTCTTACACAAAGGAAAGATTTATCTGGAGGTAATTTTTGGTAATTATTACATTTCACTACTAATTTCTTCAAATGTGAATGTCTCCGTGGTTTTTAAACCATGGTTTTTCTCATTTTTAGTTAATTGCAATTGTTTTAATGCAGTGCTTTGTATTGAAATGTTTTGAAAAATGTCTTTTCCTGTAAACGTAATGTTGAAGCCACTTTTTATGTCTGGATACTGGCTTGTTGTGATTTCCTACATGTAATGGATTGTTAAAAATCTACTATTGAAAGTCATTTCTTGTGTTCTAAACTCCCTAATTTATTGTGACTATCTTCATAGAAAGTATTTTTGAGGAAAAGCTTTAATATTTCTCATGCTATACCTCTGTCATGATTTTAGCTCATGTTTGGGTAGATGTCATATTTTACTGCTTATGTATTTCTCCACCCAATTTTGAACCGTAGTTTTAATGAGCACATCGTATATTTTTGAATTTGCTTTAATGTGCTAAAATTTTCATTTAGGGCAACTTGAAGGATCTGCAGAGAATGACTGGATGGTATGGTAGTAACGTTTTATATTTCGGTGATCAGATATACAGTGATCTCGCCGACCTTACACTTAACCATGGTTGGAGGACCGGTGCTATAATTCATGAATTAGCTGTAAGAATTATGAACGTTTTGCAAACCTTGTTTTTAAAACTAAGCATTAAAACTCGTATTTGGTATTGTTGTGTTCACTGGAAACGGCTTTTAATGAGTCATTCAATGTCAAGCGAACCAAAATTCTAGCACTTTTGAACTTCACCCTCTTGGATTTTTTTCAAATTTGGCTTATTAGATGTTCTGTCAGAGATAGTATAAAATTCAAATTTTTAGATTTTTAACTGCAGTATTTTTTAAATTATAGGCCTCTGAAATCTGTAAAAAAGCATGATTTTCTGCTTATGTGCATTTACAAAAACTGTTATTACTCAAGCTAGAAATGAGACAGATGGATGAAATAAAAACATAGATTATTTTATACCTTTCATATGATATCCAACATAACTAGTTTTGCTCAGTTTGGAATTTCAAGGTCATGCGATGAACTCTTTGACCTTGGATATCTTAGTATTATTTCAGGAAAGTTTTATCTTCGGATGGGAATGGGATCATATTTTGGTAATTTAAAAAAAAAAAAAAAAGTTAGAAAACGGCTAGTTTTAGGAAATTTAAAGGAATTGTATGAGTTGTTTAGGAAAAAACATCCCCTTTAAGGAAATGCGGTTTTCTAATTTCGCTGTGCTGTGTTTAGCTAGAGGAAATGGTACTCACTCACTCACTCCATGTGTGTTTGCACAACGCTATCAGAATGTGAAACTTATGGTATAAGGGACTTAACTGAAAAACATAACACTCAGTGATGAGTACAGCGTCAGTGACTGATGTATTATCACTAAGTATTGGTACAAAAGTTTATTTGTTTTGTGGTTTTACGGCTCAAAGACTACAATGGTCATTCTGCGCCAGTGGTACAAAAGTGACTATAAATCCTGTTCAATTAAGATAATACATAGTGATCCAAGCACAGTTTGCCACCTTAATGAATGTCCTTCATGTGCTGTTGTTGAACGTTTGAAACAAGAAATAAGTACAAATTTGGAAGAAGAAGAGATGATATACCCATTGCTCATATGTTAGTCTCTGTTGACAGATGTATTTTCGAAACTTTTTTCACCAAAACTGCCAATGAGTTTTTGGAATCATTGTTAACAGTTACTGTGTCTGAAAAGACATTCTTTTTTAGCACAAAGACGGTCTGAGTACTACTAATTATTATTTTTTTAGCAACTTTATTTAGGCAGCAACATGAACAACAAAAAATATACATTGGGATTACAAATTAATGTTAGTTTAAGTTAATTATAAGAACAAAGACATATCTACATTAACATTATACGAAAATATAGATGCATAAAATTAACTACAAAAATATAAATACATCAAAATTAATTAGAAAAATATAAATACATTAATTTATATATTATGAAATAAATTTTGTTCATGTCTGCCTAGGTAGCGCAGGTAAAGACGTAGTCTGACAAAGCCTGCACCACCCAGGAGATACCAGATAGCCAAAGCACATTGTGGCCAATGCAGCCCCATGGGATATCACTGCGCAAACATCAGCGAAAGTTAAATTAAGTATGCAATTGATTAAACAGAATTAGCGAGGAGAATTCGAATCAAAAACTTAAATTTAGGATTGGAATTTATTATATTAGAAGGCAGTTGATTCTACAATCTAGGACCTGAAGACCCCACCCTGTGGCAACCCAGCTTCAGATGAGAAAATTGAGGTTTGTAGTTATGTCTACTTGTTGTTGGATAGTTATGTGTAGGTTGCTGTAAATCAACTGGAATAGATTAGTATTTTTAATTTTTTTAAACATTAATAACAAAATTTTATAATTTAAAAGTTGATTAAAAGTTAATAAATTGAATCTTTGCGGAACCTCACGGATCGACATTGGTTGTGGTAATTTATGGTTAATAATATTGAAGAATTTATTTTGTAATGACTAAATTCTACTTTGGTTAGCCTGTGAAGTGTATCCCCAGACCGATAAACAATAAAAAAGATGAGAAAAAATAAAAGAATAATATAGATTGATCAAAAATTTTATAAGTATATAAATACTAATGTTGCGCAATA
>QLNU02014802.1:41889293-41908554 GCA_006491805.2 Dysdera silvatica
AAAATTGTCAGACACTGACCATAAAATCAAATACTAAAACCCATTTTCAAGCATATTTCCAGACTTTCCGGAAGTGCTAAAAATTCAAGTACATTTCCTGACTTTCCCCCGATGGCTGAACACCCTGCTACACGAATCACGTTCATATACATACTTTACATGAAACAGGATGCTTTATCACCAAAATTTTTCAAAAAAATTTAATCTGGGCAAAAATAAAGCACTCAACGAAAACAAAAAGCTCCTCCAATGTAATTGAAGCACTTAAAATATCTTTTTTTGTTACTTAAAAATTCAAGCACTTCAAAGGACCATGCGAACCCTGGAAGGAGTGTTAAATGTGTCAATATCAAGGGAAACCGTTCATTGTAGATTGCATGGGATAAATATGCAGGTAAGGCATTCTTTGCACAGACTGCCCTTATCACTGAAACCTATACACTGCTGGCCATTAAAATTGCAATATCAGGAAGGAAAGAAAATCACAGAATTATAATTATTGTTCACATACAGTATAATGGAAGGAAGACTTGATTAAAGTAACAAGTAATTTTGAGGTAGAAAGTGCATAGAAATTAGTACCCAGAGAAGCCACTTTTGGCAGCAATAACAGCCCTAATCTGGCTAGGCAACGAATCAAATATAGTTTGAATGGCAGGTACACAGTGACACCCCATACCAGAGCTCCAGTTGCTGGGCCCGGATGATGATGACGAATGCAAGATGGCAACATTCATTCTCCTTGGTGCCTCCATATATGGATACGACAATTATGATGCTGTATACAAAACTGGAACTTGCCTGAAAAGACGTAACGCCACTCCTGCACTAATGTTTGTCATTGAACAAACCATTGTAGGTATGCCTGTCTCTGCTGCATCGTCAAGGGAAATTGTAGCAATAGTCAAGAAGTTGACAGTCCGTGGTGCTGCAGACGTTCAGGGTTTGTACACATTTCCTAGTATGAAAGTTAAGGATTTTTAAGGACCTTGAAGGAACAGAAATAAAAATATTAAGAACTTATAAGCAAACAGGAATCGAATGAATTAGAGATTATGCAACTGACTTCACACCTATAATACTGTTTTAAGAATAAAAATGAGGATGTATTATATAATTAAACATAATTTTAGAATTAACAGTTATGAAACAAGACAACCTAAGAATCTACAAGCAATTTCCTAAAAGTGATCAAATAGTTATCTTTAAACAGGATAATATAAATCAAATAAGGTTGATAATTGAAGTAAATGAGTTTGAGATTTGTAATAAATTATAATTAAATATATATTTATAATTCAAATTTCCTTTGATCAGAAAACTGAACGCTGAAAACAGCACAATCCCAGTTGTAGAATTTGAAGTGGACATACTTTTTAAAAAATTTGGCTAAATTCCGTAAAGGGGCACTGTGCACTCTATTTTTGTTCCTCTCATTAAAAATACAACAGTTGGTCAGAAATATAGCATCTTCACCAAGAAACCACATAAAAACAAAAAATGCCATTAGGAGGAGCACCATCACCAAATCAAATGTCTCTTGATTAGCGGAACAGATCGCTGCCATAAACCATGAGAACCCAGTTCCAGAATTTCTGGAAATAGGATGATTTAAAAAAAATCAACAAAATGCCACTAGAGAACACTATCATCTCTTTTTCTTTCCTCCTTTCTGAGAGTTCTGCTTTTATTCTCTATCCGACCACCACATCAACCATTGACTCTTACTTGTTCAGGAGTTTTATCACAAAAAAGGAAAAAAAATCATGAAATAAATTCATTCCTAAAAATTTTATTTTGTAATAATACATATAAGGTAATCATAATGTCTCCCCCAGGGGCAGACTGGGTTCTCTCGAGGAGCACATATCTTGGATTTTCGGAGGGTGCAAGTTAATGCTAGGTTAAGATTTTTATGGGTTCTAGGCCGAAAGGATAAAATGGACCCCAATGGGGAATTTCAAGGAGGGTTGATGATGGAGGTTGTAACCCTCCAATTACAATGAAATTCTGCATATGTACATATAAATATATGAAGTTGTTAATTTTTAATACTGATACAGTAGAACCTGCCTAAAGTGACCACCTTTGGGACTGGACTGCAATGGTCACCATAGACAGGTGGCCACAATACACGACAGACTTTGGTATAGGCAAGACTAAGTCCCTACGTTCTCTCTCATAAAAAAGTGGTCACTTTATTCAGGTGATCACTTTACCAGGTTCCACTGTACACTTAGACAGAATTTAAAAAATGCAGAACAGTACATGTGAAATCATGCCCATATCTAGACAGTTGATTTTAGAGACCGTCCTCCACCCCCCCCCCAAATTAAATTTTAATAGGATCACAAAATACATGTATTTACCTATGTATATATATATATATTACTTTTTATGGCAAGGATAACCTCTCAAACATACCTTCAATACTTATAAAAATTCTGACCCCAAGACCTCCTTTTGCAGACCACTAATTTGAGAATACTTGAACCTTCTGTCAGGCACAGATGATCAGATTGATAAGCATTAAACGTTTCTCTCTCATTTGTTACTCGCAAATGTCGGGGTCACATACTTTTCAGTAACTTACTATCTTCCTATTTGTTATCTGGATACAGCATTTAGTGTTCTGGTAGCAAAATAATATTATTTTATTATTAGATGAAATTCCTAAAGTAGTCAATCCGTATAAATTTGATACACCGTGCCTGCTCTCGTTACGAAAATTACCACACCTGATAAAACTACAAGCAAAAAATTACAATGATGTCTGAAGGCAAAATTAGTATTTCCTCATTTATTTTTGTATAGTGTATTTGCAGAGACTGATTTAGGTAATGTGGCATCCGGTGCAAGCCCAAAATTTGGCACCCCACCCTTGCTAAATATTGTTTTCAAAATAATTCCTTTTGCTATGTAGTTTTTTTTTTATTTCTAGAGATCTCCTTGATAGGCTACTGAATCTCATTACAAAAAATACTAAATATTATTACAAGACAGAAACCAGGATATCAATAAACATTCCGTTACAATAAATAATATGACAACAACGTACAAAGATTGACCAGGGCTTACCATAACTAGTAAAATTTGACACTGGTCGGAATATACGAAATACAAATGAAGAAGGTAAAAGACATTTACCATCTGCAAAAATATTCGCAACGTTTCGAGAACTACTGTTCCCTTCATCAAGCGAAAGTGTCAAGGAAGTGTAGGCGTTCGGTATTTATACCCCAACTTTGGTTTTTCCCAAAGCTATCCTGCAGCCAGGCACCCCCCTCGCCTAATTCCCTTGATTTTCTAAGAACTGTCTCACACTTGGTAATTGATTGATTGTTTGGCTTTTTTATGGCGCAAGAGCATCTGGGCTATACTGCGCCAAACATGGTAAAAACCCATACATGGTAATTCCTCCCCCTGTCTGAAACTGGTTTTCCCCCATCTCCTAGCAAAAATGCGGTAAGGTTCAGGCATCGATTTTGCGATGTTCATCGCCTTACTTCGCATTCGAAAAGTCTCCCAAGACTCCAGAAAAACAAATAACGTGTAACTAAACCACAAGTATTTTCTCTAATGAGCCAAAAATTAAATTGTTTTAATATAAAAATTAAAGCCTTGGACCAGTTTCAATAATCTGTTATGTTCTATGCACAGTCAGGTAAGTTAATCTATTTTGATGTTTTTACTTTCCTAATTTCTTATCTGCAATGTTATATAGTCACATATGTATACAGTATTCGTTCTGTATTAGCCTAAATTTATTCGTATTGGTTTCAGAAAACATGTAAAAGGAAACATAGTAGTTACACATTGCATTCAGAGAACTTACAATATGTCAATTTCATTTATTGAAATTATTTAAGAATAAGCGCTTAGATCAGTGGTTCTCAACCTGGAAGTCACAACCCCCTTGAGGGGGTCGCGAACAGGTTTCTGTGGGTCGCCGCAACTATTTTTAGTTGCAATTATTTTTGTAAGGAATTTTATACCAAATGTTTCCAACGCTTTTATATTTCAACATGGCTACACACATTGCAATATTTTACTAATGGTTGTTAACTTTATATCTATAATATATATATATAATTAATATAATGTATATAATCAATATGCATAATTAATGTAATATATACATAATATAATTTATATTAAGTGTGTTTGCCTTACTTTTATTATGGAAATGTGATCGTGGAGGACAGAGGAGCAGGGGTCGCAGATCTTTTGATTACTATAAAAGGGGTCATGGACTATAACTACGGATGCTACCATAAATGTGGGTCATGGCTTGAAAAGGGTTGGGAAATACTGGCCTAAATGATCAAATTCGATTTGACCTTGTCTGCGTTTTGGGATCATTAGGCCATTTTGGTCCCCCCCACCACAATTGGCTTGGGATCTAGTGCGATGGCACCAGTCGCACCGCTCTTAATCCGTTATTGAGTATTTATGTTTCTTTCTTACGATAAAGTTTACACTCTTCTATTCAATGTTATTTTGCAAAAATTTTTGAATCCCCACCTCCAAATTAAATCCTGGCTACTGCCTTACGTGAAATGCATAGTTAATGTTCAAAATGGCTCATGTAAACTGGTCATTTTTGGTAATAAAATTAGGGGAACTAATCTGTTTAACATCTATAAATAAAATGCTTAACATAATTTTTGACCAAAAACTTGCAGAGGAATATTAAATTTTATAATTTCGATGATGGATTGATTTATTATTATTAGGACTCATAAGTACATGTCGTCTCTTTATTATTGATATATAATACAAATATTAATTACATAAAAAGGTTAAACACTGGTAAAATAGCAATGAAAAAGATCACTCAAGCTTTCGGACGCATCAGCAGCAGTCCTTCATCAGGAGTAATGACGATGTTATGTTTCTGTCTCTTTTTTATACTTGAAATTTCTGGAAAACCCTTCATCAGAGTAGTCCCGCAGAATGGGAAAACCCAATGAGAACCAATGGGAGGCCTCCAATAGAATCATGGAAGAACCCCAATAGGGACCAATGAGAAACCCACACTGCGGGTTACCTAATTTGGGGATGTCTCATACATTTCAGAGTAAGAGTTGTTTATAAGTTTCTGGAAGTGGTTGTGATGTATTAATGGCTTTCCCGTGTAGTTTGTAAGTTTCCCAAGATTCTAAGAAGAGTCTACTATTCTTGTTTGTGATGTGACGGTGTAGTATTTTTGTTGAGTCCCAGTCGGGTTCGTGTCCGTGTTGTAAAGCGTGTTCTGCCAGACGTGAGGCTATGTCTCCTTTCGCGAGTGCTTGTTTGTGTTCTTTTTTTCTTGTTTTGATCATTCTTTTTGTTTGTCCTATGTAATGTTTGTTGCAGTCTTTGCATGGTATTTGGTATATGGCGCCTGTGAGATCTTCTGGTGGAACTGGGTCTTTAACTTTTGTAAGTTGTTTGCGAAGTGTTGTGACAGGGGAATAGAATGTTTTGATATTTGCCTCTTTAAGGATGCGAGAGATTGTTTCGGAAATGCCGTGAATATATGGAATAGATATGCGGGTGTGAGATGTATTGTTTAAAGATGTACTATTGGGTCTACAGTTTCTGAGAATGAATCGTTTAGGGTATCCATTATTTTTAAGTGCCGTGTGTATGTGTTTTGTTTCTGTGTTTGAAAGTGTTTCATTACTGCAGTGAGAATTCGCTCTAAGACTTAATGTTTTAACAACGGAAGCTTTGTGGCATGTTGGATGATGCGATTTAAAATCGAGATATCTGTCTGTATGTGTGGGTTTACGGTAAACTGAGGTGAAGATTGAGTTATCGTGAGATCTGTGTACAAGAACGTCTAGGAAAGGGAGTTTATTGTTCTGTATAGTATATATAATATAGTATATATATTATATATGGTATTCTATTCTGCCGTACATGCTATTAATATGACAATGTCTTCATGCTGCTTCATAACTAAAAAATGGTCTGATTTGTGGTTACAAGTAGAGAAACAAAACATAAAAATTTGACACCAGAAAACTTAATTAAGTGTTTACCCATTGTTTACATAAATCTTTATAGATGATTTTCAGTTGTTTGTAATATTTTAGCCATTCAGTCAGCATTCTTTTGCAGGGAATAGGAGCTTCAAACATCCTATAAATATTAAAAATACATTTTATCTTTTTATTTGGATATTATTAAGACATACATTTAACAGTAAGACACAGTCACTTCACAATGGATAATTACAATTTGATAATTTCATTCATAATACTGTTAAATGTAAACTGCTTCAATACTATAAGTAATACAGCGGAACTTCAGTGAGTCGAATTTTGCTTTAAGTTGAAGTAACAAGAAATGAACGTAATGTATTGTATATGTTATATCTCGATAATTCAAATTTTCGATAACCCAAGGTTTTTTTTTACTCTGTTCAATTTCCACTTATCGAAGTTCCACTATATACCAGGTGTCCTGTAAGTTCATAAACATTTCAAAAATGCATTAAAATTGAAGGAATTGGTATATTTGAATGTGATTTGTGACAAAATTCTCATCAATGGGCTTGTTTTGTTTTTTGCTTGAGAAAAAATATCAAGTTTGACTTTTTGTCGATGAGGGGTAGCTTCACACATTTAAATCACAAAAGTCCGTGGAAAACCATGTTTATCTGCATTCAGATACATGTTTAGAAACATATATCATCATTAATTGTTCTATGTATCCTCCAGCACAAGAAATTACACTTTGTAAGCAAGCGAGAACATCATTTACTGAAGTATGTAGCATATCCAGATAGATGCAGGAGATTTTATGGCAAATGGCATTATTGGTAAAACTGCATACTTAGTCACCTACTACATTTTTTCAATGTTGCCAAAAGACGTTGGCAATGGGCAAAGTAGCCGGCCGACATGTTGTTCATAGAGTTTTTTGTGCACCGTAATTTTCCTGAATCAGTTAATGCCTTGTGGGTGGTTCCCCTCCACACCCTTCCGCTAGTACAAAAAATCAGGTAAGTCTGAAATTCGAAATGGTCAAACCAGTGAAGAGTACAACAGTGAAGGAAAAATCTTGAGATTTTTTTAGGCACTGTAATTTTCCTGAATCAGTGAATGCCTTATGGGAGGATGTTCTCCCACACCTCTGTATCAAAAAAAACATCAGAGAAGCCTGTAATTAAAAACTGTCGAACCAACGAAGAGAGAAACAGTAAAAGAAAAAAAAAGTGCTCATCTAGCTGCCGTGTGGAGTGGAAAAACGGTTTTGATAATACTGAGAAATGACTTGACAGCGTTGAAGCAAACCCTCTTTTATAGTCCACTGAATACCACATCTCTTACCTTTCAAACATAATCCAAAAACAAACTCAAGGTCAACCATTCTGACATAATGCAATTCGCTGCAATGAACAAAACACTGCCTACAGAAACACGAATAAATGGCGTTATAAGCATAGAAGAGACACCTAAATATGACGTCAAAGAGAATATGTCACAAGCTGAACTACTGCAATTTTCGACCAATTTCAGAAGGACAGAGAATGTGGTGACAAACTGTGAAGTTAAGCTGCATCCTTTAGTTTCACTAAAGACGATGGGGGAACTATGATACTCAAAACTTTACGTAACCTCAGGGCCAAAAATCAACTGGTGTCTTTGTTTAAAGTGGCATCTTTGAATAGGTGAAATTGATGAGTTTTAGTTCTTGCTCACAAATGCCTGCAGCGATTTCAATTTTTCTCCAATCCACCAATAGCACTTTTTACGCCATTTAGAAAGAATATATCTCAAAGTAGGGGTTGCCATTTGAATTTTTTAAATTGGGATGGCCGTGGAATTGAACAAATAATAAACCCGTTCAGTGTGTGTTGGCCTGAGATCTTAGGGGAACCTCAATTGATGCTTTTTTTGTGTGTTCTGGTTCTAGACAGAGCCAGATTATTGCAAGGGCTCACGGGCCCCACAAAAGGAGGGGCTCCAAATATTTATTTGACAATTTTATTTAATGTAAAATACAGTAAATCAATAAAAACAAAAATTTTTCCCCCTTCTTAGGATTTACAATCCAAAACGAATTCAGAGAAATCACAGCTGATATCCAGTTACAACTACCATGCTGACATGCTAGTAGGATCGAAAAGCATATTCTTACCTACATTTTTAAGAAGGAATAAAAGTGTGCACATTTTTCAGATTTATTATATCCAATCGTTATATGTGCGTTAGGGAGGGGCCCCAATAGTCGTTTCCCCTGGTTCTAGAGGCTGGCAGTAGCCAGCCTGGGGCCAGAGGACGCTGCTCTCCACTGGAAACATGGTTAGTCCCCCACCCCCACCTGGAAAAATAGTTTTTCAAAATAAATTATTTTAAAGTTTTTAAATTTTTTGTTTTGTATAAAATAGTACATGACAATGAAAATAGTTCTTTGATATTAAAAATATATTCATAATCGATTTCTAAGGTAGATCTTCTGTATATCATGTTTTTATAGAAGTTTGAGTTGTCATCTACTCTATAATAAGGATAACGGAAATTATATATTATAGTATGCTACAAGTTTTCAATGCAAAATTTATGTTAAGAAATTTATTCATTAATGTTAAATATATTAGCCTACTTATATATTTAGTATTATTAAATATATTAATAAAATACATCAAACACAACAAATTTAACTTCATATAGCATTCCAAGTCCTCTGTCACCTTCAGATACTGACGTGATAGAAGTTGGAGGTTCTAACCCCCCCCCCAAGTGTAATGAAATTTTTGTATATTTAACACAGTATACATGAAATTGTAGCTCTGTAACCCCACCATTGAACTTATAACCCCTTATGAACTTACTACGTACGCCTATGCCTTCAGAGGCCCCTGAAATATGCGTCTAGCTATGGGCCTAAAGGGTGGGGGTCCATAGATTCTAGTTGATGCTTGAGTAGTCCTCAGATTTTAATTATGCTATTGCTCACACACATTAGGGAGAGATCAAGTACTGCATAAGCACCTTAGTGGGGTTGGTTGTCATTGTGCTTATTTTCCTATGTTGGTCAATGTTAAATTTTGCTTACCTGGGAGGGATTGAAATGGCCAAAATATTGCTTATGTAATACTTGAACTCTCCCTTATCTTTGTACATTCTTGAGCATAGGCAAGGCAGACTGAAATCTCGAAATGGCCTAAAACTGTAATATTCGAAATCTGGAGGAGGAGAGAGCACATGGCCAAAACACATTACTTTTGTGACCACGTCTTCTAAAAAATTTCCTCCTTTGTATAGAAAATCCAAATCCAGAGAACCATGGGCGATAGGGCTCACACCCTCCAAAAATCCAAAGTATGCGACCTTTGAGAGGACCCAGTCTGCCCATGGTTTGACTGTATTTATTTTTACAAATATTTTTAAGCAATTTAAAAATTGCATTGAGCACCCTAATACGTTATCACTATTAATTTAATTTTTATGTAAATGTTAATTTTTTTTAGAATTTTTAGAAATTAGTCATAAATGACAGCAAATGTTATCGTGATTAATTGGTAAGCATTTTCATTTTAAAAACCTTCTGAAAAGGTGAAACGTTGAAAATTTTTGTTTTTTCAATAACTGCTTTTAACTAATTAAAAATTGTAAATAAAAGTTATGCAGCAAATTTTTTGAGAAGCTTGTAGGATTAAAACATCCTGCTTTATTATCTGGAAACATGTTACTCTCAAAACAGAATGTAATTTTTTGCTTTAAATTCACATTTAATCATTTTTTCTTTTTTAGCAAATTTATTTAGGCAGCAACATGAACAACAAAAAAATATACATTGAGATTACAAATCAATGTTAGTTTGAGTTAATTATAAGAACAAAGACATATCTACATTAACATCATACGAAAATATAGATGCATAAAATTAATTACAAAAATATAGATAAATCAAATTTAATTAAAAAAAAAATATCAATACATTAATTAATATACTGTGAAATAGAATTTTGTCCATGTCTGCCTGGGTAGCGCAGATAAAGACGTAGTCTGACAAAGCCTGCACCACCCAGGAGATACCAGATAGCCAAAGCAGCCCCATGGGATATCACTGCGCAAACATCAGCGAAAATTAAATTAAGTATGAGATTGATTAAATAGAATTAGTAAGGAGGATCCGGATTAAAGACTTAAACTTAGAATAGGAATTTATCTCTTTTATATTAGAAGGCAGCTGATTCCACAATTTAGGACCTGAAGAACCCACTCTGTGGCAACCCAGCTCCAGACGAGAAAATTGAGGTCTGTAGTTATGTCTACTTGTTGTTGGATAGTTATGTGTAGGTTGCTGTAAATCAATTGGAATAGATAGACTAGTATTTTAGTTTTTTAAACATTAATAACAAAATTTTATAATTTAAAAAGTTGATTAAAAGTTAATAACAACTTTTATGAGTCCTCACGGATCGGACATTGGAAGGTAATTAATGGTTAATAATATTGAAGAATTTATTTTGTAATGACTAATTCTACTTTGGTTAGCCTGTGAAGTGTATCCCCAGACCGATAAACAATAAAAAAGATGAGAAAAAATAAAAGAATAATATAGATTGATCAAAAATTTTATAGGTATATAAATACTAATGTTGCGCAATATTCCCAAAAATCTACCAATTTTTAAGCACAATAGGTTAATGTGTGTATCCCATTTTAAATTGGCTTGAATAGTAACTCCAAGGAATTTCGTCTCCTGCGATAACGGAACTATATCGTTATCTATTTTTATGGTATTACATAAGTAGTTGCTTTTGTTATGTTTATTTGAAAACAGAATACATTTGGTTTTTTTTGTATTAAGTGAGAGATAATTATCTCTAAAGTATTTTATATATATATCAATATCATTATTTACAAGTGAAAACAGCACATCAAGATTCCTTTCCCTATAAAAGATGCTTGTGTCGTCGGCAAAGCATAGAACTCTAGATCGAGTTGGCAGAAAAAAAAGATCATTAATATAAAAAATAAAAAGCAAAGGTCCCAATGTCGACCCCTGAGGAACCCCACATAGAGGTGATCTGGCGATAGATTGATTTTCGTTTATTTGCACATATTGAGATCTTCCAAAATGGTAATTTCTGAAAAGAAGATTTTGCTTTCCGCATATACCTGCCAATTGTAATTTATATAAAAGTCTATCATAGTTAAGGGTATCAAATGCCCGTGACAAATCAAAAAAAATTCCAATTGATGAGTCACCACCGTCCAAAGCCGAATATATGAAGTCTGTTGCCGTTAACAATACTTGTTCAGTAGATTTATTTTTAGTAAAACCGAATTGATTTTCCTGTATGATGTGGTTATGTTCAAAGTATTTTAATAATCTATTATAAATGAGTTTTTCAAGTATTTTTGTAAACACCGATAATATTGATATCGGTCTATAATTAGCAACGTCAGTATATGAACCCTTTTTATGAATCGGAACAACCCTTGCCGTCTTAAATTCCGGCGGAATCTCACCAGTGGAAAAGATTAGATTAAAGATGTGGGTTAAAGGCCCTGAAATCTCATGAGCACAATATTTAATGGGAACTGGATGAAAGTTATCTGGGCCTGGTCCTTTATTAGCACTAAGATTATTAATTAGTCGAATTGTCTCAAGTTCAGTGACCCCATCCAAGAAAAAGGAATTAGCGATATTATAATCATGGCATCTTTGGAATACATTATTAAATTTACTAGATAAAGAATAAGGGAATTCTATGAAATATTCATTGAATGTATTAGAAATCTGTGATATGTTAGTAATCGTTTTATGAGGAGTTATTAGTATATCAATTTCTCTTGTTCTGGATTTTGATCTTCCCATAAGTTCATTTATTTCTGACCATGTTTTCCTATTATTCATATTACATAGTGCCGAAAAATATGCCTGTTTCGCACGTTTTATTTTAGTATTCAATTCATTCCGAAATGACTTAAAAACAGCAAGTTTTGTTGGTGATTTATCCTTTAAAAATTTGAAGTAAAGTTTATTTTTCTTCCTTATTTCTCTAAAAATTTCAGTTGTAATCCATGATTTACGTATACGTTTGGTTTTGCTTATTGTTTTTAATGGAAAGCAAACTTCATAATTATTTTTGAAGGTATCAACGAAATATCCATAAGCATGTAGTGGATTATCCAAGAGATATAAATTATTCCAATTTACTCTTTGTAACTTTGCTTTAAATGTCTGTAAATTCATTTCAGAAAAATCTCTAATAAAAGATGGATTACCATGTCTTCTAGATATTCCCTGTGAAATACCAAAAATTGAAAATATGGGAAGATGATCGCTAATCTGATAAAGAAGTATGCCACATTGTGGATTTAAAACGTTTGTAATACAGTGATCAATAACTGTACAAGAATGTGATGTAATTCTAGTTGGGTTATGAATATAGTTATTAAATCCAAATGAGAAGATCTGATCCATTAGTCTCTGTGCTTGCGTATGGTTTACAAATTTTTCATTGGAAGTATATAAATCAATATTTAAGTCTCCCATGATGATTAGCCTCTTTCTCGAGGAAGTAATAAAGGCAAGTAGGTCCTTTCTAAGTCCTGGGACCACAGTTTACGAAATTTTGATAATTCATCAGAGACATTACGCACCTGTTGGTCTAGCTCCCTGTTCGATAGGTGGCCAGGTGAAGAACTGGTGGACGTTTGATGTTTTCTTCTGGTATTCATAGTCACAGCAAGGCGAAGAAGTCAGTGTCTCGCACTCCCACGATTATTCGTTATAGCACAGGTTTACATATAAATCAAGTAAAATCAAAAGAAAAACATTATTCATTAAAAACGAATCACGGCGCGCCCATAGTACCTTTTAGAGTAGGAGACAAGAGTGCAAATTCATACGACCGATGGGTTTGGCCACCTGGCAGCGGTTTTTGAAGGAGAGCATCGTAGAAAATGAGGCTGTGATACCCTTTGACTTTTTTGAAAATTATGCCTTCGTTTTGCAAGATGAGGTTGTCTTTTTAGTGGAACAATGATCAGGCTACACTTTTCCCTAATAGTAGTTCACTCCAAAGATCCTGATATTTTAAATATTAAAAGCATTGTAAGATATTATTACCCTCCGCAGGGATAACACAATTGCCAAATATGGTCAACACAAGAAAGCCTCCGGGGCGAGAATTTTGTGAGTTTTCGTGGGGGAATTTATTATACAATAATTTTTGCCACCCACGTATTAATTACAGCTCAAACTAGAGCTTTATTGTTTTTGGAGAAAGACGCTTTTCCCCATCCGGTATCCTGGTTCGAATCCAGGATGGGGAAAGCGTCTCTTTTTCTCCAAAACAAAAAAGCTCTAGTTTGAGCTATAATCTATACGTGGGTGGCAGAAATTATTGTATATTAAAGCATTGTTTGTATCTGAATATCTTAAACATATTATGATTGGCGCACATTTATTTCAAATAAAATTTGGCTCATATCTAAAATCAGAATTAATACCAGACTTGAAAAAAATATTCCACTTCTCAGATGGTTCTGCTGCTAAATTCAAAAATTGAAAAACTTTTTAAACTTATGTCACCATGAGAGTGAGTTCGGCATCGAGGCTGAGTGACATTTTCATGAAATGTCGTATGGTAAAGGTATATGTAATGGTCTTGGAGGGACTGTGAAAAGACTTGCAGCAAGGAAAAGTATACAACGACCTTATGATGTGCAAATTATGACGCCATTACGTTATTCAAATGGTCTCAAGCTAACGTTGACTTTATGAAATTTTTAATAAACAACAATACAAAAACGAAGAGAAAGTTCTAGAAAAACGATTTCTGGTTGCAAAGCCAATACTTAGCACCCGGAAATTCCACAATTTCCACAATGTGTCATCTAAAGAGACACTGACAAAAGTATACTCAAAAGGTAAGTAGTCCTACAAGTTCTCTTTGATAGGAGAAATTTTAAAGAAGTCTCTTACAATAGCAGATGTGAAAGGATATGTAATATGCGAGTATGGCAGTCAATGGTGGCTTGGTATAATTTTGGAAAAGTATGAAACCTCTGAGATGATGAATGCAAAGTTTCAGCATCCTAAAGGTCCTACTTTATCCTTTATATAATCAAGTGACTTTGAAGATGAACTTGAAGTGCATGTTTCCCAAATCCTGACTCCGGTGGAATCCAGATGTCCTACTGGCCGCACTTATTACATTTGCAAAGAAGACATGGACTTGGCAACCACAGCTCTTAAACGTTAGCTTGCAGGGTATTGTTAAAGTTAATAATGTAGAAAAAAGGGGAATGAGGCAGCACCAACTTGTAAAAACGTGCAATTTTTCATAAATACACAAGTTAATGTTTATTTGACGAAGTAATTTTCTTACAATACACCTACATTGGCCTCATCTATCCGCCTGTCCCTCCCCTCAACTGAGCAAATTTTTTCATTTATTTTGGCATGATAATATGATAGTGCTGTTTCTTTTAAAAATAGTTGGAATAGTGTGGACTAAAATTAAAAATTTCCATTTATGCAGATGGTCTTTCCTTGGCATAGTTTTTTTTTTAAATGACCAAAATATGACTCCATTCCCGCCCCAAGATGAAACTTTCCAAAAATAAGATAGGCAAGTTTATGTATGATTTTTTCATAATTTTAAAAATAGCACTTTTTGAGAAATTCAAGGTCAAAGAGTTCATGGCACGAACTTGAAATCCCAAGCTACCTAAAACTACTCATGTTGGATATCATATGAAAGCTTATAATCTACAACATTATTTTTATTTCATCTATCTCATTTCTAGCTTGAATAATAAACTTTTCTAATTGCATGTAAGCAGAAAGTCATGCTTTTTTCTGTATTATTTCAAAGGCCAATCTATAATTTAAAAAGTACTAAAGTTAAAAATATAAAAATTTGAATTTTTACTATCTCTGGTAAATGAGCCAAACTTTGAAAAACCCAAGAGAGTGAGATTTTTTCCATTGGGTCGCTGGATGTGGAATAACTCTAATGTCTTATCGCTTTTAAAACAAAATGTTAAAAATTTTGTTCAGCACATTGTTTTTGTTTTAAAAGCAAACCGTTAAACAAATTTTATTTGTCATCAGTTTCCTTTGAATTTATCCTGCAGTTTGCTGTTGACTGATGCAAAATAAAAACATTTTACAAATATTCGGTAAAGACTGGAAAAGTGACGAACACTACGCAAATATAACAATAATGGAAAAATAACAACGTTTTTTGGCGTAGTTGTAAGTTTAAAAGATGGTTCGATACACGTTTCGAGAGAACGTGCGTCGAACCATCTTTTAAACTTACAACTACGCTAAAAAACGTTATTTTCCATTTTTGTTAAATATTCGGTAGCTTTGACTAATAGTGCACTGTTTAAACAAACTGTTAATGAGTAATTATCTATGTATGGGTGTGTGGTTATTTGTATATTACCTAACTTATGCCACTTACCAGTGGTGTAATAACTGGAGGGTCTGAAACCCCCTTTCTTTCCTATGCCGCTGATAAGAGAGGGGGCTCCCCCCAATCATTGAACAGCAAGCCACTTTGTCCCATTTAATGCCAGAACACATCTGTCCGAAAGTTACTTGAGCTCCCAGTAGCAGAAACTTTTCTGACAGTCTGCGACACTGATTTGGGGAAATAATCTGCTGCATAATTTTTTTTTTTGTTTGCTCAAAATACGTAGGCAACGTATATGCCACGTTCAGTACTGCATTCATGTTTTTAGTGTTTTACACCGTTTAAGTGTCTTTCAACATTTCATTTCAAATATCGAAATGATGATGGCATGATACTGTCCTTGAAGCATGATAACTACATAACCTTGACTGACCTTGTAATTGTCATGTATTATTCTTAATCTAACTTCCCATGATGCACTTTTTTTTTACCAGAATGAAATAGACATAATGAATTCGGAAGAATTTCGTCATGACGTTGGTTGGCTTCAAACTCTGCAACACTTGATAGAAGAAATGCAGGTGAGTTTGATATATCAATCGATTTTATGTGATCGCAAATGTGATTTTCTCTTCAAATTATCTGGAATTTTTCATTAGACTTTACAAGTAGGTGCCTTTGTGTAGAAAGGTTTTCCTTGATGTTTCATCTCAATATCCAGGTTTCGATATTTTTTTAAAACTTCTGACACCATACAAGGCTTCCCTGTTACCCTCCATTCTTTTATTTCTGCACTACATGCAAATCTTGTACGATCATGTTTGACTGCCTCTGTGTGTCTCATGTTTCACTTCTAAGGGAGAAAACATATTGCTGTAGTTACAATGACCTTCTTCAGGGATACTGGGATAGAGTTTGACTTTTAGTACTTGTTACTGTAGTCCTTAGAACAGGTTGAAGTATGTTTAGTGCCTCAACTACGCTAAGGTTTCATGCCATGATCGTTGAGCAAGCATTCAAGGAGCTTTCCATGAAATAGACAAATGGACACCTACCTCTCACCAAATATTTTACATTACTGTCAGATAATCTGTCGTCGTTATGTCCTGGGCTTTAGCTCGAATTGCTTCTGTTCCCATTAAATTTAACTTCAAAGCAGTTTTCTTCCCAGTCAATAAAAATATCTTTTGCTGATGCCGTTCGCTGGCGCAATGTGGTAATGTGTTTGCCTAGTGCACAGTTAACTTGAGTTTGACTCCCAATGGTGCAAAGAACGCTTACTCAGAGATCTCATAAAGATCGCACTTCCCACTGTAGTCCAGAGTTTGGTTCCCTCTCCCCAGGCCTGAAGAGGTTTGGGTTCCTTGGAAAACAGCAGATCCCTGCGCTGCATGACGACTGGAGTCCTTGAGCTGTAAAACCACAAACAAATCTTTCTCTCTAACCTAAAAGATGCTATTCAGGATTGGTAATTCTTGTGAAATTTACCAAATTCATTGGATTGTATGGTGATCACCTTGCTAGGACCAATATAGCATGAATGAAAGTAGTCATAGTAGAAACACAATATAACAATTAATGGTTTAATCAAAATCTAATCACACAAATACTACAAGCAAATATGCGATTACTCTTGGATAAATAAATTGGGTGGAAAACCCATCAGTGAAATACTATTTTAACTATACCTAAATTGGTATGAGTTTGAGGCAGATTGCTAAATAGCACAGTAAAGGCAACTTAAAATTTTAGCACGTAAAACAGATGTAATCTAACCTTTACCCCACTAAACTGGTAATGATACACCCCAATGAGATACGTGGAGGAATGAAATGACTCATATGCTACATTATGGGCCGGTGTCCGAGACTTCTTCCTGGTGACGTTGCGAAGACGTCAGGCTCTTGCAAATGGAAGACATAATGCTGCTCCACTCTTTGCGTCGTAACTGTGATGTAAGGCTCTGGTAAATGGAAGGCATAATACTTTTCCGCTCTTTGCATCGTAACTGTGAAATAAGGCTTTGGCAAATAGAAGACACAATACTGCTGTTGTTGCATCGTAACTGAAGTAAGGCTCTGGCAAATAAAAGGCATAATGCTGCTCCACTCTTTGCTTTGAGTTTAGATGAGAAAGAATCTGATGATTGAAACAGTTTGAAACTGGCCAATGGTGCTTGTTTCTCTCAAGAAAGAATCTTTCTTGCAGACTCCTCTCTAATAACTCCCATCATTCTTTCTTCCTCACAAAGCTGTTAATCACTCCTCCGTTTTCCAATCACCGAGGGAACCTTTATAATTTGACCAATGTTGAAATTTGTAATGAAACAAAACTTCCCATCTACTGTGGATTATACTACCGGAACGCAGTCTAGCCTCGTTACTATGATGTAATGTTTCAACCCTGCCTATTTTTTGCCTGCAACGTTTTCTTGAGAATGTGTGGGTGTCGAAAATTATTAAGTATGAGGAAAACAGTTTAAATAATCATGAATGATATTCCCAAGAGATAAACGCAGTTATATAGCATATATTAAATAAAATCACACATCGTGAAATGCTGTCATGATAATCATATCGTTTATCCTAAATAGGCCTAACTTTCCGGGCACTGTTTTTCATAGTCAAAGAACATCAGGCATATGTCAGAAAATCGGAGTTTTACTAAATCGTCCATAGTACACCTTTATTGAACTTTGAACAGTCACCAATTCCAATTTGATCAGACTAAAATTATTTTAAGGTCCATGTCACTATTAGAACTTGATTTCGTCGTAAATTCTTCCAAATCCTCCAGAACCTCAATAGCTTGATGAATGACTCCTCTTACAATACGCTCTGCATGGACACAATTTAACTTCAATTTGTTACATTTATGTTTGAAAAATTTTCCCCTTTTTTTTTTTTCCTCTGTATTTTTTAGCATTGGATGGTACCTTTAGGTCCCATCCTAAATCGCTGTTTTTCCACCATTGCTTCAAGGAGCTGTTTGTGTAGTTGGGTCTTGCTGATGAAGATAGGCCTGTGAGCTATTGGAAAAACATTCGCAAATTAAATTGTGTGCCTAATGCCATTTGTCGTTGCATCATTAATTTGATAGTGTTTTTGCAGTGTTGTCACCTAACATTGCAACTTGTTTTTAAATGGTAGTGTACCACATCCCGTATACATTTAATTTTTTTTTTTTTACAGGATTATGAAGATGCTAGTGAAATTATTACTCGGTTATTGGAAGAGCGTGATCTGTTAAGGTAACTCTCTCATATACCTAAATTTCATGACATTTCTGTGAAATATGAATGCTCTGGTCAAGCTATACAGAATAACAAAATGTGCAACATGATAGTGTACATGTTGCATTACAGTTTTGGAATTGGGGCCGTTCATTATGTAAGCATCTTTGGGGAGGTGGGTTGACATTTGCTTATTTTTGCTGACAACGGGGAAGGGGAGGAATCTGAACCATGCTTACACAAGACATAATGAAATTAACACATAGTCACGAAGTGGCAACTGCCCTAACAGAACTGCGATATGTGAGTGAATGCATGACACACTGCAAGCAGAAGATATCAAATATAAAATAAACGTAATCGCAGTTAATTATTTAAAGCAGTGGCTCTCATCCTTTTTAAGCTTGGGAGCCCCCTCTATGCTCCCTGTGGGCCCCCCTCTAATGTACTTTAAATTACCATAAATATATTATTTTCAATAAATATATTTTATGAAATCTGCTTTTAATGTATTACAACATAAGAAATATTAACAATAAAAATGTAACAAAATACTTTATTATGCCATCAAAATAGCAATTAACAAAATGTTAAAACTTTTTTAAATGAGAATTTGTTGTGATTAGTGTCTATTTATAAATAAG
>QLNU02014802.1:41908654-41947503 GCA_006491805.2 Dysdera silvatica
GGAAACTCAATTATGGACATCGTGTGTGTGTGTTTTGTGTTACATTTCACTGTGGGCCACTAAAATTTTTGCAACCACTTGCACCCCTGATATATATATAGTAGTAAGATGGGACAATCAGTCTGGATAACTGATTTATTCAGACTGTGATGAAGACAATGTCCAGATAATTGGGTGTTATAAGCTGGTATTGTTAACAAAGGGCAATTATAAATTGGTCATTTTGGGCACCACATGGCCAAGCGATGTTTTATGGAAGGAGTGGGATCGTTGTAATTACCTGGATTATATCCCGTAATAGAGCAGGGTATGATGGATAATATTATAATTTTACTGTACATTAATTTGATATATGTACAAATAAATGCTTGCTTAGGAAACGAAGAATACATGTTAACATTTTACATGAAATTAACACATTTAACTAGCCTCATGAATAATTTTTGTTTATATATATATATATAATATAAATTTAAAAGTATGTATAATGTATTAAACCAGGGGTCTTCAACCTTTTTCAGTCCAAGGGCCAATTTTGCTTATTCTTGTGGAATTGGCCCGTGGGCTGTACTGATTTTATTTTCCTATGTTGGCCAATGTTAATTTTTGATACTGGACATGTCCGGGCTGGAATGGTGGTGCTCGCTGGCCAGTGTTGGCCTGGGGGCTGTAGTTTGGAGATCCCTGTATTAAACAATTATATTTATAGTTAACTACTGTATATTGTCTTTTTCTTTGTATACTAATCATTAATCTTAATATTTTTTGATGCATAACTATAATTTGTTAATATAAGTATATGATATGCATAACATGTGTGATTTGATTTATTATTTTCTTAATTTATTTATAATTTTAAATTTATAATTCTAAATCGTATGATTGCAATAATAACTTTTAATTGGATGTAACAACTGATAGTTATTATCAATGGAATAAATGGTTTTTCATCAGCCTTATGACTGAATTCAAGTAGTCGTGAGAGGTTATCATCCTTGTGCTGACTGAATTTGGTTGCAACCATGGGGTGCTTATCACCCTTGCAACCCACTTTCGTGGGCAGAATGTGCAGTGGATTTTGCTTGAGTTTATTTTCATTGACTGTAACCATGCCTTTATGGCAAATTATCTACACGACAAATTGATAGATTGAAAGAAGACTTGTCACTGTATTGGAAGTGGCAGATGGACAATTCACCATATTGATTGGTATTTCAGAGACATGCAATAATTGGATGATGACAGGAATGAGTCAAATGCATGGCAGATTTGCCTACAAACTGGCAGCGGACAGCTTAAGGTGATTACAGAACAGGGAGATACTATGAGAAAAGCTGTAGCGACACTGGGTGCATGTCTATCAACTATATGTCGTGTAAGCGGTGCAGAAGTGACTAGCTAGACCATTGCAAGTGTGGAGACCACACTCACAATACCCATTATGTTGTGAGTGTAATTGACCTCTCATCATCGGCAGCCATTGCCATGACACCAGGATCAATCAACATGGAACTGTATTTAGTGGGTTCAAATTGTCATTAGTCCCATTTTGTAATTGAGTTCTGACGACTTACATAGGTATGTCTGAAGATGGTCTGTCCATCATATGTCCTGCTTTCACTGACAGGTGCCACACAGCATGACAATAGAATTATGGTTGAAGTACCATTTTGTTTGATAGAGGACTATGAAAGAGGTAAATTATGGTACTCTCACCGCACAGAAAATTCTACAACAGTTGTATTGCTATTCCCTTTGCAGCATCCCAGATTGTATTTCATAATAATAGATACTGACTGTCCATATATATCCCTCCTCTGTAGAGACTTTGCGCTTGTGACACATTTCTTTTGCAAGCCAGATTCCCTGATCTCTCTCCTACCTAGCACATGTGAGACTGGATGAGGCTTTTCCTTTGTCCATCTCATAATGTGGATGAAAGAGTTCGCCATTTGGCAAGAAATTCCTTAAGACTATATCCATAAACTCCATGCATCCATGTCATGCCGAAGGTGGACCAACTACATATTTTGTGTAGCTCTCTCACTCATGAATACACAATTAAATCATTCTGAAATTTTAATCATTTCTATTTCTTGACATGTACAACGTGTGTACAGAATTCTATAGTAATTAGACTATTCCTCCTTGATGTTGCAATTTTTTTTTTCCAGAGTGTATGTTACGCATATAGATATATATAGCCAGGACTTGATAAAAGCAGTAGTCATTGGTGACTGAGAAATGAACTTTCCCTATTAGGCTCCAAGGTTTTCTTATTGAGGTAGGAGAGTATCATTTTTGTCTGGCGAGTACCCTTTGCTGCAATTTATCTAGCCCTGTGTATAGGAATGTCAGATGATGGATTCCCTAGTGTCAAGTATTTGCTGATTATCTACTGGTTAGTAATCAGAAAATTTAATTTCCAAGGCAGCAGATTCGGGTCTCTTGGAAAAACTGTAGCTCTTGGGCCCCCTACCATGGTTTTCACTGCCTTTTCATCATAAAACACATGAAAATAGTCACTGTTAATGATGAACATGTTATTTTTTCCATTTCTTAATTTTTATTCGATTTCTTCTAGGCTCCATGCAAAACTAAAGTTCAACAAACAATTTGGAAGCATTTTTCGAACCCACCATAATCCAACCTATTTCTCCAGACGCCTGTTTCGCTACTCGGACATCTACATGTCTCGCATTACGAACATGCTTTCGTATTCACCAAAACACATCTTCTATCCAAGGAGGGGGGCACTTCCGCATGAATGTAAAATTCCTCACGTTTAAATGGTTATTTTTGTGTGGTCATCATGTTACTATTTTGGGATTGTGAATTTATATTTTGTTAGTTGAAAGGCAACTAATAGCTCCACATGTCGGGGTAATGTGCCTGTGAATTTGTCTATTTTCATGATTTCTAAATTTCTCCTACATTTTAAAGTGTGACTGTTAAACTGCTCAGCATTGAAGTAGAGACCCACCCATGGTTTCACCCATCTGGGTGGGGCAAATTCAACATGAAACATATTAGGTTTGCCCCACCTCTTTTAAGAGGGGAGGCATGAGTTCAATGTTGCATGTGTATTGAAATTGTCTCATAAAAATTCCTTTGGGTGAGGAAAATGTCATCGAACAGGTTGGATTTACTCCACCTGTAATAGTTCTTCCTTTCTGAGTAAGGCAAGTTCATGGAAACATGTTGCCTCAGCTTGAAGGAGCAAAAACTAGGTGGAACTATTTTAATGTGGAGCAGTTTGTGGTCAGGAGCCAAGCTTTAGAGATATGCCCCTCTCATTTCTTTTAAGATGCTTAATTTTTAGAACAATACTAGTCATCTGGAATAACGTTGATTCTAGTGATGCATTTTCACATATAATTACGATTGAAGTAATGGGAGTTTAGTAATTATTTTATAGTAATCAGCCATGATTCCATGTTTTCTAGAATTACTGAAGCATTTTGTAATCTCATTTTGATGATGCTCACGTCATGTGACATTAAGCACAAGTTTCGTTTCTTGGGAGCTGAATGTATTTTAAAACCTTACATATTAATCTCGATATGAAACTTGGTTTTGCATTTGTTTGTCGATATTTTTCGCTTGTGGTGCCATTACCTTGTGTTTTGTCATAATCTGAGTATGTATTTATTTTACTCCATGACCTCCCCCCCCCATCCCCAAATGTGCAGTAAAGATTTATAACAAATTTCGTAGCTTTAGATTTGCAAGTGAAATTTAAAGCATATGTTATTTATAGTGAATATATAATTATTTTCGTAATAAATTAAAAGCGCTTATTTTTTAATTCATTACATTATCGGAACATGAAATCAAAAGTGTGTATCTATAGCAAGATGTGCAAATGTTATTGGAAAAGTGTCCTTGCATGTAAGTGAACTGCTAAGTTGAGATTAAATTATTTAATAAATTTTAATTTTTGTGCATTTCAAAATCAAGCAGAGCTTTTAGCCAACCAACTACTGCGAGTATACTAAAATTCAAATAGATTATGTATGTAATTTTTTAAAAAATAGTCTTGTGTGATGTCTCAGACATTTTAGTATGTAGTTTAATTTATACTAACATAGATTGACTTCACGTGTAGTTTAATTTATAGAAACATATATTGACTTCTAATATTTACAAAAGTCTGAAACGAGAAATTTAAAAATACGAAATTCCAATATAGATTTATTTGTAATATAAATGGTCAGTATATGTGTGTAAATTTCTAATTTTTATTTTTCTGTGTTCTTAATTTTTTATTTCTATAATCTACTTCAAAATGGCTAAGTTAATGCAGATCTTTGAATTCTTAGGAGCATTTTATAGCTGTTTGATAACATATTGTAAAATTCAGTTGTCTTGTCTTGAAAATAATCGCAGAAGGTGCATTTTTAAAATATTTCCTCGATCATTTTCCAATCTCCAAATTTATAATATTTATCCTTCCCTTTTAAATCAACCTCATGTATTTTAAAAGGAAATTGGTGAGAATATTTTTATATGGTGGACTTTTTATAACCACTATGCTGCCCCATCATAAAAATTTTTAAACAGTGAACAACTATTATTGTTTTCAGTAGCAACTCTACACAAGAATAACGTTTACTGTAATCACTTTTCCATGAATGACTAAATAAACAACAGACATTGTAATGCTGGAAATTAGTTTATAAACAATTTTAATAGTGGCTTCTATCTGGAATTTAAAACGAGGTTTCTTTAAAGCAATTTTAATAAGTTTGTCAAGTGTTATTTTAAATTTACTGTTCATCTATTTTCACTTGACTACAAATTGGAATTGTTTTGAATTATTAATTTAAAAAATTTTCTGCTATTTTTATCGAAGATACCCTAATATAATTGAATATTATATAAAAGGTCCACTCAACCTCAAATACAAAATTGTGTTCTTAAAGGAGACTGATTTATTGTAGAAACGAAGTAGTTGCATAGTGGTTATGATATTTGGATTTGATGGATTGTACAAGTTTTTCATCTTCGTTCGTTAACATTACTGTTTTTGTGTTATGTTTGGAGCTGTAGAAATTGTATTGTTTTGTAGGACATAGTATTTGTAATTTGCTCAATGTAGCATTTGTCATTTTGTTCAATGTGGTATTTGTAATTCTGTTCAACGTAGTAATCGTAATTTTGTCATAATTCAAACTTTTAAGAAGATTTCGAAAAAGCATGAATCTGAGTGGCATTCATACCGATAAATCTAGTGTTGCCATCTAGTACTTATTTTAATGAAAAAGCATTTTTTTATCATGGAATCTTTTTTCAAAATAAAATTTATGAATGAGTCTTCTTTTTTTTTTTTTGTGATCTTTTAATCATAAGAATTTAAGCTTTGCGTTCCTTCAAGTGTTTACCTTATCTGCTTCAACCCTTATCAATCTTAAGAGGTACGTTTATACACACCTGGCGTGAGAAAATACTACATGGTGTCCTTAAGAGCAACGATCAAGTGGGCCATTTGGTCTTGGGTACAGGTTTGATAATGCAAACTCCCATTATCGTGACACTAAGGGTCAATGCAAAGTTTAAGTAGCAAAATTTCATCACTTGTCGGCAGTGATAAAGGCCCAAAGAAAACCGAAGATAACGTTTTATTCCTATTTAAAAAAATTACATATAAAATGACCTTGGCATTCATGATTGAACATGGAGAAAGTAAATGTCGGTGGAAGGGGTGGGGAAATTCACACAATTTTAGATCATGTTATGGAAGATTTAAAGAAAAGTCAAACTACGATGGGGACAAGAAATTTAATCTTGTTTGACTATTGTATAAATAATCTGGATTCCATTCAAGTAGGATCCAACACTTTCTGTTTCTAGGAGTTTTCTACAGGTCTGCAGCCCAGGATTTATTCTGCATGTTAAAGGAGTTGAAATTCTTCAAGAAATTGGATCTTTGTGCAGACAAGGATGATTTTAGCTGTTCGAATTACCACAAGACTCAAAACAACTTACATGTTGAATGAATTTGAAAATTGACTTTGAAATGTTAAAGCGTTAATGGTTGGGATTGCTGTGGGGTACATGAATAACGATGTTTAGTCGTCATAGCCACAGATTTCCTTATACTTTATGAAATTAATAAACATACGTTTTTATATTCCTTTTGCTTTCATAGAGTTGATGCACTAGAATTGCATTGTAAGTTACGTTAAATGTTGTCACACATTTTTAGAAGTACTAACAGTAAATATATCATTGACATCAAAAACTTGGAATAAAACTATTTCACAATATTAAAAAAAAAAAAAAGATTAAATGAATAAAATTAGATGTATAGCAAAAAAAAAAAATGAAGAAGCAGAAAGTAATTAAATCTCTTATATATAAATATAATGAAAGTTTTTGCAGAGTTTGTAGGACGACTTTTCTTCCTTTAGAGATCTCAAATGAAATCCATTCCAGATTTTCATTTGTCAATTTCAAATTCTCAATTCTATTATAACATATACAGTGAAATCACTTTTTCTCAGGTCCTGACAGTTTGTGTTTAACCTTGTCTATAAAGGTATTTTTCCTAGTCCGCTGAGTATCAATACAGACAAATTTCATCGTATTATTTCAGAATAGTATTTTTCAAATGTAGTCCAAAATCCAATGTATTTTCACAAACCTTTAGATTCTCCAACAAGCTTAATAAAGTTGTAAGATATTATTACCCTTCTCAGGGATAACACAATTGCCAAATAATGGTCAACACACAAAGTCACTAGGGTTGTTTTTTTTGTGTGGGAGATTTTTTATTACAATTAATAAATTCAACACCCACATTTTGGCCCATACTAGAGCGTTTTTGATATAGAAAAGGAAACATCGCTGCCATCCTAAAGTTCCTCCATTGAGTCCGGAGTGCCTTGACTACTAGACCAATGAGGAAAAGAATAACCAAATAGCCAGGAAGTTCATAAGTTGAGGGGGGGTTATAGAGCTGCAATTTGTATATTCCTATGTTAAACATACAAATTTCATTGCAATAGAGGATACAACCCTCTGGCTATGCCTATGAATAATATTTTGTGACTGTTTGACATTAATAACAATATATATAAGATATTACGAAAATTCTCTCAGAGCTGGCTGTGACATATAATAGTCCCAACACAGCCTCTATGGCGAGTTGTGGGTGCATTAAGTTTAATAAATTTGACACCCACATTTAAGCTCATACTAGAACTTTTTTTTTGTATGGCAGCGTTATTCCTGTCCTTGGTCTAGCGGCTACGGCATACCAGGCTCAACAGAGGGACTCTTTTTGTCCTATACCAAAAAAGCTCTGGTATGAGCTTAAACGTGGGTGTCAAATTTATTAATGATAATAAAAGTCCCGCACAAAAAACTTTCCTTGGTGGCTTTGTGTGTTGACCATTATTTGGCAATTGTGTTATCCCTGAGAAGGGTAATAATATCTTACATCCTTATATGTGTAGAAAGAGAGTTATTCCTGTCCTGATTAGAGGTTAAAGCACTCCGGGCTCAATGGAGGAACGCTACTTCGACTCTAGGATTGAGCCTGTTTATTTCTCCTATACCAAAGCTCCATTGTATTTAAACGTGGGTGTCAAATTTATTAATCTTGAGCTTAATGAAATCATGAAAAAAATATTAATGATTAAAGCATGAGGTGATGTGCCATTAATTTTATTATAAATTTCTCAATTGTAAGCTACCATATATATATTATTAATTCCCAATCTTTTTAAATCTTTTATATTTTGAATACAGATGTCTTATGATCAATTCAGAACGGTTTTTGTTTTTAAACCCAAAACTCTCTCAGGAATGGAACTGTGTTGACTTTTACATATGTGTGATTTTAAAATCGAGCCAGTATTTAATTAGGGGAGGATAAAAATTTTGACAAAATAACATCTAAAATAAAAAATGTGACACCTTTATCATAAAGAAGAAATATAAATGCATCATGCAAAATAAATTAGAACATAGCAATTTTTGCTCTTCAGACATCGTTGTAAATTTTTGCTTGTAGTTTCGTCGTCAAATTTTGATCTTGTTATAATGTCTCTTTTGAAGAAAATGGTTTCAATATTTTTCTTTAATGTATTCTCAAATTGGTGGCCTACTAAACAAGATCTTAGCGTCAAAATTTTGATAATTAAAGTTTGAGAGGGTTTTTTTTTCTCTCTTCTTTTTACAAGTTTGAGAGTAAATACTTACGTACTTTTCAGTCCTATTACAAATTTAGTTTTGGAGGGTAAATCAGTCCCTAAGACCTTCCATGGTGATTTCTATGAAGTTATTTTTTTTTTTTGACAATCTATACATTACCGAATAATCTGTATAACAGAAATGAATAAAAAATTTAAAAAAGGAAATTAAATAAAAAAAAAAGTCTTAACACATTAACTGCCGATCTCGAGCCAGCGCATGATCAGAGCACTAACTATCAATACAACCTCACATGACCGGCAGTTAACGTGTTAAGAAAACGTGTCCGGCATACACCTACCTCCTAGGAAAGCAATTCCTAATTCAATCATCTACTCACCTGTAGATCGAAGAAAGGATCCATCTTGGAGATGATCTTTATCCATAGCCGCAAATAGGAGGTCTCTAAGTTTCTATACATAATCATGAAATCACCTAGAAAGTAACCTTTATTATATGCTGGACAAATCAGTTAATCATCTTTCCATCTCCCCCTGCCTTTTTTTTAAAATATAATTCATGTATAGAGCTTTTCACATATAGATGTCATCAACTTAGAACAGGGTTGTCTAACATATGGCCAACAGGCCACAATCCAGCTTGCCGACAACGTGGTTTGGAATAAGAAAAATTTTAGACTTTTTTTTTCAAAAATAAGGAAAAACCGCAGACATAGCATGGGTGAGCCCTTTCTGTTTCGTAAGTGATGAAACATATAAATGGAACAAACTCTGAAAGGAGGTTTTTTAATGAAATTCAGTGAAACTGCTGACCTGCGATACATGTGAAAATTCTTTAAGTGGCCCGCTACCCAAAAAGGTTGGACAATCCTGACTTATAGCCTAGGTAGCACACTGGCTTACTGTTTTATTCAATTCTACACATTACAGGTATACCAAATCGCAGTGGCGGCGTAGTGTGGGTTGCCAGTGCACAGGTCAAGTTAAGTATTGCACCCATTAGCACTCTGTTCCACCAGTCCAATATTTAAATTTTGTGACTTGGGGCTTTTGCCCCGGTGCCCCCCTCTCCATTCTACAACTCTGCCAAATCATTCGCTAAATGAATCAATGAACGATTTTGCTCATCTATAATAAACAATCGGACTCATTCAGTAATTTAGTCATTGAACGATTCAGCATACTACTACCATACACCTTAATTATTATTTAACTTTATAGTTAATTAGCAGTAAACTTGTAAATCACACATCAGATGAATTGATGTTGTTTATTTGTGACTTTGATGGGGGAGCTATAGACATAAACTTTAAAAATACAGTTAAACTAATTATAACGAACATCGAAAGGGACTGCAGGATTTACTTTGTATAGCAGTCATTTAGTATAACCACATATATATTTAATAAACTTGCCCAAATCATTTATTTATTATAACTAAGTGCATAGGTGCAAATTCTTCTGATTTTTTATCAATCTTCCGGGAATGGTTTTCGGAGATTTTGTCTAAAATCTCCAATTTTTTTAAAAAAAATTTTAAATGCCTATTTTCCTTGATTTATATTTCTTTTTTCGTGTATATTTAAACAACTATAAATATGTACAGTAAACAAATGAGAAAAATTCGTTTGCACATTGACAGCGCATGATTAGTGGTTGACTACAGATTTTTAATTTCTAAAAGTTAGCACTTATGGAAGTGTACGTTCCACGGTATTTTAAAATGTATCATTCTAAACGTTATATAATGTTTATAACTTAAGGTTTACATTAAATGCCCAAAAATAGCGAGCCATTTTGAAGCTTACAACAAAATGTTTCCCAGAATTTGAATTTTAACAACTAGGTATAAAATTAAAACTTACACGAAATGAATTTAATAATTTTTCTTGTAAACTGTAAGCGAGCAAGCACAATTAAGGATTAATTTACTGGCACTCAAAATTGAATGTTGATTTTTAAATTCATACATACATCACACATTAATCAATTCATACACTGAATGCTGATTTACAAATTCATACATAAATTCACCTATTAATCCATTCATACATTGAATACTGATTTACAAATTCACACATATGTACATCACCTATTAATCTATTCATACATTGAAGTAAATTCAATTTAGTTAATATGCAAATGCATGTAAAAGAAAAATTGCTTTTTGTATAATGAAGCGATGAGTTTTACTAGCAGCCAATCATACAACACATCAATGTTTTAAGAATTTACATATTGAACACTCTACTTTGTGCTGTTGCTGCCCTTACCTGTATGATTTGTGCAAGTTTCATATTAATGATAATTAATATGGAACTTTATAATAATATTCTATTTAGAATCGATGAAATTTAGAATAAAAAATTTTAAACATTACTATAATTAATAATTATACCCCTTGGACTATAAATTACTGATTTAAGCTCATATTTAGTCATTTATTTTTTTAAATTTCATTTTTATATTTAACCCTTACATTTATTATTAGCTCTCCAGATTTTAATGATTATCAATTTATGATTATGTCTTGATGGTTTAACTTATAGGCGTAGTTATATGGGTCCAAGCACCCCCCACCCCCATAAGTGGTAATAAATTGCGATTTTACATGTACTGTAATGTACAAATTTACATAAAATGTGCTTGGTCTCCCCAATAATTTTGAGAACTCTACGTTGATGGTGTAATTATATCAATGTAATAATGACCCAACCTGGAGAATCAATGTTTAGATACTGGATTTCAAATATTCATGGTGAAAGAGACAGCACAGTATAGCCCAGATGCTCTTGCGCCATAAAAAAGCCAAACAATCAATCAATCGTGGTGAAAGTTAAAATTCGTGGTCAGAAACAAACATTATTGCATATAATTCATACCATTTAAATACGTTAAAACATGGGAGGGGATGAATGTAAGACTTTAAAAAAAAAGGAAGTGTAATGTTTGTGCTTTCTGATACAAGAACAGTTCAGGTTGTGCTGTGTCAGAACCTAGTTCTCAGAAAGATCGAAACCAGTGTCGCTGAAGAAATCAAACCTCAGATTATGAATTAGGGGAAAAATGGCATGCCTTTGATGCCATTTAGATTCAAGCCATGAGTGGTGGACAAACGTGTGTTACCATTATATATGGCCTGAAACATAAAAACACACAACGTTATAGTGGCAGTATATTTATTTACTGAATTAAATTTTTGGATTTCGCAGTCCTGCAATACAGGGTTTGAATACCTAGATGACAAAAGTAAGATACTTGCGGCAAACAAGGTCCAGATGTAATGTGACCTTGGTTGTCCTTGAACTATGAGGCACCATAACTTCAGAAAATAATTTATTTGTGAGTAGGTTTCGGTTATATTGTATGAACATTTCATACAAATAATATTAATGTTTCTGTGGTTGAAAATTTTCGATTTCATCATAAAACCACTAAGTTTTCATTGCTGAAGCTATATAGAAAAAGCTTCATTAGCTATGGTTGCTAACAAAATATGCACTTGAATAGTTTAAAGTTGAGCAGAAATGACTAATTAATTACCCATTGTAACTATTTGGTGAAGATTAAATTGTTTAAGAATAGTCTGCAGTTTACTACAGAGAACCAACATTCTTTATGCAAACATCTTCTCAAAAAAAAGCAGCTGCAAACATCTTAAAAAAAAAGCTTGTTTTGATGTTTTTCATCTTAATCTTTGAAAATTTATTTCTAAACACATATGCTGTAATTTTTTTAATGTTCATAAAATCCACTTATTTTAAGAAGAAAAAGCTTGTTTTAGACAATTAAAATTGGCTTTCCTAATTTTCTCGATATGTATAAGGAAACAAAATTTCCTTATATTTTAAAATTTAAACACACCTTAGAAGTTCATAACTACGTAGATATCGTAAAAGTATTTAAATTAGAGGAGAGTAAACAATTGTTAAGGATGACAGATTCCTTCTGGAACTGCCAATAGTGTAACTTATTCATAGCATTGTAACAAATTTTGATGAGTTATATGTAGCATGGACTGATTTTTATTCCCAACACGTATTCATTTACACTTTTGCATTGCAAGGTTACATGGTAGGTCAGATGGCTTTCCCCAACTTATGCTATGCTTACAGACAACTGGATTATTTGGGACTGTTTGTTTGTTTGTTTTGTGGTTTTACGGCTCAAAGACTACAATGGTCATGCTGCGCCGGGACCTACTGTTTTCCGAGGAATCCGAACCTCTTATGGCCTAGGGAACCAAACCCTGGACTACAGTGAGCAGTGCGATCTTTATGAGATCTCTGAGTAAGCGTTCTTTGCACTGTTGAGAGTCAAACCCAGATTAACGGCGCACTAGGCGAACGCGTTACCACACTGCACCAGCACAGGGCTATTTGGGACTGAATAATGCCTAATATGCTTGAAAGCCATACACATAAGCATAAACATAAAATATATAATAGCCTATCATACAACCCAACCCACGATCACCATTTCTTTCAGAAATGAAACCACTGGATCACGTGAAACAAAAGGCATGATTTCTAGTAAGAAACAGTGATATTTCATATTACGATTTTTTTATGATAGTGACAAGAGAGTCTGTTCACGTAAGTTTCATACAAACAGGTTAAAGTATTTTTAAAATTCAAAAAGCAAAATCGTGTATTATACAATAAATTGCTTTGAAGAAATTGATCTAGCTTTTGGTAAATCAGCTACAAAAACCCATTTCAATTCAGCCAACACGTAGTTAGAATTTTGGCAAATTGGTACTGTTTATGATATTTAAAAAAAAAAAAATGTTAACTACTTTGAAATGCTTATCCAACTTATTAATAATGAATGTTACATACAGCCTATTTATAAATGGTACAATTGAAGCCATTTGAATTAAAAAATCGGTGCAACTTTTTTTTTTTTGAATTAACCCGAAGAACTTGCATGCAAGATTTTCTCTTACGCTGGTTTATTCTGCCACTTCAAAAGGGACTCATTTGAATTTTAATATAAAATTCTCTCGTTTATTTGAAATAATTATAACGTACTAAGAGACCACACCTATGACGTGTTGCATTCCTAAAACACATTTTAAATTTTAACAAAATTTTTAATAAAAATTTGCTATAAAAAGGAGAAAAGAATGCTAGGCATTAGAAATACATATAAATCAAAAAATATCTAACTTTTTATTATTTACCGGACCGAAATTGTACAGACATAACAATACTTTTGCGATACAGAGAAGTTCTTTGGTGACTAAAAGGTATATATCAAATGTGTTAACTATCTGTGACACAAAGTAGGAAAATATAACAGTTAACTAAACTATAAATTACTCTAAAATAACAAGAGAAAAAATTAAACTGGCCACCAGCAGCCCAACTAATAATCAACAACTTGAGTTATGCTTCCGCCCCTAAAACATTTTCTCGTTTGAAAAAAAATTCTAATATCTTACTGAGTAGCAAATAGACTATATACAACAAGCTGAGAGCAATAGAGTATATGTAACAGTAGTTGCAAATAACTTACATTTATACTATATATATATATATCATTACGTTTATAAATAAAACAATTAAAAATCTAGAGTTTAGCGACGGAGTTTTTTAACCATCTGTTGTGCAAGATGGTATTGCAAAGTGTGCGATTTCTTGAAAAGCCCGATACACAAGCTTTAACCTCAGCGATTAAAAAATTAAAAACTTCTGTCTAGCCTGTTATCACCAGAAAATACATTACTGCCTCAAGGGAAAAAAGAACAGACTTCGACAGTGCATTAAACAAAATTTTAAAACTTAAAATTTCTTGACTATACATTTTATGCTTAATTATATTTTGCAGGTATGAAAGCATACATACATATTATATAATGCATGCTTACGCATAAAATAACTTCAAATTGTGAATTTCAGCAAAGAATTAACTTTAAAAAGAAAGCTAGATCTTGTGATAGTATAGTGCACAAACTTTATTTTTTTTAATAGCTAATTTAATAAAATTATTGCATATGTTACAGATATTATGTACTTGCAATATTTAAACCTGCAAGTCGGCATTTTAGTAATGCAATTCAAGCTGTTTAAAGTTATAGAAATATGGTACATTAACTGATATTATTAACTCAATTTTTGAGCAGATACTGATTAAAAAATTAGTTTTCGGAACGTCAAAAAAGTCCATGTTATTACTACTTCAAGCATTTTACCGGGTTTTACATTTAAATCACACAAAAATTTGTTCTTAAAAAGAACTAGCAAAGACAAAAACTAAAATACACAGAATATGATATGGCATTTTACAAACCAATATTCGATATACAGAACAAAGTCATATCCCATGCTTGGTTTGCAGTTCATTCAGAGAGTGCTATCACACAATTCATTCACTACAACCCCAACTTGATAAATACATTATACAACGATTCGAAGCGATTAATTTACACTAAAAGTTTTGTTAAAGTGCAGAATCTATTTCTTCTTGGTAACGTGTTGAAAGATAGTCTGCGGAATCGGCTAATTCATGAAGAATTGTATGCAAACCTAATAAATGGTGACGAAATGCTGTAGCTAAGTGTGAACCTGGCGATACACTCGGTTCTTCAACACTATCCCTATCTGTGATTACACTTTCGATATCACTGTCTGTCTCCTGATCCGAGGGAAAACCTGTGCTACCTAGACTATCATCTGAGGCCTGGCGAACATGTTTATTAACGTGTGTTGTAGTAGTAGCAGTACTAGAAGAATTGTTCGGAGAGCACCTTCCACTGGTGAGTGGGATAGGTAGGGCACCACCCATCGAAGGTCCCCAAAGGAGTTCATTCTTGACTTCTTTTAGCATATTGTAAAAGGCATAGACATCCACATTGTCGATGTTGGCTGGTAAACACCGCGCAAACTGGCTATTTTCGTTGTGGACGTCGATGTCCTGTAACCTGGAGGGCAGCAGAACTGTAGAGTCCATGTTGTTGACAGCTTTGACGAATCGGTCCATAGCACTCAAGACGGACTGCTGTGAACACGTGAAGGAATCGTCAGTGGCTCGACTGACACGGCGAGCCGGCCGATTTTTATTTGTGTCGTACCTTGAGGTAGAGTTGAGCCCGTCGTAAAGCATGATCGTGGGAGTAAGGAACGATGAATTATTACTAGCACCCGAAGACGAGGTATCAGCCGTCAAAAGCTGAACGATCTCAGCTGTGGTAGAACTGCTCGGTATGTTTAGAGGAGACAAATGACCACCTTCTGAAATCCTTCTCGCTTTTTGATCAGGCAATTTCGCGAAACCTGCATACGACAACCGCCTTGGGCGTTCCTGTTTATGCGACATAGCTCACTTCAGACGTTTTATAAAACGTGTAAACTGCCTCCAGGAAAATGTGGCGAGCCCTTTTTCTCCCCCCTCCAGCCCGCCGTGACGGAAGTGACGTCCGAAACATTCGACTGGAGCCCGATGTCAGCGCCACTCCTTCACTCCCAGATGACGTTCGCTTTTCTATATCTTTATCTCCTTTGGAGCAAATCACGCTACTTACTTTTTCTTAAGAGGAGTCTTCCTCAATTTTGATGGAACTTTAAACGCATTTCTTCACTTTCACAATTTCCTGAAAATCTTCCTCCATTAATGGAACGCTCCGTTTCCGGTGGCTGGCATGGCGTTGGAAATCAGGTGAGATAGCTGGTCATTCATTGGTTGAGCCGTCGTGTGGGTGCGGCTCCCGCCGACGACGTTATGCACGTGGACGCGGGATGCCCGAACGTGGATTTAATCTTAAAAATTCATCCAAAACACACGTAATTCAAAACATTCAACGTCGAGTTTCCACCGTTCACGAAGTAGTCTACCATCGCGGTCTTTTCATGGGCCGTCCACGTGATTCAATTATATAAATGGAACGTGAATTGAAATTAATAGATTTTACGTAATATGGACATATCATGTCAACTCCAAGGGCAATAAAATCGAACGATGATAACACGTCGATTGTTCTAATTTATCAGTTCTATTTTTAGTAACTTTTGTCTGCTCGCCCCCTTCCCCCATTCCTGCCTAAAAGAAGAACGCCTAATTTTATTTAAATGTGCGACATAAATAATTCGGCTTTTTTTTTTCAGTGGGAGCAGAAACATGCTTGGGTTGTATAGCAACCTGTTTCATTTACAGCCCCACCTACAATCCGTATAGTTTTTCCCGCTTCAATGTCTTAAATATAATACAAATTATTTATATAATTAATATTCCTATTTTCCACAAGAGGCATTTTGGGATACCGGCAGCCATTTTATTGAAAAAATCCGGAAAACGAAAACGTAGCAATGGAAAAACAAACAATGAAGTAAAGCAATTTAAAAAATTAAAATTTTGAATTTGCTTCTCAATTAACACTTTTCATGCTTTTTGTTAGAACTGGGTTTTCCCCTAAATTCAGCAACAAATCTGGAAACACTTTATTGTAAAGTAGTTGTCCATTTAAACTCTGCTAAAGCATTCTTCATCTGTGGCAACTATATGCCCAAACGTCGTTTGGGGGGAAGGGGGCAGTGCCGTCTTCACAAATGGGCCAACTTGGACTAGACCCGGGACCTTACCCTAAATGAGGCCCAAATTTGCAAAGAGTGTGTGTTTACTATATTTTTTTATTACAAAATTTCAGAAATTTAAAAATTATTGTAAAAATTACTCAAACCAGTAGCCACGCGCTTGTTACGGGGGTGGGGAGGTCTCAAAAAGTTACAGGAAGGGCTTAAAATTCGTAAATGTTTTGATGTATTTTATTAATACAGTAGAATCTCTTTAATCCGGCACGTTCGGAACCACGGCCTTGCCGGATTATCGAACGTTAATATGGTTTTAACGGGAATACCAAAGAAAAATTAATACAGTGCAGTGATATTTAAAACAAGTTGCAATAAGCTGCTTTATGGCAAGAAAAAATACACATCAGCGTTACTGTTTAAAAAGTCTGTGATATCACGTTGTCTCCGTAATTCGGATCTTTTTAAATTTTATAAATGTATTTTTAATGCATCCAAAGCCTGTTTCCACGAGACTTTAGCTTCATCTGCCATGTCTTCCTTCTTCATCCGACTTGGCGGACAAGGTCAACGAACGCCTGAATCCACCCGGAAAAAAAAAATAAATAAAATCTCGAGCAGAAAAGCTCGATCGATGCCGGATTATAGAATGTGCCGAACCAATGAATATCGGATTGAAGAGCTTCTGCTGTAATACTAAATACATAAGCAGACTAATAAATACATTTAACGTTAATAAATAAATTTCTTAATGTAATTTTTGCATTGAAAACTTATAAATTTTAGTATTCCTCTCTATAACTTTCTTCTTCCTCATTATAAAGGCCATGAAAACTCAAATCTCTGTAAAAAAAAAAATTATATACACAAGATCTACTGTAGAAAGCTATTTTGAATACATTTTTAACGTCAAAGAAGAATTTTCATTGTTATGTACAATTTCGTACAAAATAAAAAATTTTAAATAAAATTTGTCAATATTTTATTTTGAAAAAAAATAAATTTCTAGGGGAAGCTAACAACATTTCCAAGGTGTGTGTGTGTGGGGGCTCAGCCTATAGTCTGGCTACGGCTTTGAGATAACTACAAAAAATCTTCGAGCCCGGGCCCCCGAATACGTTGTAACGGCGTGAGTGTTTAAAACGCAATTAACGGTCTCTAAAAAACTTAACAAATAGAAAATCATTGATGAATATTTTTTTCCATAGCAGCTGAACATAAACGCAGTTTGGGTCTAAATTCCCGAATTTCCATACAACATAGGGATGACACACACCCGTGACGTATACGTGGGGGGTTGACCCAATTTTTTTTCCTGTTTATTTTTATGCATTTAATTACCGAAGACTACAATATTATGCTACAGTGCAACCCGACTAAAGTGACCACCTTTGGGATTGGACTAAAATGGCCGCCATAGGCAGGTGGTCACTATATTTGACAGGCTTTGGTATTGTCATGAATAAGTCCCTACCAGCTCTCTCTTATAAAAAGTAGTCACTTCATTCAGATGGTCGATTTGCCAAGGTGGACATTTTACCAGGTTTCATTGTATATGTAATGTGTACACACGATAAATATGTATGATTAATTAAAATTGCAGCCGTGCAACCTCTCTCCGTTTTATAAAATTTTTTTCGTATATCCTTGGATTAAACATAGAGGTTGATGTTAAATTATATGCGCCGAAACAGCATTTTTAAAACCACCTTTTTCAATTAACCACTCGAGTAAAATGATCATTCTTTATAAGGAAGAACTGGTAGGGACCTTGGCATAAGCATGACTATAATATATAACATAATAGGGAAAAACAACGTCCAGATTACTATAAGAATTGGCCCGTAATTATATTTTACTGTAAGTTAAAATATCTGTATAGGCCACAAGGTAAGTGAGGAAATTTGGATTGATTTTTTCTGTATAAAGAACAAATTCCCAAGGTTAGAAGAATAAATGACATTTTTATTTATTTGCCAATATTTCCTCGTCCTCGTCTGAGTGTGCTTTCTAATTTTACTGTTACGGAACATGCTTCTAAAATAAAAAATAAATAAAAAATAAAAGAAAGTATAGCACATAAAAAAAAATCAATGAAATTAAAAAAAAAATCGTTATCAACTGTTCTACTTGCCCGATGATATGACCATATTTTCTAACACTTCTTTCCGAGGAAGGGGTGGGAACACCATCTAATTGAGCTGGTATTGATACACGAGGCATTGATCGTTTGTTTGGATGTTTTATGGCGCAAGAGCAACTGGGCTATACTGCGTCAATCCAGGCATTGAGGATAGTAGGGGGTCGTAGACAAAATGGCATTCTGTGTTTTGACTCCAACTCTGTATAGTGGGATGTGAGTATATATATATATATACAAGATAATGTTATTATTATCTCCATAGAGAAACGCATTAAAAGGTGCTTTATTTTGAGTCATAACTAAAGTGACCAATTGTCCCGTTTTATTCGGAACAATCCTCTTTTCAGGAGAACGTGTGTGCCGCCGTCACTAACTTTCTCTGTGACGGGCATACCTGTTTCGCTTTGGAGGTCAATCCGTCTGGCTGGCTAATCAGTTAACGTAAGCGCTATTGTCTAAACTTTTAGACATTTTCACGAAAATTTCATAAACCACAAGCGCATTTATTTGAGCACTTCTCATTGCAGCCGATGATGTGGTTGTATTCGATGAACAAATATTTTCAAAGAAAAGAATGATTTTTTTCAGAGCCTGGTGGGAGTCGAATACATATTTTCTTGATTGCCGGTCAAGTGCTTTACCCATTAAGCTACAGGCGTCGACCATTCTCCCTCTTGCCAGAGTATGTGAGGCTTTCACCTCGGACAAGTTCTTACGTTTTACTTGACGTGCCGCCTTGATTTAAAAAGCAGTCAAACATTGCCCCATTCAACGCAAACTTGTCCGCTTCTATAAGCTCGCAAGGAGGAGAACGATCGACGTCTGTAGCTTAATGCGTAGAGCACTTGACCGGCAATCAAGATGTGGGTTCTGATCCTACAAGGCACCAAAAAATCACTCTTTTTCTTTGCAATTGTTTGATCATCATATACACAGTGACAAAATCGTAGAATATGTACTACCATTACTAGGAAGTGATGCGACAGTTGAGCGAGTTTTTTCTGCACCTTGTACAGTATGAATAATGGAGAAGACCCAACTTTGAATCAACGTTTAAAGGTAATGTTATTCACAAAAATTAATTTTCAGTTGACTTGCCAAGATTTGTGTGTGCAATGCTACGGTCCTCACCAATGCCTTCAAGACAATCAAGTTTATAAGTACGATTATAAAAATATATATACACATGTCAAAATTAAGTGATTTGAATGTAAAATAAACATTTAAAGCTAATAGCCTATCGCGCTTTCAATCACAACCTCCCCCTCGTTTCTTTTCTATCCTCTTGCAAACACCGCTCGCCTTTGAGCAGAATGTATATGACCACGTTCAGGGGCGGACACAGACTTTCATTTTGTGGGGGTGAAGGATAGAATTTGCCATGGTCTTGGAATAACACCCTTCGTTTATCATGAAAGTTTGAATTTTTTACCTTGAATAATTATATTTTGGGGGTCATGACTTCTGTGATCCCCCCATGTCCGCCTTGACCACGTTACTCATAAAGCAGGGAATATTAAATGGGGAATTGTACACTACTCTGTGTTGGAAAGAGCAGCGGGGGGGTGGGGCTTCAATAAAGTAATGAGAGAAAGGATAAGATAGTAACAAACAAATTAATTATCAATGTATAATACAGAGGGTTTCCATGATTGCCTCGGAGGTTTGGAAATGTTATATTTAGAAAACTGTGACGAATATAGCAAAAAGTTTCATGTTATTATATAAAGAATCACTTCAATTTTTTTTTATTAAGGAATTTGCTTTGCAGGCAGCCCTACGAAGTCAACTCGTCGCGTAAATCGGAAATTACGGATGTCGCATCCAACTGTGCAGAGTGTAAACACCTTAATGTAAAAAGAACACTGTGATTTCACAGAATTGCAAGGAAGGACCATGCTTGCATTCGCTAACATTGATCGTGACATGATGAGACGAGTATGGCAAGAACTTGATTTTAGAATTGAAGCATGTCGCATCACCAAGGGTGCATATATTGAACATGTGCAACGCTTACATCTAACTTTAGGTGATTCTTCACATAATGATGTGGAACTTGTTGTATTCATCACAGCTTTTCAACTATAACCATCCCAAACCCCGGAGGGAATTATGAAACACCCTGTATATCACTAACTTTTCAAATTTAAAACGTGTTTGGTTATCATGTAAATACAAATAATTGGGATTCATCCCTTGCTTGCGACTTTTTTTTTTTTAAATACACGATTCGAGGTTTGATTGCTTAAGTAAAAAATGTTCAGATTCTTCTGAATACTATAGACCTTGGTATAAAATAACGTTGGATATCCCTACCTGCCATAAAACACAAGAAAACAAAAGTTCTAAATGAAAATCAGAACTTCTCCAAAACACAAAGAGATTTTTTTTTTCTTGCCCACCTTTAGACGCAAAACTTATTAAGACAACTTCGCAAACGATTATGGATTCAAATGGTTTTTTAACAAGTGCAATTGCGACCAGCCGCTCGCCTCAAAACTTGTTTAGTCTCTATCCCGTGGTTCAACGTATCTACGTTTGTTTATCTGAACCAGCGTTACTTCGGTAGCAGGACGTCGCAGAAAGTCAAGGACTTCTACTATATAACATTATGCCGACCGTGGACGTCGGTGGAAAATCCATTGCAATGAAGTTGTTTTTCCTGGAGGCACGCACATTCCACCGTCCTCAGACTACATCGCCAATCAGTGGCCTAGGAAAAGATGGGTTCATGGGAGCTGAAGCCTCCATTGGATGTCAAAAGACATATTTACCCTAAGGCTGCATCAGATAATCATCTTTAAAGCCACTTGAGCCCTCACACCCCATAACCACTTGCGCCTCCCCTATGAGTTTTGAATTGCTACGCTCATGTTACTAACATCCTTATAAGTCGAATTTATTAGAACAAGTTTTCTCTAAGCGGAGATTTCAGAGTGTTGGGAAAAAAGGTGCTTGAGAAAGAGTATTCTTCCCCATACTTTAAATTACCTATACCATAGGTCTTGCTCAAATGCTTAGCATTATTCTTTGCAATATAATACTCCAAATTCATACTCTCTTAGTTCTCAAATTCTTAGCATTATTCTTTACAATAAAATACTCCAAATTCATGTTCTTTTAGTTCTCACAAGCCTTAGCAGGAATTTCAGGGAGTTATTCATGGAAATGTGAATCATTGACGTAACTGTGGGGGTAAAGGGCTTAGCTCCCCACTAGAAGAAATTCACCCCCGGGGAGGAAAATGAAAATTACAAATAAATACTATATGTAGCGCATTAGGGTGCAAGCCATTTGTGCCCCATCCCCACTAGGCCTTGAGGTTGACTATGCCAGTGATGACAGTACATCATCTTTAAACCAAGGAGCAAGTTGCCAAAGAGATTTTTGTAGCTTTTCGTCTAGCTTATACCTAAAAATTCTAGCCGAATTAAAAAAGTTATTTTCAAATTGATGAGAAATTCTGGCTAGAAACAATTACTTCTATGCCAGTTCATACGAACAAGTGGGCCTTTACAAAACAGGGGTGTTTGCCAAGATATTGTTCGGGGTGTGAAGGTTGGAGGTTGTCAACCGTATCTCTGGAGCTTATTTTTCATAAAAATGTACTTGCTAGAAAAATGAAATAAAATATTCAGTAGTAATTTTCAGAGTTTCATTTTTCTCAAAATTTTATTTTTCTAAATACCAAGAAAAAAATGAAATAAAATATTCTGTAGAATTCTTCAGGAGTTTATTTTTTTGAAAAATTTACGTTTGGTGAAAATGTACTTGTTAGAAAATGAAATAAAATATTCAGTAGTAATTTATTTTTTCTTATAAAATGTACTTACCAGAAAAGAAACGAAATAAAATATTCAGTAGTTATGAAATAATTCGTCCATATTTACACAAAAAAAGTTCATGTTTTTTATTTGGAGGAAAATAAAATTCAAGTATTTCTTCTTGGATATTTAACACACACAGTTGATAATTTTTGAGGTGGCAGGATTTTACTTTATATGATACCTTCTCCCTCCTTATATCCCTATCCGTATTTTTCTTTGAAAAATTGCTACACACTAAAGATTATTACAATTTACATATGCAGAAAAAGTATACAAAGTATACTTTTTTCTTTCTTGTAATTTGAACATCTAGCGGATAGCCTATATGAATTTTGAGTTTAGGGGAGTGTATGACAAGAAATTTTGGGGTGTTGGGTTTGTAGGGGGTGTAGCGGACTTCCTGGCGTACACCAATCATGATATGCAGCCTTAAAATCAAATTCCTTCCTCCGCGGCCCTTCGATTGATATACAGGACCGACGAGATGAGAGGCATCAGCGGCTGCAGCCTGCGGGGCCGAATGAAGTCTGGGGGGCCCGGGCTGGCAAGCACCTATGCTGTGGGGGGTCCAATCCCCCCTGCTAGTCGGAATGCCAGAATTTTTTTTCTCTGAATCCATATTAATGCGATTTTGCACACTTTTAATGTACAGTTTTTTAATTATTCTTCATTAGCCTGTCTCGATTATTGAAAAAAAAAAAAAATAATAGTAGCTTACGTTAGTTTCTTTTTTTCAGCAGTGATCTTGTAAAAGTGTGATCTTGTGTATCTTGTGAGTATAAAAAAATGTTTTCCTATTTCATATTTTTTGTTCATTTGAGGGTTCAACCCCCCGCTCCTCTAAAAAGAAAACATATCTATGCTACTGCCCAGGTCATGGGGGGAGCCGTCGAAGTGAGACTGGTGGACCCCGTTGGCTTCGTGAGCCCTTGTTTGTATGTTCATAGAATGACTTGCATTGGAGACATGGAGTCTATTACGAATATACATCACTTTTCCAATTTTATTTGGCGTTTTTGGCTAATTTACTTAGCAGTTTTTCTAGCCAAATTTTGGTCAACGTCGCCTTTTAGCGAAAAGGCTAGCCACAGGTTAGTCCGTGCTTATAACCCGTTCATCTTCAATATGAGTTAAGGGCAGGCCTGTAGCCAAGCTAGGACTAGCAGGGTCCTGTCCCCAGTTGCGCCATCGAGGTGTTTATATATATATAGAACAATCCTCAGGTGCCTTGTGCCCCATATTTCCTTTACCTAGCACCAGTTGCCTCTTCTTCTTCTTCTTCTTGACTACAGGTCTTGTCAATGGACTCTCGTTTTCTTCAATTCGAAGATTCCACATGCAGGCATACTCCGGTCATATGGCGTGTAGCGTCTTGGATAACCGTTGTATAGCAAATTATGGTGTTAATTTTGTTTTCATTGATAAATGTAACGGATAGTTATGTAAATATTTAAAGAATCCAATAAGCAGCGACAAAATTTGTGACATTTACAGAGAACTTTGTTCGTGATTTATGGCGCAAGTCAAGGACTCGTGTGGCGTCAGGACCATGAATTTCACATAGGAAACAAATGAATTATAGCACAACCGTTTTTGTAAAAATGATAGCTGAGGTTTTATACATTTGTTTAGTATTCTGTTGATGCTTTTTCAGTGCCAAACGATGATAAAATTTTGCCGCTTAACTTTTGATGAATTATCAAGGTAACTTCTGCTACCTTGACGATAACAAGTCGGTCCCTCAAAACCGACTAACCCACTTGATCATTGCCCTTATGAGTGTTTTCGTGCGGTACTTTACCGGGTATATCTTTCCATTTGTAAAGTTTATCAGTCTTAAAAGATAAGACAAACTCTCGAGTAAAACGTGAAGATAAAAACTAACGTCAGTATTTTAGTGATTGAGAAATTCATTGAAAGGTGGAAAGAAAGCCTAGACTTGGATTCATGGTTTATTTTATTTCCTAAAAGAATTAAAAAAAAAAAAAGTTTTCGTTAAATAGATGTTGGATGGCAACAATAGATTTATTAGTGCTCTGCTGCAACCCAAATTCACTCTTTCAGGAATATTATTAAAGTTTGTACCGTAACAAAAATGCAAATACCACATCCTACAACACGGCAATGCAATTTCCATAAACCGTTTTGAACATAGCAGGAAGCGATGTCAAAACCCGAAGGGGGGAAAACTTCACGTAATCCATCAAATCCAAATATCAAAACCAATATATAACTGCCATTTTCATAGTAAATTACGCTTCTTTTAAAAGAACGGGTATCTGTAGTTTGCGAAGTGAGACTTTCTCATATAATATTTAATTGAAAAAATATATTTTCCATAAAAAATATATATTTAATATAAAATATATTTTCCATATAAAAGTAACAGGAAAAGTGTTTCTCCCTTTAGCCAATATACCCAAAAAAATTACTAATATTTCCAAGGTAATGGACAGTAAATTGGCAAAATAATACTTGATAAACTTTTATTAAAATCGCTTCGTAGGCGCCTTACTCTAAATTTCAGATAGAGTTGAAATATTAAAATCGTTTAATTACAACCTCGTTCCAAATGTCATAATAATGCAAGTTATCTATGCCCGGAACTTGTTAGTAGTTGTTTAGCTAACGGATTTGTGGTGCTAGTTCAGTAGCGCAGCAGTTCAAAAATTATAGTGAAGGCCTCTCAAGGTACTTGGGCTCCCCCCCCCCACTACAATGGGGGGGGGCGCTCAAATACCTTTAAGGACTGTGTGGAAGAATGTGTTGTTAAGGAATGTGGCCTTACAAAAAATAATATGTTTTAAAGCCAGTGGAGGGCTTGCGTCCGTAAGCCCCACTGTCTTACGCCACTGTGACAGTATTATGTACAGGCGTAACTTGAGAGTTAAATATAGCGTAAACTAGGGGGCAAAAAAACAAAAATCCAAATTTTTAAGGAAAAAGGTACGATTTTGACTCTTTTTTCTAAAAAAAAAAAAAAAACTGGGGGGCAATTTCCCCCTCTTGCCCCCGTCAGGTTACGCGTATGGTCTTATGTATAACACCACTGAAAGCAACAATATATTCATTGCACAAAAAATTCATGGGACGGAGCCGAAGTGGTTATAAAAGATACGCCCAGTATAAAATCATTCTCACCGATTTCTTTGAAAGTACTGGCTATGTTTAAAAATTTAATAAGAAAGGACATAGATTATAAATTTCTACTCGCGGCAAAGCTAACCTGGTGCACTATTAAGGCTGGTGCGACCTATTCGCGCCCGTGCAACGAGTATTCATTCGCAAATTGGCGAAAAATGAGGTAACCCTCAACATTATTAGGCTATTTATCGCCTAATTTGGAATGCAGAAAAACGCGGTTGCCAAAATTCCAGGCGCCAAATTTCTCGCCAAGCAAACGAAGTCCTCTGAGTGGTCAGTTACTTGAATGACGTCAGCGCTTGCTATAATGAGTCTTTTTTCTAAATTTAATAAATACCAGATTTTAATTACACAAATATGCCTATGTTTTATGTATTTGAGCATTATTTTAATGTTTTATATGCAAAATGTATCTTCTATTAACTCTGTTAACGTAAGAAAGGGCGAACTATATTGCACTGGCGGAATCATACTGCTCTGCGCCTTGTCAGTGTAAAAGGGCAGCTTTGCCACGAGTATAGGAGTTTGAAACGGCTGAAGGAATTCTATTTCAAATACTTTGGCAACAGTTTTCAAAATGAGAACTGAATATTGCACTATGGCACCCGATATCAGTAAAATAATTGTAAAAATATGCACATTCAAAGAAGACACTGTCCATTAAAGTAATTTAGTTATCTCTACGTAGGACACAGAAATCCTTGGTCCCGTAAAATTCAACGACATTAAAAAATTGAGTTCGGATAATCGGTGTCCGTATAATTGGCGTTCTGCTGTATGCTATCAAGTCAAGACTATACCAAACAAGATGGCCCCAACAACTTTCGTTTTCTTATGTGTGTATTGTGTTTGTTGTTTTATTATGTATTGTGTTTGCTGTTTTATTATGTATTGTGTTTCGTTGTATTATTAAGCATGCTTATCCATAGCGTACAGTTTCAAAATTATTGGGGGGCAAGCACATATTATAAATGCACATTACAGCAGGGGTGTCCAAACTTTTGGCTTCCCTGGGCCGCATTAGAAGAAACAGAATTTTTTTGGGCCACACACATAGGCGTAGAGTTATATGGGCCCGTGGGGCCCAAGCCCCCCCAATAATCTGAAATAAATTGCGATTTTACATATACTGTAATGTATAAACGTACATAAAATGTGCTTGCCCCCCCCCTCCACCAATAATTTTAAGGACTCTACATTGATGGCCATGCACATAAAACACACTAACACTAAAGATAGCTGATGGGCAAAATAACGTAAAATATATGATTAACAGATTTAAATTTCATTAATTCATGGATTTTTTATTATAAAAGTGAAAGACAAGCCGACAACGTGAAATTAGTGAAATGTTTGCCATTGTTTTTTAGACATTAATGATTGATATTTGGTTCTATAGAAGTAGTTACAGTTCTCAAGGTTCTCATCAGATACTTTGGTTCTAGTTTTATTCTTCGTGTTCATCTGTAATATAAGTGCTTCCAAATATAATAATATAGGTGCTTCCAAATAGCGATAACGTAAATAAGGCATAGTTGTGAAGTGAGGGATATTTTTCTGTGAGAAAATATATTTTATATAAGTCCAATAAAGAGACATGATCAATTTTTTTTCTTTACGTTGAATATCAGATGGTAGCTCTACACATCCCATTTGAAAATTGGAGGGTAACGTGTTTATGTCGACTGAACATATAGTCACAAATGTTTCAAAAGATTGATGATTTTTACGGAAATCAATAAACCTTTTCTCAAATTCCTGTATCAAATCAAATAGCAAGGCTATATATATATTTCGTTGTTCACCGGACCTTCTTTAGCCAACGTGTCAAAATGCATAAAATTGTTTGCCTTAATTTGAAATTGTCATGGTTTCAGTTTCATTTCGAACGCTATTATAGCTTGAAACATTGTATTGATCACTTAGTTTTTACCTTGAAGACACATGTTTAAACTTATTTAAAAAAGTGGTCAAGTTTACTAAAAATGCCAAATCTGTAAGCCAGTTTTTATTATAAAGTTCTGACACACATTTTGTTTTTGATTCCATAAAGGACTTGATTTCATTTTGCAAATCATTTTACAATTTTGGGATTCTCTTGAATTGTTCCACTGTCGTCTATAAAGTTCGCTATCAAGAATCGTGCACTCAACTTACCGAAAATAAAAAAAAAAATCCCCAAAAATTTCATAATGTGTTATGTAAGTTTAGGATTTTGTGTTGGGCTGCATTCCCAGCTATCCAGGACCGCATGTAGCCTGTGGGCCTCGGTTTGGACAGACCTGTATCACAGTATATATAAAATTCCAATTTATTTCAAATTATTGGGGGTCTGGGCCCCACTAGCCCATAGAACTCTACACTCAGGGCTTAATTTCTAACAAAAAAGTGCAGGAGCGCTAATACTGTGCGCGAAAAAAGTATAAGGACAAGCGAAAACCCGCCAAATCTAGAAATCTTTTAGACGGAAACGTATGCAAATTTCTTAGGGAAAAACATGATAAAATTAAGTTATTTTTCATGTAAATTAGTTAAACTTTCCAAAAATAGATAGGTATAAATTTATTTTGTGAATTTTAAACCCATATGATCTTGGGAAAAAGTATAAGGACAGTTGATTTTTCATCTAAAATTATAGTAAAGTTTGCATATTTGAAAGCATAAAAAGACCATTTCAAATATAAAGACTGGGTTTCTAAACAAAAGTCACACTTGCCTCATTTGTGCACGATTTTTGTACCATGCCAAAAGGAACTCACCTTTCTGACCTGGAAAAAGGGAAAATTCTTGCTTTTGAAGAATCTGGATTGAGTGGCCATGAAATTTAGAAAACAATTAAAAGATCTAAAAGTGTAGTTTATAATTTTCTAAAAGAATTTGAAATGTATGGAATGAATAAACTAACAGGAAGACCAGAAATTCTAACGCATCGACAGAAAAGAATAGTTGTAAGAAAAGCTTGCGAGAAAAAAGAAACTGCAAATAACGTTAGAAGAAATTTGGACTTACCATGTTCCACACGAACAGTTCAAAATGTTTTGAATAAACATCCGAATATTTGGTATGGAAAGTTAATGTTACGTTCGCCTTGTACAAAGCAACGTAAGGAAAGAAGACTGGACTTCGCAAAAAAATACATTTCTCTCGGTCCAGAATGAAATGACGTCATCCTTTCGAATAAAAAAAAATTCAACCTCGATGGGCCAGATAGTTTTCGTTATTTTTGGTATAATCTGTGTAAAACCAAAGAAGTTTTTTCCAAACGTCAATACGGTGGGGACATAGTAATGATTTGGGGCGCTTTTGCAGCAAACGGAACCACTCCAATAGTCTTTATCAACTACAAAATGAACTCTGACAAATATGTTGATATGTTAGGTGAAAATTTGTTACCTGAGGCCCCACTAATGACTTCAGGTGACTATTTTTTCCAACAGGATAATGCTTCCATGCACGTTTCTAAGAGTGCAAAACTCTTGTTTGAAGCCAATTCAGTAAATTTACTTGATTGGCTGGCGAGGAGTCAAGGTCTGAATCCTGTAGAAAATTTATTTGGCCTTCTAGCCTGAGAAGTTTATAGAAATGGCACACAATATCAGTGTAAACCGGATCTTGTGTTAGCCATTAAATAAGCTTGGAATAACATTACCATAGACACTTTAAAAGAATTTTCAGCATCGATGACTTCCCAGCTTATTCAAGTAATTGAAAACAAAGATTGTTTTCTTGATTATTAAGAGAAATCATATGTAATTTAGAATATGTCCTTATACTTTTTCTATATTTCTTTCGTGATAATTTTTATGAGGTCAACTTTTGTAAGTTTCATATTTGTTGTTTTATGTTTTGTAGATGTTATTGTAAAATGTGATATTATAGCTCATAAATATCAAAAAGTTCATTTTGATAAAATGAAAACAAAGTATTTTTTCATTCAATTATATGTTGTCCTTATATTTTTTTCGCGCACTGTATTATGATAAATCGATTAAAAAATGTAATGGCTGCAAAAGAATCGATAAATCATATCAATTGTTTATGTCCTCTTTTTAAGACAACAAAATGCTTGACCTTAATCACAAATTTATTACTTTTTCATGACAGTGTCTATTTAGGGGTTCTGGCTAATATTTAAATAATCGCCAAAAATGAAGAAGTACCGGAGCCGGGCTCCGATGGGCGCCAACTCAATTTAATAACCCTTGTGTACCCCTATGATGCTTATGAGTTGCAGACTACCATATTCGGCGACCATCTGCCAGCTTTTATCATAAACATATCGATATAGAAATATATCGTTTGACAATCGCTTATTATGTCCTAGTTTAAATCGAACTCTTGTCTTGTTGGAAACAGTTACTTTAGTTATGGAATTTCTTAACAATAGTAATTGGTAATAGTAATGGAAATTTCCTAACCACGATAACGGTAGATAACCATTATTTAATGAAATAATGGTTACGCGTATCTTATCACGTTCTGAATCTAAGTGCACGAAATCGTACTATTAATGAGTTGCCAATACAGGTAAGGTTTCATAACGCAGGTGCGCTCGAACCAGTAAATAGTTTGGGGTCAGGTTATGACCATGGGCACAATGTGAGGAGTGGGAGAGAGGGTATGTAGATTTTATGATTGTATTAAGGTCCATCTAGAAATGACAGAGCCAATGTGAAAACCTCACAGTAATAAAACATAGGTAAATCTATAAGTTATATATTCTGTGACATTTACAAAGATGCAATATACCACGTTTTCTTTTTATTAAAATTGCATATAATTTCTAATCGAGATGAGAAAGGCTGTAGCCAGACTAAAGCCAGAGCCCCCTTGGAAAATATTTTTCCTTAAAATAAACTATTGCAGAATTTTATTCCAGATTTTTTGTTTTGTATAAAATTGTACATGACAATGGAAATTGTTCTTTGAGGTTAAAAATGCGCTGAAAAATAGATTTTCATAGCTGATTTTGTGTACATCATGTATTTTACAGAGGTTTAAATCTTTATCTACTCTATGGTAGAAATAAGGGAAATTGAGAATTTTAGTTTTCAGTGTAAAGTGTTAAGAAATTTATTCATTAATGTTAAATATATTAGTTTGTTTAGCTATTTGATGTAATTAAAGATATTAACGAAGTACATAAAAACATTAATGAATTGTAAGCCTCCTTTTTGAATTTCCCTCCCAGTAAAAGGCGTCTAGCTATGGCCTTGGGGATGAGACGGTGTATACAGGGTGATTCGAAACTCTGTATATGATGATGATACTATATGATAACTCCCTGATGATGGCATGCTTACAAACATAACTTCCGGCTGCATGGTAAGTATGTATCCGTTCAGCATGTCGACATCGATGCTGAATCTACGATTCAGCATCGTACATCCAAACATGAGTATCGTGAACATGAAACCCTCCCTCATATGCGAAAAAAATCTGTGAAAAGTATCGTGCAACTGGATGCATCTTGCACAACTGGAAGTGACCTCTGAAGCACTGGCGTATGCAGGGAAGGTGGATGGGTTTCTAATCCCAATTGCAATGAAATTTTGAATATATATATATACACGTATGAATACATGGAGAGTTGTAGCTCTGTAACCTCTCCATTGTAAACCTGTAACCCCCCCCCCTCCTTATGAACTTTCTGCTCACGCCTTTACTCAAAAAGATTTGTTTTCGTGTTCTCGAGTTTCCATCTTATATCAGGTAATGGTCGACTACACGTTGTCGACTAGGAGCTTCAACACGATAACTCCCCTTCGCACATCGCAAATATCATGTAAGATTATTTTTTGACGAGTGCAATGTTCGTTATGGACTGATCTGTAATGTCTTCTGCAATTTGAAGTCCATGAAGAACGTGTGGAATACTACACACTGTATTTTCAGTTTGCAGAAATGGACGCGCGTTGCAACAAATACAACAACAATACAAATGACCTAGAAGATGCCATAGCAGCAAACCTCCGCTAATCGAGGAATCGCATTGCATGGGGGAACACCAGACTACCGAAAGTGCGTAAAAGACTTAAATAAATTATTTATGAAATCTCTCGTTCGTGACGTCACTTGGAAGCGTAACCCCTTCCCTATTACGTCAGAGTTAGAAACCAGATTATCAATAGATTTGCGAGAATCCTCTGTATTACTGCATGGGTCGATATCTGCAAAGGTCCGTGTTTAAATCTGATAAAATCCATGCCAATGTCTTTAAATCTACGAGTGTGATTTTATTGCTTATTGACTTGTCCGACTGTATTTCAACTTCAACTGCGATCTGTGGTTTTACCATTTTGGGACATGGTTTCAGCCGAAAATTCCAGACTTTTCAAGATTCCTTTCATTTTAAAGTTGGAGAAGCTGAGCAAGATGGAAAATTGAATATTTGAATTAGTTTTATTTATATATCAGACAGTGTAAAGAATTATTTTGGTACTTTTTATTATCCTAATACATTGCTGTAGCACATGTAATAAAAGTTTTACTTTATTATGAACTGGTAAGGAAATATTGAACTTTATGTAAAAGGTGGCAAAGGTCCTTGCTTTACCCTGTGCCCAGAGCAAGATGGTGTAGCCGAATAGTTAGTGGAAGAATATTATTTCAAATTGATTACAATTATTTTATTTCTGATTATAATTATTTTATTTCTGATTACAATTGTTTTATTTCTGATTATAATTATTTTATTTCTGATTATAATTATTTTATTTCTGATTACAATTGTTTTATTTCTGATTACAATTGTTTTATTTCCGATTACAATTATTTTACTTTTGATTACAATTATTCTATTTCTGATTATAATTATTCTATTTCTGATTATAATTATTTTATTTCTAATTACAATTGTTTTATTTCTGATTACATTTATTTCATTTCTGAATATATTTAATTCGTTTCTGATTATTTTTATTTTATTTCTGATTACAGTTGTTTTAATTCTGATTACAGTTAGTTTAATTTCAATTACACTCAGAGGTCCTGTATAGATGTTGCGTAAAACTTAGTTGAAACAGCTTGCATATGCAGCACTAACATTCAGAGTTTCAGTTGAAATTTTAGTTGCGGATTATGAAACCAAAGGCGTACGCAGAAAGTACATAAGTGGAACTTACAGAGTTACAACACCATATATTCATATGTATATATTCATCATAGGCGTAGAGTTATATGGGCCCGTGGGGCCCGAGCCCATACATGCTTCCCTCCCTCCCTCCAATAACTTTAAAACAATACCTTGATGCTCACATACAGTTTGTTACAAATCATGTACTGTACCTTCCCTTCAACATATAATAAAAATACATAACATCTAAATTTGCGTTATTTGTTTTCTGTGCAATTTTTGTATTGCCTTTATCTAGCAGTATGCCCGTATCCGGGGGGGGTCTTAGGGATCGCCCCCCCCAACACTAAATTTTTAATGGGACTTGGCTACGGCCTTGCATGCTGTGATTGTATCGATACATGCTGTAAAATATTTGACCCTCAAAATTAAATCCTGGGTTCGGTTTTGTCCAGTATCTTAACTATTCAGAACCCATAGGGGGCGCTGCTCAAGTGATTATGGGTGTTTAAGATACTTTATGGGATGGGCCTGAGGAAAACGGATGTATTTTGACTTGAGCCCTGGGCCCCACATCATTAAAGCTCAGAATTTTTGTACGTGATCTTGTTTAACATGTTTGGAATGTCAGTTTGAAACATAGGTTTTTAATTATAACTTAATAGTTTATTAATATTATATTTTTTCTTAGCTATAAACTAGGCGTCATTGAAAACGGCTTTAAACTATTGCTTGTGCAGATAATATATAAAACAAGAGTTTGCACTTGCTATTTACTTATTGAATAATTTTGTTGCGAGTACGCAAGGAGGGGACCCGAATAAATACTGGGCCCTGGACCCCACTTTGGCTTGACCTGGCCCTGCTTGGTAGCAATGAGTTCGGGTTCGAAAACCCGAATTTATCTTTTTTTTCTAGGCTCGAGCCAGCCCGAGCCCGAGGTTTCAAATATAACCTTAACCCCTTGACGTATGATTTAAATTTAAAAAATTTCGCTAATTTAAAACTTAAATTTAAAAATGTTGTTACAGCCTACAATATTTAATTTCCTTTGAATTTTCATATACACGAATTTTTATAATCCTCTAAAACGAATCACATAGTTGTATTCCTTGAAGAATTTCGATATAGAAAAATTAGTTTTCAACTTCAGCTATATTCCTCTAATGAGCCCGAGCCTGAAAACTTTATGAAATACACAGCCCGTTTCATCTTTACTGCTTGAAACCCATGACCCCACACTTCCTTACATCATTGGCTTTATCGTTTTGGAACCGGTCTTAGGCTCATTTGTGAGCTTAACGGAGCAGCTTAATAATCGTCAAGTTATTTCCTTAGGAAAGTTATCTATTTTTTTTTTTCAAATTGTTATCTAGAGCAGTGGTTTCTAAAATTTTCGTACGCCCATGTTCCCATGGAACCCTTCGCTAAGGACACAAAATGGCTATGAATCTCTAACCGGGAAGTTACGAATTACTAAGCCCGGAATACCAAAACAAAGCTTAAGCAATGACAAGGTTAGCAGTGTAATTACAGATAGTACCTATTCTTTTTATTGTAGTTGATATAGCGATTACTGTTCTATCCGCCGTAGGAGCAACAGTTATAAGCCGAGTGCTTTTGCCCAAGCTCTTTGACAATTTTCAGAAATAATCGAACGATTTGTTTTTCCTTTCCTTCTTTATTGTGATAATAAATACACATCTATTTAATATCGCTATTACACAGATTTATTATCGCTATTATATCGGTTTTCTATCATTATTATATCGGTTTTCTATCATTATTATATCGATTTAATATCGCTATGGCATAGATTTAACATCGCTATTATATCGATTTCCTATCATTATTGTATCGATTTAATATCACTTTTATATCGATTCAATATCAATGCCGGCAATAAATAATGACTTGGATTTCGTGATAGGGTAGATTGCTTATAATTTTACGTGTTGAGATTCCTCTAGGACTGAAAGCATACGCTGAATGGGAGAATGATAATTCCTTCAAGTGAATGGGAGAATGGTAATTCCTTCAAGTGAATGGGAGAATGGTAATTCCTTCAAGTGAATGAGAGAATGATAATTCCTTAAAGTGAATGAGAGAATGATAGTTCCTTCAAGTGAATGAGAATGACGATTGATTTATTTAAAAGAACGATGATTCATTTACTTAAAAATAGGAAATTAATTATCGTTCTTTTTCTCATTTCGAGAATGACTCAAAAAAAAAGTGCGAATGTGTTGCAAGAGTACGTTGTTTCAAAAGAAAAAAGAAGTGACTCATCAAAATGTGAGTGATTTTGCCCTACTTCTACCAGCGATGGATTTACGAATAGGTCAAATAGGCTCGGGGTTAGGGCCCTGCAGAGAATATAGCGGAGCCTGGTTTTTATTCAAGTTCAAGCGTTGCGTTGATCTTGTGTATTTATGAATGACCAAGAAATTTCACTATTCATAAATCTGAATATTCAAAGTAATAAACTTCGAGGAAAAATTTATGATTTATTGATTAAATATCGAAGGGCCACATGCTTTAAGGGTCCATTCTGTTTTTTCCAGACCAGGACTCACAAAAGTCTTAATCCGACGCTGACTTCCAATAAGGATAAAGTGGAAAGGGGTCCGCATCTTGACTTGACTTCAAAATCGTGTCAGCCAAGCTTATGGAAACTTCGTTTGAAGATTTTGAAGAAAAGTTTGAGATTCTTGTGCAATCCAGTATGAAAATGTTGGCTGCTGGGTAGCATCTCTGTATTCCCAGTAAGGCGAAGCCCACAAAGAAACAAATGAGACGAGTGCAGCCGGGGCCAGCAGGGGCCTGGCCCCAGTTGCTCCATCGAGCTATTTAAATGTGTGTGTGTGTGGAACAATCCCAGGATGCCTTGTGCCCCATATGCCCTTAGCCTCGCCCCAGTTGCCCCTTCATCCTGGCCACGGGCCTGGGCACGTCAAGCTTTTGATGCAAAACGAATGGGAAGAAGCATCGAGCTATGTCAAGAGTGGAAAAAATGGTTGCTTTCCCCATACACTACGCAGAAACTCTAATAACCAATAAAACACAACGTTGTCGCAGTTTAACTAGAACAGTGTTGTGTGTTATTGTTTATTAATGGAAAGAAAGATCGTTTTTTGGAGGTCGGGAAAGATTTTATACATGTGTATTACGTAATACATACATGCTATACATTTGTTTTTAACTTTTCTACTTTTTATTATTTCGACTGACATGACTTGGGTTGCCATGTAAAAGGATTCCGGAACGTTGGGTCGGGAGATGGAAGATATTGGGAAATACGATTTTCGCGAAAGCTGAACTTCTTCTGAAGCTCACTTCTGAGGTAAAGGTTCTCCTTGGTGAAGCCACCTATTGGCATACGTCAGTCGGCACGTGTCAGCTGTTCTGAATATCATCACGAGATAATGCAATTGCGTTAATTATTTGAATTACACTGAGTTTTATCTGATGAACTTTCATTTTCGTGATTGTGGTATTATCTCTAACAATCCAAAGACCCGTTTTTTAAAAAGAATTTTGACGAAATGTCCAAAAGAAGATTAGTCCTACATGTATTTAAAAATAAATATTTGAATGGTGATTGACAGAAAAAATTTGAATATTTGAGGCAGAATATTTGGGTGACAGCGATATTTGAAGTATAAAATGGTATAATAATGGTATTTGAAAAAGAAAATGTGAATGATATTTAAAGGAGAATATTAATAGGAGATTATTTGGAAAAGAATATTTAAAAGAGTTTGGTTGCAGGAAGGAATTTAAAAAGAAGTATGTTTAAAACATTTTAAAGTTTCAAGACGTTTCGTCCTGCTTTCTTACTGTCATCAGAAATAACGTAAGACTAATTTAATGTATGAAAGGCAAATACGTAGAAGAGTTTGTTTGTTTTTTGGTTTTACGGCTCAAAGACTACAGTGGTCATGCTGCGCCGGGACCTACTGTTTTCCGAGGAATCCGAACCTCTTAAGGCCTGGGGAACCAAACCCCGGACTACAGTGAGCAGTGCGATCTTTTATGAGATCTCTGAGTAAGCGTTCTTTTTGCACTGCTGGGAGTCGAACCCGGATTAGCCGCGCAATAGGAGAACGCGTTACCACACTGCGCCACCGCAGGGCTCAAACACGTAGAAGAGAAAATATAAAAGCGCCATCTTATTATTTATTCTATGCTGCTTCGTCCAAAGCACGAATTTATATTACTGTAATAAAAACAATTTAAGGGAAAATATTATTACGAATGTCAGAATATTTTAATAAACTCTCCAAAATAACTGTTCACAATAATCTCCTCCCCCCATTCTCTATTTCTCTCTCTCTCTCTCTCTCTTTCCCTCTGAAGTAACGTGACAAGGGAGGATCCAGAAACAATTCAAGTGGGGGAGGGGTGGATTTGTTTCCGATTCCTATTTTTAACCAAGTATCCGCTACTTTATTTTTATTTTCCATGGTATACCCCCGGATCAGGGGGTGATGATCGCATCATTGCCCTCCCCCTTGGATTCGCTCTTGTAACTTGGTGGTAATACATAAGATTCCAATCTAATTTTGAAAATCTAAAGAGAAAATTCCAGAATTGCTCTAACCTAGTGTCCTAAATCTGGATTTTTCCCTAAAAATTTCCTATCTTGACAGTCTGTAAATTAATATTTTTATATAAAGTCGAACTCCTAGTTATAGCCACTACTCAGTTATTACATCGAAATTTTGACGTTCCATTGGAATATTGTTATTTTCCTTTGATATGTAATAATTTTCCTTTTATATACAATAATTTCCCCCTTGATACGTGTAATTTCTCTTTGATACGTGCTAATTTTCCTTTGATATGTCATATGCATTCGTAACGTTAAATGTAAATACTTGCAAGAATATTCGCAAATCATACGTCTCTTTTGAGTACATACAGCGATATGCTGTTTTGCCTCTACCCGTGATTGGTCAATAAGGGAACATTTGCCGTAAAGGCTATTCTGGCTCATGATTGGACCTTATTTAAAGATCTAAAAAAACTTTTCTACCAATTACCATTTAATGTTAGTAAGAAATTTATGAAATATTAGTGGAAAAAGAAAAGACAGGGAGCTTTTTTTTTTTTTTTTTAAATATATAAGCATGTATATAATAGAGTAATTTTAAAATGTTTCAGGAGAAGTAAAAGTAGAGAAAGTTTGTAAGCTTTTAATCTTGCTTGAATAGTAGGGATTCTAGGTTAGTAATGCATTACTGAAATGTGTGCATGATTACGTATATGATTACACAATACGTGCAAGAGATATATACGATTGTGCAAGAATGCACGCATTAACAAGGAAAAATGTATTTTGCGTTGTTATGCAAAAGTGAATAAAACATTATTATTATTATAAAATTTCGAGAAAACTTCGACGTTATGCTAAAATCAGCCATCATTATATTTTCCAATATGAGGTCAATTTTTGCGTGTGATTTTCGGCATTTTTTATTTTTTTTTTATTTTGCTTTTCCGTATATATTATCCTATATTAAAATTATTGTTTTATTTTTCGTAAAATCCGTTGTGCATGTACTTTTTTATTATTTTGTATTTCAGATTTACGTTATTATATTTAAATATTGTTTTCTTGTATTAGTCTGTACTCTTTTCCAAAATGGAAAAGGTGTTCATGTAAAAGTATTTTCAGCAATCTCTCACCTCAATGTAACTCCAGTTAGCACTTTTTCCTCTTTAACAGCGTTTATACTCTACTTTTTGGAAGTTAGCAGTGAAAATTTTTACTGTATGTGGCCTAATAATGTCGCTTACGAAATTAAATACTGTGCGCCAATATCTTCAAATTACTTATCGACTATGGAGTGGAAATTTCTGTGATCCCTTTAATGTCGGTATCAACAAGTTCGATTATATAGAGGGTGTTTGGGCCAAAAGTACTGGCTTATACTGAAAGGAGCACACAGGATTAATTATAAATTTCGGTTG
>QLNU02014802.1:41964670-41993000 GCA_006491805.2 Dysdera silvatica
ATTTTAAACGCTGGAAGATTTGTTTCACAATTTTCATCTCAGCAACAAATCCTATATCATTTCCAAAATTAAAGAAAAAGATAATTTGAAACTTTCGTTTATTTTACACAGGTTTATATTTACATAGGTTTATATTATTATTATTATACACAAAATTTATATTAAAAATATTTTTTCCTTGCTCTTTCTTTATCAAAATTACAAAATTAGCGATTAATTATTGATAATCAGTGTTTACAGTAATTCTTTTTACGCATGATATAGATAAACAAAATTTTAACTGGCTTCAGCAGTTTCTTATATATTTTCTTTACTCGTCGTAATAAGGAAGCTACCTTTCTCCAGCTGCATTGGAAATAGGCAATGTCAAATAAATGCGCAACGGAGTTTCGATAGTAGTTTTAATTTTCTTTATGAATTGTAGCACATTTAACGGTGAATTTAGATTTTCGCTTTTGCAAAGTAGCAAAGTTTGATTGGCAACGATTTGAAGTAGCTTTCAGTCTTCACTACGCCCCTACGAAAAAACAAACAAAAAAAAACCAAAAAGGACCCTTAGGCATTTGTTTTGTTTGCCTATGTGATAATCCGGCCTTGATCAAAGAAAAGCCTCATAAGAAATCTGTGGTAACTAGAGGCGACTTAAGGAATTGCGGGGCTCAAGGCAGCTGGCGCAAGGTCCTAGAAAGTTGCGGCTTCTAACCTTTTTTCTGTACTCCTTGATTAGGCCTTTTATTTATTAGTACCTACTCCTCTCATAAAATCTCACCCATTCTTCAAGGAAAAAATAAAATGTCAGTCAGTAATTTTCTTACGTCAGCTAAATAATCAAACGACTCAAATTAATGACATTTATAGGCTTGGCTTTTGTATTTGATTTTACAATTTATTTCAATTTTTTACATCAGCAGCCTAAAATCAAAACAAATAAAAGAATTAAAATAATTTTTAACCACATTAACTTATGAGGAAAATTCATATAATCATTATTCATCTTGATCACGAGTCCTCAGCCGTAGTTCTTCATAGTTTCAATGCTATTATTGAGCGTGCTTCACGGAATTAAATGTTTTTTTGTCAGTACTTTTCCTCATAAAGGCCACCTCGCTTCTGTGTGCAAAATAATGTACAGGGTCTTTATAATTAAAGTTCCACTTTGAAATGGCCATAAAATGAAAACTACTGGACCAAATGTTATCAAACTTGGTAATAGCTTACAGGAGGTCATGGGATTTTATTTTCGTAAAATAAATAGAATAAATAAACTAAAAAAAGTATAAAAATAAAAGTTAAAAAATCACCACCAGCAGGAATGGCACTGTATGCAATATTGTTAAACGAAATAAGACACGAAGACATCGTTTTAAAACGTTTTTAATCGTTTCTAAAACGTGTTACAAAGCATGTTGAATGTGGCGTCCACCATTTTCTGAAAGCAAGTTAAATCGCATTACTGCGTTCTCAACAGCAGCTCTTAGCATATCAGGAGGAATGTTGCGGACATGTCGGTGTATCGCATCTTTCAATTCCGCCAAATTGTTTATGTTATCACCATAAACAATTTTCATAACCCCACAAAGAGTTTCGTTTTAGAAACGATTAAAAACGTTTTAAACCAATGTCTTCATTTTTTTTATTTCGTTTAACAATATTGATTACAGTGCCATTCCCGGTGGTGGTGATTTTTGAACTTTTATTTATAATTTTTTTACTTTATTTATTTTATTTATTATTATTTTCTTTTTTATTTTTATTTATTTATTTTTTTTGCGGAAAATAAAATCCCATGACCTCTTGTAAGCTATTACCAAGTTTGATAATATTTGGTCCAGTAGTTTTCATTCTATGGCCATTTCAAAGTGGAACTTTAATTATAAACACCCTTTAGAATGGAGACTGTCTATCTCTTCATGCCCTATCCGGGGGGGGATCTTAGGGGTCGGTCCCCCACCGAAACTAAATTTTTAATGGGACTTGGCTACGGCCTTGCATGCTGTGATTGTATCAATACATGCTGTAAAATTTTTTTAACCCCGAAATTAAATCACGGCTACGGCCTTGTATCTCTTTATATTGTTGTTTGTTTGGCTTTTATGGCGCCATCTGCATATCTCTTTATACGAAGATTTGAATAGACTTTAGAGTCTGGATGTCAATAACTCTGGAGGTAAAAGGAAAATTTTTGAGAAGAAGAAAAGCACAACCAATCGGTAGGAGTCTCAGTCTGTTTTCGGACTGCAAAAAACGTAGCCAACAGTGCCCATTGACCAAATTTGAAGAGTGGGCAAATCAATGATATTCCCTTCTCCTCGGCATAAAAAATAGTTTCTCGTGTATAACATTTTCTTTTCCTTAGCGGAAAGACGACGAAAACGTCCCTAGAACGCACGTGCATATGAGTTTTAAGGTCTGTAAACACCCATAAAGAATAAAAAGCACAACAATCCATGGTTTGGAGCAAAGACACGTGTATGACAGTTTTGGCAAACGCAGAGCTTTGTCATTATTCGGAGGTATTCTTGTAAGTATTCAGAGGGCGCCGTGCTTTAGCATCCATTCATTTATTAAAACTATGTTCAAAAAAGTATTCGTTTTGAACTCACTGAGGTCCCGAGAGTTTTAACACAGTCTTTGCAATATGGCTGTTCGCCAGTTAGATACCTCCGTGTAATTCCGTTCTCATTATTATTTTCATTAATTATACTTCCATTAAGTTTTTCTTTATTTGAATGTAATGTTTCGAAAGAGTCGTATGTAAAAAAAAATGTTATAGCCAGAGAAGTCATTAAATTATATCACTGTCAACGTGCTTACTTCAAATTCAAATTTTATTTTTTGCATTTGAAAAATATTATAATTTTACATATGAAGGACCCCATACAAATATCAAGGTACAACTAGCTCTAGCCAAAAAAACAAAAACAAAAACAAAAAAACCCACGGGAATTTCAATCCAAGCTCTTTGTCAATCCAAGTTTTTCCGTCCACTCCTCTCCTCTGCCTATTATTTTTTCATTATTATTTTCATTATTTATTCTTCCATTAATTTTTTCTTTATTGTTTTTTAACTCCTTGAAGCTCTTGGTCTACGTGACTGTTTAGATTAGTTATATTCATAATTTTAGAATCTGTATTGTTTCGTCCCTTCTCTATTCTTACTTTTGGCAGATAAAGATTCCTTCCTTCCTCCATTCCTTCCTTTCTCCTTTCCTTTCTTCCCGGTTAATTTCTGTTCCTCCTTGGTTTTTTATTTATATTCTCAATTATTTCTGTCTGTTCTTGTTTATTAATTTAATTAATCATTTTTCCTAACATGCAGAAAGTAATTTCATTTATTAACTGGTATAATTCCTGTTAATATCTGTTTAGTTTCAATAATCCACCCCCTCTCTGTAATCCGACAATAATGTAGTCGCGTGTATACAGAGACGGATTTACGATTTTGTGATCTGTGGGCATTGACATATTTTCCGCCTGTAAGCTGATATATTTTGCCGACTAGTGCCATAACAGGTTCATATATTATATTAGTAATGGGAAGTTCACATATTTTATTAGTGATGGGAAATTTTACATATTATAATGATTGGGGGGGCGGGGATCACATTTTTATTATTTATGGGATAAGACTGGAAAAGTGACGAACACTACGCAAATATAACAATAATGGAAAAATAACAACGTTTTTTGGCGTAGTTGTAAGTTTAAAAGATGGTTCGACGCACGTTTCGAGAGAACAAGGTCTCTCCTCGTCTGGAACTCCTCGTCTGGAACTACACGCTAGTTCCAGTCGTCACGTCTGGTCATTGCACGCTAGTTCCAGACGAGGAGAGACCTTGTTCTCTCGAAACGTGCGTCGAACCATCTTTTAAACTTACAACTACGATAAAAAACGTTGTTATTTTTCCATTATTGTTAGTAATGGGATAGTTCACATATTTTATTAGTAATGGGAAAGTTCACATATTTTAATGATAAGCCGTAGAGAGTTTAATTAAAAAAATCTGTAAGAAATACCTCTAAAGTATATGATACTTTAAGTACTATTTTCATAATATGCTTCAAGGGCTTTCAAAATACAGTATTGCCATACTGTAGAACGATTCCAAAAATTTATTGATGCTGTCAAAAATTGAAGTATGGGCCTGTGGCAGTTACGGCCACTATCCGACTTTTTGTATATCATCCGTGCTGAAACTTACATTTTACATTAAGAAATTATATATTGGTCCGGATAACTCATCTGTTTTCGACGCATGCGCTGGTCTCTTAAAAAGTATCCGGTTGAAGCCGAAGTCTCGTTCTTTCTCACTTATCAGCTTATCATTAATTCGGCTACTACCTTTGACTTCCGCCATTTGCGAGTTTGGGGCCAGCTAGTTTTACTAGCCATGTTATGCGGCTACCTGTTAATTACTACGTTGTGTTCCTTTGAGTTTAGCTATTTTAATTCGTTAAGTTTGGATAATAAATCTTCGATGTGTTACGTAAGTTTTTTGTTGATGAATCTTCAATCCCATGATAAGACCAGGAAAGACGGGCGTCGGGACCGGCAGCGGAAACACCATTTTCGGATCTGCCCATAGGTCACTAGATTCGAGAGAGTATCATTTTATTTTTAAATCCTAACTTTAGATAACTAAATATATGTATCGATAGCATAAATTTAGAACAGCTTCCCAAGTTTCATGTTATCTATCATTCGTTATTATATAACAAGCTTTCAAAATTGGGTCTAACTGCGTAGCAATTTGCCGTCGTATATCATTGGCGACAGAGTAGTGCTTCTTCGACTACTAAAATTGCGTTCATAAACATTTACATTCACCAAAGTTTCAAATACAATGTTAGACACAACTACGCACACACAGAGATAAATTTCATTCAGAAAAAGAGCGAATAATGACAAAATCGAAATGAAATTGATACAGAATCAATCGCTTTTTCATATATGATTTATTGTAATGCATTTTACATAGTGTGAGAAAGAAAGATAATTGTTCTTTGGATAGAGTTTGGATTTTAAGTGATTACGGAAAAAAAATTAAGAACGTTCAAAGAATTCATAAAGAAACATACGAACATAATATGAAAGAATTATATATAATAGTCATTCCACGTTAACTCAACACAGGGTATAAACCTCGCCATCTCAGATTTTCATGAAATTATACTATTCATATAGTCTTGTAAAAATACCAAATTTTATTAAGATTGATCAACTCGTTTTGAAATTACAGATATTTAAAATTTTCAAAAATTGGTTAATTAATTGGTTAAAGCTTGAAATCAATTTTTGAATTAATGTGGAAGCTCTCCTAATTGAGATAGAGAGCTAAGATGGATGTCATTTTACAGAACGTTTCTTACTCCTTCTTATGATGTACAATACTGTATGGGTTAAGACAAAAATACTTAGTTAAAATTAAAAATTATTTTTTTTTATTTCTCAAAAATTACGTTTCCAAAAATTTTCAAATTAATAACAAGAATAACTAGTATGAGTGCAAATCATCTGGCAAAATATATAATAATAATAATAATAATAATAATGGTATGATAATGGCTTCAAAGTTAATTTAAGACCGAAGTTCGATTTGCCAGTAATGCATTTATTCAGGTGAAAAATTCAAGAATTCTAAGATTTGCACTTCGAAATTTTTAAAAATTTTCACTTTAAACATGAGTATGAATATGAATACTGGCATGAAGTAAGAATACAGTGCCAAATTCAAAGTAATACTTGCCACTAAAGCAATAGAATTTTCATTGACGTAAATTTGAAAAAGCCTTATTTGGGATACATCTCGTTCAGAAAGAGAATAAATTATTCCGGTTGGGATTACAGGATTTACTCTTGTTAAAACATCCATTACTGACATCTACAGAACATCAGGCTTCCTGGGATATGAAAATGATGGAGAGAGGGCCCAGCTGAGTGATGAAATGTTATTTTCACTTCATCATGTTTCTCATTTTTCTACAAAACATACCCGAGCCACCATTTTGCTTTATACACTATATTTATGTAGCCTGTTAAATTTTTTAATTGAAGGTGATCAAGAGATTTCGACACTTGCTTTTCCAAAAAATTTGAAGCCTGTGAAAATTTTTTACTAATAGTTTAGATGTGGTGTTGGGGATGAACGTATGGTACTGCTGAGTTCCTTTAATAGTCACTGCTTGATCAAAGCGGTTTTTAAAGAACAACGCTGATTCAGCATAGTTTTCTTGTAACAGGCTACATAACTGTAGTGTATGAAAGCAAAATTGTGGGAAAATAAAATTTTTGAAACGGCTAGGGGGAGCTCGAACCCCATGTGGGCGCCCATGATAATGTATAAATATTCATAATATGTGCTTGGCCCCTCCCCCAATACAACACTACGTTGATGATTCCCAGGATGCAATGGTTGGATGCTCTGAATATGAAACGAATTCAAATGCTTCTCAATATATCATTATACATCTGCGTAGCATATGATATAAGTGAAAAAAAAAGTGCCATGCCGCCAAATGATCTCCTTTTATCAGCAAAGGGTGATGCCTGCAGACCTATATACATCCTCAACGAAAATGGTTCAGTTTAGTGCTTCTTGTCTTCAACTAAAGTTTGTACAGAATATTTCGAATCAACCTGTAAAGAAAGCAATACAGGAATCGAAAACAACCCACAAAAAAATATGGCTGCCGGCTTTATGAAAATGTAAAAGAAGGTTCTCCAGAAATACAGGTCCTATGAAAAATATTTTGACTTTGGATATAAACCTATTACGTTAAAAATGTTCTTCTTAAAGTTAAATCATCATTCAAATCTCAACACTTTGAAGAGATGTTAACAATTTTAGGATAATAGCTATGAATCTCTCTCTCTCTCTTTCTCCTCTATAAGTTGATGATATGGCGGTAAAACGATTCGCACTTGTAATGGAGCGATGTTCTGACCACTATAAGCTGTTATAGAAATTTCAGTGAACGTTGAAACGATATACTTCGTGCGATTGAAAAGATATAAGTAGAGAACACTTGTAACACTTAATCTCAGTTATTTCTAATTGTTCAGCTGAGTCATCTTTAACGTCGTTTAATATCGCATTTATTGACAGTAATTTTCATTTTTTGAATTGATGTCATTGAACTATTAAGCACGTTCAAAGTTCGACATTTAGCTGGCAAAGTTCAGTCACTGAATATGAAGTAAGGTCAAAAGGTTACCTGAAATTATGATGAGAAAGGCTAAATGCCCATAAAGTTGTCGAAAGAGCAGTGCCTAATAGGTAGGCAATGACTGAGTTATCGTCCAATAGCTCTCGTATTATGAAAAATTTGAAATATTTTCTTTACATAATTGATCACCATGAGAAAATAAAGCGATTTCTTGCACGTCCGCAATTTTGTTTAATGGCTATTGGTTACCCGAAAGACAATTAAGATTAGTGAAAGGGTATTTACTCCGCGTTTGATGAGAAAACTCTTGACTTCGTCGTTCAGCACGTAAGGCTTAATGAGCCTCTAAATAGGTAATTTAGATATAGAATAACTGAGCTTGCAAATGCCGTTTGGATACGAGTTTCAATTTTTTTTAGATTTGGGATGTTTTGCAAATCAATTTTTTAATTAAGCGCTTAAGCCTTTTGAAACTTAAATGTCGCTTAACACGAGTTAATAAGCCTTGATCTTCAATTTGCTATTCTTCGGCACATTTCGAGCATCGAAATATAGAAACGAAATAAACAGCTTAACAAAAACGTCGACAATGAAGTAATTTTCAAATAGTGAGGTGAAACAGCATTTTAATTTTAACTTGTAGAGGAACCAGGTGTAAGACGGTAATCTTAGCATTTGAATTATATTAATTATATCAGATTAACATAAAAGTTATAGATTAATATAGATTAACATATTAATTATATCAGACAGATATGTAAAGCATTACTTTGATCTACTTATTGTCTCGATATATTGTTATAAGTTATAGTATATATCATAAACGTTTTACCTTATTATGAACCTGTAAGGAAATATTGAACTTTCACGTAAAAAGTTGTGAAGTACCCCGCCTTACCTCGTACTTGTGGTAAGATGGAGTAGCCGAATTAGTTGATAAAACATTGTTTCACATTAATTACAGTTAATTTCAAATTGATTAGAATGAATTTCCAACTAATTACAATTAATTTAGATCTAATTACAATTATAGGTCCTGTGGAGGTGTTGAGGGAAGTTCCGTTGAAACAGTCAGGTTCTGCGGTGCTGTAGTTCAGATTGTCAGTTGAGATTTTAATTGCGGATGAGGGATTGCACATTTACACCTCGTCTTGCTGGATATGCCATTTAAAATATAATTACAGCCACCTATCTCAATACACGATAACCAGTGCCGTATTTCCCAATAGGCTTTACTAGGCTATAGACTAGGGCGGCAAAATTTTGTGTATTGAGTCTGATATAACAAAATCAATACCATAGATGATATAATCAGATGTTTTGCCGAGAAGAAAGATAGACGTCATGCTTTCCATTTAAATACCAGTATTCGATGTGCTTTTATTTTTTTGTTAAAATTAAAATTTATTTCGATAAAATTGAATTTGATTTATTATATACCAAGAAGAAATAATACTTCAATATAAGTTAATATTGTTTAATGTTTATTTTTCAATTTAAGTGTTTGTTTTTCAACACATTTATTGTCAACATAAAAGTTTTTGGCATATATTGAATGTAACAATTTTTATGTTCCTATTACTGAAAAGGCAAAGAAGAAATAGGCACTTGTCTTAACCACTGCAGAAAACAGAAGACCGTTAAAAGAAAGTGTTGGAGAAGAAAGTTGGAAAAGAAAGAAACAGAAATAACTAAAGAAGGTGGTTAGATTATGAATCAAATAGTCATAGTACTAGTTCTGAAGTAGATGATGTTTCTGCGTTTGATTCCATTGCAATGGAGGAAGCCAGAGATAATCCTAATGAGATGCGTCAAAGAAAGGAAAGTGAAGTTGGGTCATCGAAAACTTTGGATGTGAATACAAAGCATATGAAGAACATTAGACTCATGCAATGAATATGAAGAAAATTATTATCACACAACTGAAGATGCGAATGGTTACGGTGTGCTATATGTAAGTAAGCGATGGCTTCATGCAGAATGTACGATTTTCGATGAGTTTTGTGCCGACTGTGGGAGAGAGAGAGAATAGATTAAAAAATTAGTCCAGCCTATTTGAAAAAAAAAGTAATTCATTTATGTCATTATTTTGTCCATGTTTGTTCCGATTCTGAAAATGAGTGCAAAATAAAAACAGCAGATGTTTTTTAAATTTATTCAATTTTTATGTTTTATAAGATCGCAATTTCAGTTATTCTATTTTTTCATAACATAGTTGTTGAAGAAACGTATTTGATAGGAAGTAAATTCATTTACTATACGAAGCGCGGCAAGCCTCATGGTGCGGCGTAACATCCGACACAATTGGGAGAGATGCCGCAACGAAGGGTGTTAAAAAATAAATTATAGCGGCTTATTGAATTTTTTGTAAATTATATTTTACTAATATATATGTTTCTTAAAAGTGTATCGATTATTATGACTAAGTAAATTTCATGTTTGTGCGCCATGGGTCTCAGAATATCGATTTTAAAAAAAGTGAGGCATGTAACCCGGATTTACCCTATATATATAACTTTGAGTTCCCCTACATATATTAATGTATATTATATATATAATGCAGTATTTCTAAACAACCAGAATTAGTTTCTTAGGACGTAAAACATAATTTTACTAAATAAGAACATTAATAATGAATACAAGAGTTGTTTAGAGTCTTCGCTAGGTTTGACGTAGGCACTTTTTTTTTTTTTCTAACCTTGATCTTTTGGTTTCGGAGAGGTAAATAGGTGCAAAACAAGCTATTGTGGATTGATAGAACTCTAAGTAGCCAGCAAACATCGCTCTCCGCAATTGATTTCATAACAGTCGATTTCTTATTTGATGTCTTCAATTTCTCCGCTCCCTATCGTTTACTTTCACGTGATAAAAAAATCGGTTTTCTATTGTATCACTTTTTTTTCTCTCGGGTTATCACTAGCACGTGATTGATCGTTTGCAACGAAATTTCTAGTAAGAGGTTGGGCAAGCCTGAGATAAAGATATGGAAAAACAATTGTCCGATGCATTTAGTCCTAGAATGAGGATAATGTCCCAGGAGTCTTTGATATTTAAACGGCAAAATGACTATACATTAAACATTTTATAAAAAAATGGTATAATATATAAATAAATGTTATTGAATTGTAGTTTTGTAACTCACTCTACGACAATCCGTTTATATGGTGTTTCTGGCCCTTAATTATATTATTTGTTTCTAAAATCGTTTTCTTTAGATGTTAAACGAGTTCTAATATCAATCGTGAATTTTTTTTAAAGACAGGCAACGGTAGTCGCCAGATTGTAGGCTAGGAAATGCAGTTACCGAGAACCACTAAATTTTTTTTTACGTACGATATTATTACCCTTCACAGGGATAACACAATTGCCAAATAATGGTCAACACCGAAAAGCCTCCGGGGAGAGATTTTTGTGAGTTTTCGTGGGGGAATTTATTATACAATAATTTTTGCCACCCACGTATATTTAGCTCAAACTAGAGCTTATGTAATTTTGGAGAAAAAGAGACGCCGTCCTCATTCTGGATTCGAACCAGGGTCCCCCCCATTGAGCTCGAAGCGTCTTGACCGCTAGACGAACGAGGTCAGGAACAGCTCTCTTTTCTCCGTATATGTATAAGGATGTAAGACATCACTACCCTTTTCAGGGATAACCCAACTGCCAAATAATGGCCAACACACAAAGCCACCAATACGTAGATACATTTGATACATGCAAAATAGAAATATGTAGAGGTGTAAAAAATAATATAAATATACAAACGCTTTTCGAAAATGGTTTATGCTCAAATAGTGGAAACAGAGCCGAATATTTAAAAAAGAAAAAGAAATCTTCCCGAAAAGCTAAATCCGCATCCTATTGTCCTTAGATAAGCAATTTTTAGTGTTAATGCAGTAATGGCATGTATAGCACTTACGTAATAAGGAAAACTTTCTCTAGACTCTGCTTGGTTGCACATCATAACATTAAAGGATATAAGCAATCCAGGCTAAGATGGCGACTTGTTTAGTTTCGTATTTACATTCAAGTTGAAGCGTCTATTTACAACGTTATAGTCTGGCCTCCTTTTGTCGTAGTAAATTGTATGATGGTGGCGTGAAGAAAAAACATTTATACATGAAAATACTTTATGCATATGTTAAACTTTTTTGTTTAGCAATATAGATGAGAATTTTCTGAATTTATCTATTGTAGAACGATTTTGGAAATCCGTTATTAATTAAGAGAATAGTGAATTGTTGAAGACTATTAATTGTAGTCTTTCTACTATTACAGAGTCTTGATATTCTAGTTCCCATGGTGATAATGATGTTTCTGAAGACGACGTTAGAAATATTAGAGCTGCATTTAGAGAGGTGGTTAACTTGGAAGGTGAAGTCCATCTTTTTGTCGTAAATGATGCTTGTTAATTTATTTCTTATCAGTGATTTTTATGTCGATGTCCAGGAAGTGAATAGAATTGTTTTGAACGGACGTTTCTGCTAATTTTAATTCACTGGGGTAGATATATTGGAAATTTTCTTCAAACATTTGGTTGTTAAAGGCAATAATGTCATCAATGTATCTATATACATTGCGGAGGTACTCAGGTCTATTTTTTTCGTAATGGTGAAAGAATAAATTCGCAGCGAGTGATGAGTAGCACGTTCCTTGTAGAATGCCACAAATTTGTTTATATACGTGCTTGCCATTATAGATAAAATTATTGCAGATGGCAAGTTTTGGCAAGTTTTGACAGTATTCTCCCTCAATGCCTTTAAGAAGGTGTTGACATTTAACGAAGTAGGTGTTTAGAACGTTTTCCAACTTTTCAAATGGTATGCATGGGAATAAGTTCTCGAAGTCATATGTACTGAGATCATTAATGTAAGCATGGTTGTTTAGATATTGAATTATAGATACGTTATTATTGATGAAGATGCAATTTTCTTTGGATTCTGTGATGTCATGGGTGAAGATTTTTAATATATCGGAAAGGATGGAATTAGCAGAATCATTGTAACAATTAATCCCGTTGGTAATAATGTGAAATTTAGGGGGATTTTTGTGAAACTTAACATTTTCGAAGATAAAAGATATTGAGTAGTATGATGTTTGGTTTTGAAAAGTTTGTTAAAGGCAATAATCTTCTTGGTAGTAGTGGACAAATTGTAATTGTAGAGCTTATAGGTGGTAGAACTTTTAAGTTCTTGACATCAAGATCAATGCAACAACCACTGTCATACGGCCCAAAAGCATTCTGTTCTCAGAATCTTCCCAGGCCCTTTGGGCCGTTTGACATTGGTTTTTAGGGGTTTCGTTGAACGGTTCCTTAGCATTTCAGAAACACTGTCTTGCAGATCTTATATATTGTGTCTGGCATGCGTGTATAACTGTTCCCTTGAAAAAGATTGTACATGCATGCCTAGATTCAATATATTATCATATAATTTCAATTTTTCACTTTCGTTACTAACGCATTATTTTAAATCGTAAAAATACAGTGTGATATGCAATAAAGCTACTTGTCATAAACTTGTTTATGCATGTATATATTTTTATTACATATGCATGTATATTTTATAATATAATATGATGTGCATACATTTACACCTATATTGTATATGCGCTTATATATAATGGTATTAGTTCTTAAAATCCTGTATATGCATGTTCTAGTGTATAGGCCTATATTATTTTATATAATATACAGGTGTGGTTGTGTGGTTATTGGCATTCCATATATCTGCACTTACTTATTAATAATTTTCATTTATTTACTTTCATTTTTCACCAGTTTACTTACTGAATTTTCTACATTTTTATAATTTACTATAAATTACTACAAATTTATTATGTTGGTGTGATATTTGTATATTTAATGATAAAACTATTCAAAAACAATGTTATTACTATTGTATAATTTGTTCTGAGTACATATTGTAAAATATTTTTTAATTGTTTTCAAAACCCACCCACACACTCCACCCACCACACACACACACACACACACACACACACACACACACACACACACACATATATATATAAAAGTTTTCCTCGCCCATTCTTGGCGGAAACAGGCTTTGGGACGGGCAGAGCGCCATGTTCCCAAGCCTCTTTTTACATCACTTCTTAATGTGCCATGTCTAGAAACTTCCTGACAATGTGACACGTGTTTAGGATTGTGGCTTTTTGTATTTCAATGTAGGTGTTTGGGTCAATGTTGAGTATCTCCAAATTCGTCGCAAGCGTTTTTGGTACTATCCCTGTTGCTGAGATGACTAACGGGATGATGAAGATCTTTTCCATACCCCATATATCTCGTACTTCATGTCTGAGATCTTGGTACTTGGTGATTTTCGTTGTGTAGGTTGTCTGTATGTTATTGGTGTTGGGTACTGCTATGTCGATTAAGTACGTGGTCTTATTCGATTTATCGACGAGGGTTATGTCAGGACGGTTATGTGGGACTGTCTTGTCTGTTATGATTGCTCTATCCCAGTAAAGCTTGTGTGTTTCGTTCTCATGCACGGTCTCTGGCTCATATTTGTAGTACGGGCATTTTTCTGTCAGAAAGCCAGCATTCGCTGCCAATTTCTGGTGGACTATTTTCGCTACTTGATATATATATATATTCCTTCCTATAAATAATAGCTCGCTAACTATTCATTTTAATCCTACCCTTTGCTTGTTTTTTCACCACAAAAGCACCAATCTAATTTTAAGTCCTAGTGAACAAAAGGCCACTTTTCTAGCAGAAAGAGCCCCAATGTTATTGGTATTTCCTGCTACACCCAAGACATGGCAAATCTCATTTCATTTAATTATTTTCTTGCTTCTAACCTTTCAGCAGTTTGTCTTAAATATTTCTTGTCTTCTTATATATATACGTGGCGAAGTGGCCCAGTGGTATATAAGCACCCGCCTTCTAACCAGAAGGTGTATGCTGTAAACGTAGGTTCGAATCCCGGTACGGAAAAAACAAATTGAAAGAGCTGAAAAAATTACTCAGCAAAATACAATAGCTTCTGCCTAGTGCAACTTGAAAACTTTAAAAATCTCAAAAAGCAAGAGAAATAAATAAATCAGCAATAACGTACTTCTGTCTCCATCTTGTGATCGAAAAAAGTACTAATAAATGAACCAATGGAAATACCACTTGGTCACTAAAAACCGGACATGTAGCCAGCTGACGCCACAACAGCTTCTGGAATAGGCTATCTCAGACTCTGATGATATGAACCATAATGAAAATATGAATGGAGCATCGGTTGTCGCGCTCTTAAATCAGAACCGCGTTCGAGTTTTAAGCAGAGGAGCTCGTCCGAAAAATATGCAACAGTCTCTCCTTGGAGGTGTCGGCGGTTGTAGCGGCGCCTCCAACTGTACGGCTACTAGAACCAACACAGCCCAAAGTGCTTTGCCAACGCATGTCATGGACAATAGATATGAACACCTACATCATGCGCACCTACTATACGATTACAAAGCTAGAAACAGACATGACAAATTACAGACCCACACTTCACGCCAAATTCGCACAACAGTACCCACACCTGGACATCAGTATAGAAAGGATAACAACCCAACGCAGGAACATAATAACCAGAAATCTCTTAGCAGAGCCCATACTACAAAGGTTAAGAGATGAAGTCGCCAATGACCTGGCAAACACTTCAACCAGTGTGGCCAACCCTGAAGCACCAGTTAGTAGCCCAAGAGAACCGCTCCAAACAAGCATAGAACAAGAAGAAAGGAGGGACGTGGAGAAAATGGAAGAAGGTTTCCAATGTGCCCTGGCGGAATATGAAGGCTCGGATGCCGCAACAAGGCCAAGAATACCACGTCAACCGGCATCTTGGAAACTGTGCAAAGCAACCAAGATCCTCAATGAACATACCCTGCCACTACACCTACAGAACCACAACTCCCTACAGGAAATACACACCGCCATATACTGTGCAGCAGTAGCGGCATCACGCGCCAATGGGTACGAAGTAAGGAACGAAGGCCGAAGTAACAGAGGAAACAAAGCCCAACCACCATGGCAAGTGAGACTGCAAAAAAGAATAGAAGAGCTCCGCAGCAGCATAGGGCGAATAACCCAGTACATGCAGGGAAATAGGGGTAAGAAATTAGTGAGGAAAGTGAAGATGGCCCTTAAGAGAAATAGGATTCATACAAGACACGAAGAGCCCAATAAACATATCAGCGAATATCTGGATACCCTCAAACAAAAACTGGGTGTATACGCCAGAAGACTCCGAAGATACAAAGACTATACCAACAGAACATGCAATTCCAAACAAACCAGAAGGCCTTCTACAGGAAGCTTCGAGAGACATCAGCGAACAAAGACAAGTACGAAGCCCCAAAGCCAGCAGAAATAGAGACCTTCTGGAAGACACTATGGTCCAATGAAGTACAGCACAAAAGCGCCCCCTGGATTCAGCAAGAAATGGAGGCTACGAGAGGAATAGAGGAGATGGAGTACACGGGCATCACGATAGAGGAACTCCAGCAGGTAATCCAACGTACGCACAACTGGAAAGCACCCGGTATTGACGGCATACACAACTTCTGGTACAAGAAATTTACCAGCGCCCATGGCCCATTAGCCAAGGAACTTACGGCGATAATTGAAGACCCCAGCAAAATGCCTGAATTCCTCTGCAAGGGAATAACTTACCTCCTACCGAAGGACCAGGATACCAGTAACCCAGCGAAATACCGACCCATTACGTGCCTTAACACCCTGTACAAGATACTCACGGGGTGCATCTCTGAAAAAATAAGCCGGCACAGCGAAAGCAACAACTTAATGACGGAAGAACAAAAGGGATGCCAGAAAGGGACTCTGGGATGTAAAGAGCAGCTTACCATCGACTCAGTTATCCTGGAACAAGCAAGAAAACAAAAGCGAAAACTCAACACCGCATACATAGACTACAAGAAGGCTTTCGACTCTGTTCCGCACTCGTGGCTCCTTGAAATACTCAGCATATACAAAGTGCATCCCTCAATCATCCGATTCCTACAGAGCAGCATGAAACAATGGAGAACCCGGTTACAGCTAAACACGCCAGACAGTAAAATAGAAACGGCCGAGATCCCCATCCGCCGCGGAATCTTTCAAGGAGACGCACTAAGCCCCCAGTGGTTCTGCTTGGCGTTAAACCCCTTGTCAAGGATGCTGAACACAAGTAAATACGGATACATGCTGAAGAAAGACAAGAGAAACCTACATAAAGTCTCCCACCTCATGTACGTAGATGACATCAAGCTATACGCGCCAACAATCACCCAACTCCGACAACTCATCAGTATAACAGAGACATTCTCCAAGGACATAGGAATGGAATTCGGCCTCGATAAGTGCAAAATACAGAAGAATAGCAAAGAAGATTTACCAGGCATCGAACTCGAAGACGGGAGACTACTGAAGACCTTGGACGAGGGCGAAACCTACAAATACCTAGGGATAATGCAAAAACGGCAGCAGGAGCACAAGAAAGTCAAAGTCCAGCTCACGCAAGCATTCCAAGAAAGACTTAGAAGCATTGTGAAGACGAAACTGAGCGGGAAGAACACCACGCAAGCAATTAACGCATATGCGGTACCAGTGCTCACCTACTCCTTCGGGATCATCAAATGGTCCAACACTGAACTAGAACAACTCCAGCGGAAAATGAGAACCATCCAGAGAAGAGCCGGACAACTACACCCTGCAACGGCAATTGAACGGCAAACACTACCCCGGGAAGAAGGAGGACGCGGACAAGCGGACCTCAAAGACTTACATGACAAGCAGATCCAGAGCATGAGGCAATACTTCCAGTTGAAGAGTCCCCGATCGCCACTCATCCAAGCCATAATACAAGCAGATGCAAATTACACGCCACTAAACCTGTGTAGTACCGAAGAGCGTGTCCTCGAAACAGCCAACGAACAGAAACTGAGAACTTGGGCCGGAAAACCATTACATGGCAGGCACTACAATGACCTGCAACAACCACACGTTGACAAAAAGGCATCAAATTCTTGGCTGGCCAAAGGCACTCTCCAGCCAGAGACAGAAGGATTCATGCTAGCCATCCAAGACCAAGTGATCGCAACAAGGAACAATCAGAAATTCATCCAGAGAAAAGACATAGAAAGCGACAAATGCAGACACTGTCATGCGGCATCGGAGACAATCCAACACGTGATGGCAGGATGCAAGATCCTTGCGCAGTCAGACTACAAACATAGACACGATCAAGTAGCGAAAATAGTCCACCAGAAATTGGCAGCGAATGCTGGCTTTCTGACAGAAAAATGCCCGTACTACAAATATGAGCCAGAGACCGTGCATGAGAACGAAACACACAAGCTTTACTGGGATAGAGCAATCATAACAGACAAGACAGTCCCACATAACCGTCCTGACATAACCCTCGTCGATAAATCGAATAAGACCACGTACTTAATCGACATAGCAGTACCCAACACCAATAACATACAGACAACCTACACAACGAAAATCACCAAGTACCAAGATCTCAGACATGAAGTACGAGATATATGGGGTATGGAAAAGATCCTCATCATCCCGTTAGTCATCTCAGCAACAGGGATAGTACCAAAAACGCTTGCGACGAATTTGGAGATACTCAACATTGACCCAAACACCTACATTGAAATACAAAAAGCCACAATCCTAAACACGTGTCACATTGTCAGGAAGTTTCTAGACATGGCACATTAAGAAGTGATGTGAGAGGCTTGGAAACATGGCCCTCTGCCCGTCCCGAGCCTGTTTCTGCCAGAAATGGGGGAGGAAAAAAGAAATATAACTTTAATAAATAAATTTCTTAAAGTAAATTTTACGTTAAAGACTTATAAATTTTGGTATACCTCTTTATAATTTCCCCTATCCTTATTATAAAGTATATAAAGACTTAAACTTCTGTATAAAAACATTATACGCACAATATTTACCATAAGAAACTATTTTGAATACATTTTTAATGTCGATAGAAAATTTTTACTGTCATGTGCAATTTCGCGCAAAACAAAAAATTTAAAATAAAATTCTACAATAATTGATTTTTGAAAAAAAAAAAAAAAATTTTGCTTTGAGGCTGACTACATTTCCAGGTGGTATCAGCCCCCTATTGCCCCAGTCTGGATACGTCTGGTTCTGTGAAAACATCTTTTCCTGTTTCCTATAGTATCGTTGTAAACAAGTTCCACTATATGTGTTCCCAATATCTGTATCTGAGCGATAGTCGCAGTTTCCTCAAATAAGGGTATTGCTTTTTTTAGAAAGACATATGTTAAGCTACATATGTTAAGAACATATGTTAAGCTAACAATCATAAATATTAATTTTAAAATAACTATGAACTTTTTCCGAATCGGTCAGATGATTAACCAGACACCTGTAATTACTCATTTACGACGTGACTTCTTTTTCATCATACTGTGTACACTATTGTGGGAGAGCACTCTTGCAACTAGCATTTTAATTTTTATTTCTTTCAAACCTGCTAAAAACTCGATAAAGCCTTCAATTTTCAATTCTCCTCATATACATCTTAGTTATTAGTTATTGTTTTGCTCTGTCGAATATTATATAATACTACCTTTTATCACACGTATAATGCGATGTATATCAGGTTTGAGTGAACTATTAACATTATTAAGGATATAAATGTGATTATGAATCTATTGATACATAGTTGTATGTTTTTCCAGGTCTTCCGTTTTCTCTGTGTTTATCTGGGCGAAATTTTGTTCTATGAACTATTTATAATTATTCTTTTACTGATATTAATTGTGGCTCAAAAACAGCAGGGGAGGGGTCCTTTTTTCTCTATTGAAAAGACGGCTTGTGTTGTTTGCTCGTCCTTTCTTCAAACTCTTCCTGAACCTGATTTTTTTTATTATTAAAAAATATATTTAATTCTTCATCAACTTTTAAAAGTTATGGGATGATCATAAAGTTTTAGAATTTATGAAATGATTGAGAAACTTGAAACTGAGAAACATTAAAATAAAGCAGTAAGATGTTTAACAGCTGACAATTTGATAATAGTTAACAATAAAATAGGTTTTGCTTTCTATACAGGGTCTTGAGTTCGAGTTCAGGATTGTAAACGTCAGGTTTTTTTTTTAAATAGTTTTATCCCGCAAATGAAACCATTCCCTTAATAAAAGAAAACGGAATGCATACTAACTAAGAAAAATGAAAACAAAGGAGCCGGACGTCTAACATCTGGGAGTTTGCTGATCATTAAATAGGAAAGGATCTTTTTTACCAATACGTATGTAGCAGGGGTTTTAACTTTTTTCATTTACGAATACCTTTACATCTCATAAATTATGGACGGCTTACAAATGTGCAACAATGTTTAAGACACGTGTTATAAATATTTTCATACAATATGACATATAAAATGTTCGTCAACATTGCCATGCCCCAAGATGCTGTAAAAAGTGCTGAAAAGCACAGTTTAAACCACTTCTGAGTGTATATATAATAAAAGTAATTATAGATATATAAAATGTGGGCTACTTCGTTGCCTGACTACGTCTAAAATTTCCAACAAATTCATTATTTTTTAGATACATTCTGCAAGTATTTGAACGTGTGTAAATATTTATTTTGTAAAACGCAGTCAATTTTGCAAGATTTAGAAGACGTACACTCTTTGTGAGATAGCCTATTTCGAAAGCAGAGAGAAACCTTTAAGCCCATTGAAAAGTTCAAGAACTTTGTATCTTACGACGTATGTCTCTCTCTCTCTCTGTGTGTGTGTGTATATGGCAACGACGCTATTTTTTCAGAACGCGCATAAACAAAATTCCCTTCAAGATAAAATGTTCTAAAAATAGGGAAGAAAAATAATATCAATTATCAAATGTATCCAAGCCTTTCAATTGATTCCAAATTTAGACTGTGTTTATCACTTTTACATTTAGCCTTCGCACTCTTATTACCATTTGTTGAACGATCTACAAGAAAATATTTTTTGACATTGCAGATACATGCACAAAATAAACGTAAACATAATAATAGTAACTAACGTGAGCCAATAAATATAAGCTAATAAACCCCTATAAGATCCTTTTCATTGTAGTCAACTCACCCATTGAGGCCTCTTATTAGATGGAGCAGAAACAATGTAAAACAAATCAACGACGTAGGAAAGCAAAAAGCTCAGAGGACCCAAGTCCCGCCCATTCATGGGCGCTCATACGAGTACTTCGAGATAGGGCTGAGAAAAGTTATTACCTTCTTCTCAACACTGTTGAGAATTTGAGTGAATGTACAAGATACCAAAACGCTACAAAAATAATTGATACTGCTTGACAATTAGTAATGAGCTAAAAAGTACCTTATTTTAAAATGTGACTGTAAAACTTTTGAAAGTAAATGTATAGCAGGCTCGGGTGAAAATCAGTTTTAAACAGCTAGCGGGGAGCTCGACCACCCCCCTCTTTCCCCATATGTGCGCCCCTGCCCCCATTGGATATCAAAACACATCATTTTCTCATAGTCCGCATCACAAAATCTTCTTTAAAGGCGCTTGAGACCCCCCACCCCCAGACACTTGCGCCTCTCTGTGAGTTTTGAATTGCTAAGCTACTGAAACAGGATAAGACCTTAACAGAAATGTGCGCAATTTCATGAAGTTTTTGCCAGGAACACAAAACGCCGTCGTTAAACGGAAATTTTCGTTAATTAAAACGTTGTTATTGAGAAAATTCACTGTCCTAATCTTTGGCGACACCCTTTCCACATAATTCCGAGGCATAAAATGCGTGGCAGGAAATTCGTGGGTGCCCCTATGGGGGGGATAGAGGGGTGCTCGAGCCCCCTCTAGCCGTTTAAAAATTTTATTTGCCCGAACCTGCTATGCATTTACTTTCAAAAGTTTTACAGTCACATTTTAAAATAAGGTACTTTTTAGCTCATTACTAATTGTCAAGCAGTATCAATTATTTTTGTTGAGTTTTGGTATCTTGTACATTCACTAAAATTCTCGACAGCTTTGAGAAAGAGGTAATAATGTTTTCAGCCCCTCCCTAGAAGTACGAGTATTGGTTCCCATGGCGTGATTAGAAATTATTTTGTCTTTCATGCATTATCGTCATCTGTTCCCAGGACCAGGGTCAGAATTTACGGAACCCTAGGCAGTTATCAGATTACGTCACCAACTAATTATATTTGATGACAAATCATGTTTGTTATATTCTTAAGGTATTAAGTGTATTATATTATGTTGTATTATTATTAAATTCATCGCGGGGCCACCTTTTAGGAACCCTGGTTCTTGGCTATTTGCCCCCCCAACGTTCTTAACCGTGCATATTAGCTGCTGAATGAAGATCCCTCCCTATTTTTTGATGCATGTCTTGTCTAAGAAATCTATTCTCCTGCGTTTCTAATTCGTGTTTTGATTTTGTCTTGTTTTTGAAAACATTCCCTTTGATCTTCGACGATCTCGTGACAGTCAATTACGAATTTTGGTTCTTTGTAGTGGATGATTTCTTGAAACATGCCTATGCCATTATCATTTGAAGAATTTCACTTCGGAAGTCATGTCTTCGGTTTTAATTTTCTTTTTTCGTCGAGTGTCTTATTTTGTATCACTCCCGGTTATTCCCAACACACACTGCTTCATTTCTTTGAGTAGTTTTCAATTTTTACCCGACTTTCTTTTCTCCTAGTGCGCCGCTAATCCGGGTTCGACTCCCAGCAGTGCAAAGAACGCTTACTCAGAGATCTCATAAAGATCGCACTGCTCACTGTAGTCCGGGGTTTGGTTCCCTAGGCCTTAAGAGGTTCGGATTCCTCGGAAAACAGTAGGTCCCGGCGCAGCATGACCACTGTAGTCTTTGAGCCGTAAAACCAAAAAGAAAGCGAAAGAAAGCCCGTCTTTCTTTGTTAGATTCCATGTTCCCACTACTGTTGTTCGTTAATTGTCTGTTTTTTCATGCACACAATCTGTTATTTCCTTTTTTTACCGTATATATGTTTCTTCCAAACGTATTGCCTCAAAATGTAAATATTTCATGTAAATGTAGCTCAGGTTTGATACTGCACTTGGAGAACATTGTCTTTTATTTTCCCTTAAAAAAAAGTTTGGCCCTGCTAAAGGGAGCGATCCACTTAAAAAAGAGGGGGGGGGGAGTCCAATATTTGGCAGATTGATGGTTATTGATAAAGAAAGTGACTTTTCGACACAGCATGGGCTCCCATATCGGGGCAGAAGGGGATCTAGTCTCCCCCTAGCCGTGTAAAAATTTGATTTTCCCGATTCTGCTACGCATTTACTTCCAAACTATTTAAACACATTTTAAAATAAAAGGTACTTTTTAGATTACTAGATGTCAAACAGTATCAATTATTTTGTAGCATTTTATTATCAAGATGCTGAAATGCTACAAAAATAATTGATACTACTTGACAATTAGTAATAAGCTAAATAGTACGCAATTTTAAAATGTGACAGTAAATTATTTTAAAATAAATACATAGCAGAATTGGGGAAATCATATTTTTGAACGGCTAGGGGGCCCCTTCTGCCCCCCATGTGGACGCCCATGATACACTATGATACTGGACCTATACGAGGGACAAAGGGAACTGCGAGTCAAAACAGTTTGAAAACCACTGGCCTAAAAAGTCAAAACCCGGAATACGAATTGGTAAAAAAACCAAAACACACACACACAAAAACAAACAAACAGTGAGAGCTTTATACAAAAGGAATTTAAACACAGATTTTTCGCATGGTACACAAACGATTTATCGCCACTTCCCTATACGGTTCTGCTGCTGTGATGTCGCAGTTCTGATGTATTTTCAAAACTATAGGGGAACTCCTATTAGCGGACACCCCTCAGGTACGGTCGCCCGTTTTTACAGTCAGAATAAAATTCCACGGCAGAAACTGATTTACAATAATGTATTTCAAACCCTTGCTTAGCGGTCACCCTCACTATACACAGCGACACAGTTTTCACGGTTCATTCCATTAGTGTAGAACCCTTGTACGAACAGGCTAGAATACGTTTGAACTTCTGCCTCCACTAAAAGCATTTCTCATAACAGGAAATTAAGTATGAATAGGATAAAAGCTATGGCGAATATCCTCTCCCGTTAACATAATATAGAGTGGCAATTCGCTGAATTAAAAGACTAATGCTTATTAAATACTTTGCTAACAAATAAATCAGATAATGATACACTGCTCGAAACTAATAAACAATTAAAAAAAGCCAAAACTACCGAAATGCAAAATTATTATTATCATTTATTCAACTTTAACGCAGGCCGTATAAGCTAGTATAAAAATAAAGGCATTTTCCCTTACGCGAAACGGCGGAAATTCGGTAAATTTAATCACGCAATTAAAAATGCATTTCGAAGGCGACCTGGTGAATAAAGCGCACCAAACAGTTATTGATAATTTTTTTTTCTAAGGTGAATAAATTTTAATATTTAACGTTTTGTTGTAACAAATGCTTCTGTTCGTTAAATTTGTCTTATGTACACAAAAATACATAAGTTTCGAAATGAAGTATTTAAATGATTGAAATGTAGTATTTTAGCTTACTTCAGAATGACCCCCTTTTTCTACGGTTACCCTCTTTTTGTAATATTTTTATCTGCTTTAGAATGACCCCCCTCTTGTACGGTCACCCCACTTTTACGGACAAAATTTCTTGTTCGGTGTGTGTGTCCGCAAATGAGGAGTTTCACTGTGTTTTGAAAATTCACCCAGATTTCGCCATCGTAAACTAACTTTCTTTCTTTCTTTCTTTCTTTCTTTCTTTCTTTCTTATCGTTCTTACTAGAATTTAGATGGTTCTAGAAACTGATCATAGAAACTGAATCATTTAAAAAAAATACAATAACAATTTTTATTGATATCTGAAGTCCAAAGAATAGTATTAAACGAGAACGTAAATAATCTAATTGCACAGTTAAATAGATAGCTTGTTGGTTCTTCGAAGGTGTGACGTCAGGAGTGTAAACGTTCTGGAAGTTGATGCTCTCGAGAATGATTTCTTATCGTCCAGAAATTATCAATCCTTATAAGGCTTTCTTTTTTTTCTTTTTTTTCATTCTAAAAGAATATATTGTCTACTGTAAGTTTTTTTTTTAATTTTTCTAGTGTTTCGATTGATGTGTTTTCAGATTATAAACCACTGAGAATGCAAAACAAACTAAATGACAGCCTTAAACTTAAATTAATTTAAAAACTCATCGTGAGTATTTTGCGTTTTTTGATTAAAAAATATAAAAATATGATTATTTCTAACAAAATAATTTCTCCCCTTCGCTCCTCGAAAACGGGTTTCGAAGAATTTGACTACCTGACCATTATGATATAACACGCACGTTATATCATAATGGTCAGGTATTATGATATAACACGCACGTTAGATGGACGCCATATTTTCTATTGGGTGGATATGGATGCCGGGATTTTAAATTTTATAAATAATATAAGATTGAAATAAAAGACAAAGCACTGGGCAGAAATTTACATACAAAAGAAATACTCAAGCTTTCGGACACGTCATCAGCAGTTCTTCTTCAAGAGGAATGTCGATGTTGTTTTCCTACCTCTTTCTATACCCGAAATGTTTGAGAAACCCTTTCTCAGAGCAGTCTCGCAGGACTGAAAAACCCAGTGGGAACCAATGGGAAACCCACGCCGCGGAGCACCGAATGTTGGAAAATTCCCATACATTTCAGAGTAAGAGTTACTTGTATATTTCTGGAAGTGGTTGTGATGTGGTAATGGCTTTTCCATGCAATTTGTAAGGTTCTCAAGATGGGAATCTTACAAATTTCTCCAAAACGGGAATCTTACAAATTTCTCCAAAACGGGAATCTTTTAAATTACATGAAAAAACCATTAACACACCACAACCACTTCCAGAAATGTACGGACACCTCTTACTCTGAAATGTATCGGAATTTCCCAACATTCGGCGTGGGTTTTTTCATTAATTCCCACTGGATTTTCACGGGTTTGCAGGACTGCTCTGGGAAAGAGCTTTTTCTAGACACTTCGAGTATAAAAAGAGGCGGGAGGGCATTGTCGACCTTATCCCTGATGAAAACTGCTGCTAACGCATCCGAAAGCTTGAGCATTAGTTTTTCTATTTTGCTACTATTTAACTTTTTGTATATAAAAAAATTATAGGTAATAAAAGCACCTCAGTCTTTTCTTTAGTTAACCTCGAAGGGATAGAGCATCGTTTCATTTCTCGCTACATTTAATTAACCAGGAAGCATTCGCCAACATGACTGTAATTATTGGCGTAGCTAGTATCGAAGTCTGGGGGGGGAACTATAGCCATGGGCGGACACTGGAAGGGTGGTAACAGGAGTCATTCCCCCCACCCCCAGCATATATTTTTTACTGTAAAAAATTCCAACTTTCATGATAAATGAAAGGATTTATTCCAAGACAATGGCAAATTCGGTCTTTGAGCTCCCAAAATGAAAGTCTGTGTCCGCCCCTGGCTATAGCCATTCTCTAATGTTTCGCATTTTTTTAATCCTCTATAATTTTTTTCAAGAGTGATGCATTGTTTCTAGGGAGAGCTAAATCACTTCTAGTCCTTCTGTCCACACACCACTTGTTTCGCTAGTAGCTGCAATACGTGAATCCTCGGGTGGTATTTTCTTTTGAACTGGGTTCCTACCTATTTTTATATCTCTTTAAAGGCAGCTGGCTCGAGCCTAACTCCTTGATAAAAAATTATATTTTTTTAACTAAGGATTATAATATATTTAGAAAGCAAAATAAATAAATAAATAAAATTAACAAATATTTTGTTTGTATTATAAATAAGAAATGCATTATGTGTACAAAATAATAAAGAAACATTGGGGGATAAAATAAATTAGTAAGATTTGTATCTCCAGTTAAACATGGACAATACCTATTTACCCCTTCTCTTACCTTGTGAAAAAATATCTTCTTAGAATGCGAGACCAAATCTCATATATAGCGAGTTTTTCTGGGTTAGTATACCATGATAAATTCATGGATCAAACAACAATATCAATCAACGTTTATGGGCGTAGTGATACTAACGCCGATGTTATGGCGTGATCGGATGGTGAAACGTTCGAAAGAAAATAAATATTTCTGCGTTCGGTGGGACCTGAACCCACGACCTTCCACTTGCCGGGCGGAGGCTCTACCCACTGAGCTACGAACGACAATATCTAATCTCTTTACGAACGTATATATACTGTTGCCAGTTATTTCGCAGAATGGTGTAGTACATGGACTACTATTTAAACCAAATTGCAAAGAGACTGGTATTAAATTGATCGAAATGCCCGTTGCAGCATATGTATCCATTTTATATAAATCGAACACTACGCGGATCTACGTGGAGCCTCCCCCCGGCAAGTGGAAGGCCGTGGGTTCAGGTCCCACCGAACGCAGAAATATTTATTTTCTTTCGAACGTTTCACCATCTAATCACGCCATAACATCGGCGCTGGTATCACTACGCCAATAAACGTTGATTTATATTGTTGTTTAATTTAATCTGCGTAGTGTTCGATTTATATAAACTCATGGATATTAGCGTACGCAGAAAGTTCATAAGTGTGGGGGTTACAGGCTGAAGAGCGTTCAGAGTTACAACTCCAGATATTCATATGTATACATAAAAAATTTGCATCGTACTGGGGCGTTATGACAAATGCTTTCATCAGGTACGCCAGTGATCATGGAATACAGGGCGATCTTTCGGCAGCCACCACTTCCATTATCTTGTGTACAAGAATTAATTATTAAATAATTGGACTTGATCCTTGCCTAGGAAGCAGTGAATTCCTGTTTAGAAAAAATTACCAATAAATAATATACGAAAGAACATTTAAGAATTACATATAGAAATCCATTCATTCAATCGTTAAAATAAATCCTTCAAATTCACAAAGGAATTATTTTAAAAATAGTTAGAAAAGGAAAATTCATAAGAAAAAGAAATTTTTTTTAAAAAAATTGTCAAAATTGCATTAAAGGTCGGTTAAATTTATTAAAAAAATGAGGTTCGTTTAAAACGATCAGCAGAAATTCAAAGCCATCCAAATAGAATCATGGAAAATAAAATCTATATCTAAAATTACCGATAAAATATTGAAAATCGTCCAAAGAAATCTATCAAAAATTATTAAGAAACATTCATTTAAAAATTGCCATTGACAATTGCTTTGAGTTGAAACTCGTTTTTCACCAACATTATCCATATTTTGAAAAGAATCGGAGGACAGAGCGTTCCTTTTTTGTATTATTATTATCATTATTACTAGTATTATAATTACCGATATCTGAGTTATTATCTCCAGAATAGTTATCTCTATAATTACTATAATCACTATTTTCCTTTAATTGCTTTATTTATTTCGGATTTCCATACCGAGGAACATTCAAATGACTTGTATAATACAGACATCATGCGTTTAAGATTTAGATCACGAAATCATGAGCGTCGGTGGGAAGTTGGAATCATTAAACATGCTACTGTAAAAGGAATGAGAGGTGGCCTTCAGTGTACTCCTCATAAAAGTAGATAAAAAAACAGTTGTCTTTGTGAAATGGAAACACTTGCAATTTAGTCCTTTCCTCTTGCCAATTTCAGTCGAACTTCGTTAAGGCGAACGCCAAGTGGGAATAGAAAATTTGTTCGCATTAACATTAATTTTTTTTATCCGGAAAGGATAGTATGCAATACGATCTGACAGGACTTCAGAAAACGGTTCGTATTAAAAGTAATTCGTCTTAACGAGGTTCGACTCTATTTTGTTTTAAAGTATTTGAAAGATAGCTAATTACGGAGGATTTTAAGTATTCCATGAAACAATGGTTTCCGCAGTGTTTACGATGTGTAAGAGCCTATGTGTCAATTGTGGACTTTGGATGCTTCAGTGAAACTGATCGTTCTTGCTTCAGTGAAACTGATCGTTCATGCTTCACAGTAGAACTCTGATCGTTCAAACATCACTTGCAAGGAAACTATTCCAAGTGTATCCCTCCAATTTTAATGAAATTTGGTGTCTTTGTAGAGGAAGTCAAATTATTGAATACGTGTTTTTTTCATAAGCTAAAAAATAATTTTAGGGGATGGGCTCGTCCCTCGAAAATCG
>QLNU02014802.1:42000003-42012854 GCA_006491805.2 Dysdera silvatica
CAACTTTTCGGACCAACGGACCACTAAATTCATAATTTTAAATCCCGCAGACCACATTTCGTGAATTTAGTGCAATATAAAGGTGGAAATTGTCATTCAGAATATGAGAATTTCTTAGAATATTATTTTTGTTTTATTATTAATAAAACATTAAAAATGCAAATAATGTCCAGATTTTTCTGCGGACCACCAAAATTTTCTTGTAGACCACCGGTTGGCGACCACTGATCTAGAGCCACTAGAACTATAGGCCGGTGCACCAGCCGCCATTTTCTTGTACACTTCCGGTTTCATTTACCTTGGCGATAAAGGTTTTCCGCTTTGAATCAAGGATCGCTATTTTGGCATAAAAATAATGAACACTTCGCGATTATCCGACGAATGTGAATATTGACGCAACTTTTAAGATGTCGCCAATAAATACAATTTGCAACCCTAACTTAGTTTTCGATTAATGTAAAATTATAATGCAAATAATCAAAACAAACTTTACGCTGCAAACATTCTATGTTTATTCCTCGAATGATTAGAACAATTCCCAGTGGAACACTCGTCCATTTCACCCTATTTTATTAAAAATAACATCCTTGTAAATCACTCAACACAGCAATGAATGGGATCATGTGATACGATGGCAGGAAAATGGCGGCTATGCGCCAGCTCTCTTTTCTAGGAGCCTTAGTCACCTATCATTAGGCCCCTGTGTGAAAACTATTTTCAAATATCCGCCTTTTTCTGGCGACATGGTTAGATAACAAAAAATGTTGGAAAAAAGCTTTTCGTTTGCATTTTATCTAACTACTAGTTATGAGTTAATTACCTTTTCGCCGTATAAAATAAATAACTATTGTTTATGATTTTTTTACTACGCCAATAAACGTTGATTTATATTGTTGTTTAATTTAATCTGCGTAGTGTTCGATTTATTTAAATACATATGCTGCAATGGGCATTTCGATCAATTTAATACCGGTCCTTTCGTAATTTGGTTTAAGTAGTCCATGTACTACACCGTTCTACGAAATAACCGGCTTCAGTAAAGCCTTTATTTGCGTTCGTAAAGGATTATATATTGTCGTTCGTAGTTCAGATGGTAGAGCCTCTGCCCGGCAAGTGGAAGGTCGTGGGTTCAGGTCCCCCCGAACGCAAAAATATTTCTTTTCTTTCGAACGTTTCACCATCTAGCCATAACATCGGCTCTAGTATCACTACGCCAATAGACGTTGATTAATATTGTTGTTTAATGTGTTGCTTATGGCTTAACTAACTCGTTCAGTCGCATAAGATAACTATTAGTTAACTAATTACTAGTAATATATTAACTAATTACCAGTTGCCAGTTAACTAATTGTGCCTGAAATTTAGCAAATTAACTGAAATACATTGGCGTGTTTAGGAGGGGCTAAGGCAGTTGTTTTCAATCAGTTTCCACCGCGAGCCATTTTGGATCCTTTTTTTCGGTCAGCGAGCCAGAAAATATGAAAATGCAATGATCTTACACACTATGTAGATAATGGGGGGGGGGGGCTTGGGCTTATCCCCCCAACAAATTTTCTGATTCAATCAAGTAGCACTGAGGCAAGATACTTAGCCCCCTATAGAAAAAAATAAACCCGCCCTAGGCGAAAATTAGCCTTCCCTAGAAAAAAAATTTCAGTTTCTTATCTTTTGAAGCCGGGCCAGTTTTCACTGTTTGCGGGCCGGATCTGGCCCACGGGCCGCCTGTTGAAAATCACTGCGCTAAGAGCAGCTTATATGTTCCCACTTGAAAACGTTTACCCCTCCCTTAAAAATCAAAACTTACAATTGAAAGCTATATGCCGAGCATGGTTTCACCCCCTAGAGCTTGGGGCTAGTTACGCCACTGATTAAATTCCAATTTATTGCGCAATAATCAGGCACATTTGGAAATTTTTTGGCTGAGGGAATTTGGCCATCCTCTCTTTCTTACTAAGTAGTAACGACTATCGGTACGTAAATGGCAAGTAGATTGCAATAAGTAGAGGACAGTTCCTCGGATTACAATTGTTATGGGCCCTAGGCCAAAAGGATAGAATGGGCCCCTAAACAAAAATGTGGCCCTTGCAATATTCAGCGAATAAATCATGGTCTTCTCTTGAAATTCATTACTTTAATATGTAGGTGTATCGGTAGTGAAAATTTATAGAAAAGTTTTAGAGTTATAATCACTCTTAAACTTAAATACCAAGCCTCTGCAGGGGCCCCAAATTTTTGGGGCCCTGGGCTTTACTTGGCCTATACGGAACGTATACGGAGCCTATACTTGGTCGGAAGGGATAAACTTGAACAGCTGTATTTCAGTCAGGCATTTATATATTGAGATGAGATCTGTTTATGGCGATATTCAAGAGACGGGGGGAAAATATCCTTATAGACAGATTATGGTTATAGACAAATTTCACTGTGTCTAGTTAGTGATTTGTCGGCTAATGATGCTTCACAAATGAGTATCTTACTTAAAAGATGCGAAAATGATAACTCATTATTAATTCATTAATGACATGAATAGATAGACATGAACCCTTGCATATCACTTGATACACTTGATTGGTGCATAGCTATCGGAAAACATTGACCGATAACTCATGCAAATGAAAGCGAGTGATCGTTAATGATATTTTCACTAGAACACGTACTAGACAGATGCACGTGCGGTGCATTATTATTTCTAGAATTTTTATTTACCATTAGGGGAACACTGTTCAAGTGATTAAGATTGACCGGCAGGTTTGCCCCTTGTGTATGGATCGGTTGTCACGTTCACACCCAAACAGAACCAAAGATAACGTTGTTATCAAACAGAAAATATCCTAAAAATATGTTACTATGGTTGGATTACGTGTTCGTTCAACCGTTGGGCTGATACATCAATGGGAATTCGTTGAGAAAGTTGAGGAGGGAAGGGCAACACATTTTTTAAATAACAGAATCATCACTTTAAATTATGCATATTCTAGACCAGACTAGCCGTTTTTATCCTGGAAATGGCAACACAAGAGTTTCCAAACCAGATACATAGAGACATAAAGAAACAACTGCGACTGTGTAGAAATTTAGTTAAAAGATATGTGTTGAAGAAACATTTACTATTGGGTTGAAAAGGCATGAAAATTAGGTGATGATATGGTGAAATGAAAAACAAAGGAAAGAGTGATGAGGAGGAAAGGTGATAAATGATGAAATATGGCATGTGGTAAATGATGAAATATGACATGTGGTAAATGATAAAAAATTGTGAGAACGAGAAATGGCAAATGGTAAAAATCATAAGTTTTGAAATGGTGGAGATGATAAATTATGAAAGTGTGGAAATGATAAATCATGAAATAGTTAAAATGATAAATTATGAAATGGTGGAAATGATAAATTATGAAATGATGGAAATGATACATTATGAAATGGTGAAAATAATAAATAATGAAATGATGAGAATGATAAACACTTTCTCCATGAAGAAATTGATGAAAATGGCGAAATAGATAGAACAATCAATGCTAAAACATTGAGGATGAGTAATGATTGATAAATCGTATATGATGAAAACAATGACCACTGAATTAATGGAAATGCTAAATGATGAAATTTTGGTGATGATATATGCATAAATGATAATATTCTGAAAATGATACATCCGTATAAATGATGAAATTGTGGAAATGATGATATGATGAACACTTTGTCAACACCATAATGCTTGACTGCTTTTAGCCAAGCAAAGATAATTATTTAAAAATAAAGTACTTCCTCGTCATGCGTAGTTGCGTTTTGCTCTGAACTTACGCAATGCTCAAGGAGAAAAGGTCAATTAAAATAAGTGTAAAAATACATTTCCGAGCTCTCAGGGTCTGTGGTACACTGTATCTGATATGAATTCTCTAATAATCCATATGATCTTGAAAACAATAATTAAAAATGCGGTAATTAGTTAAGCAAATTATTTATATAATTCATTAGTACAAAAAATCTTATTTTACTAACCACGATGTTTGTATAGTATATTAATCCTACGACTAGAAACTAAATAACACAACAATTTAAAATCTCCCATAATTTTTGAACTTGTAACTTGCACTTTTATGATGAACATTTTATTAAAATAAATTACTTTATCTGATCTGTTTAACAAGTACTATATGAGTACAGGTATCATATTGTGACTAAGGGAATAGTAATTTAATATATTTTTGGCGGGTTCAGGTAGCTTTTAAGAAAGACCATGCGATGGAAAAATATCCGCCTTGACCACCCCCCTTTTCCTGAGCCATTGATTATAGCAGATGCTATATTGTGGTGCAAAACCCCAAAATAGGAAATATAATAAATTTAGTGTATGTTATTAAGGACCCAATTATTATATCTATATCTTGGAGCCACGAGGACCAAAGTCTAATTTGCAAAATTTTGGGAAAGCCCATTGAAATTGCGATAATTTTTTTTTTTTTTTAAACTCTATATACAGTATTCAAAGAACGATTTTTCTAAGGAAACGATGGAAAAATAGTTATTTGAATGCTATATGTATTATTCAAAAATTATCGAAACTTCAAAAACAAAAACTTTGGGCTATTCCAAAAACATGCAAATTGGATAGTGATCCAAGGTACAGATATAAACCATCAGTATTTTAGATTTGGCGAGTTTTATTTTTACGTTACGCAATTTTCCCACGCAGGGCCGGGGATAAGGGGGGGCAAAGGGAACAAGTGCCCTGGGCCCGGAATCATGAGGGATCCATCGCGAAACTTCAACAAATATAATTTGTCATTAAATATAATTAGCTGGGATGGGGGGGGGGTTAATCCATCAAACTGCCAAGGGGCCCGCAAACCCTGTGGCCGGCCCTGCTCCCACGGTTAATATTAGAGTTGTACAGTATCGTAATGAATAAACGATTTAATTCATGCCTTAATTTTACGATGGCAAAATTAAGGCATGAATTAATGACAACTCTTTGGGGGGGAAATTCAAAATAAAAAAAATGCATCTGCAAGTCGCATTTGGTTAAAAGAAATATTATCGAAAACCGATTTTTCGAAATAATTTTTTAACGTTATTTTAATGATGAATTAACAACGTTGTAATAATGAATTAATAACTTTTTAATAATGAATTAATAACGGTTTAGTATAAATTAATAACGTTTTAATGGTGAATGAATTAATAACGTTTTAGTAATGAATTAATAACGTTTTAGTAATGAATTAATAACGTTTTAGTAATGAATTAATAACGTTTTAATAATTGTTTTGATAACGTTGCACGAAAGTTCTGTCGAATAAGGTTACCTGCATGAGAGACGGGCATACGAAAAGTTGCCTGTGTGTACTAGGTACCCACGTCAGGCAGGGTGCTGCTTGTTATATGATAGCGATTGATGAATTTTGAATTTCGCGTAAAGCTTTGGTGATTAATGAATTGGGTGTTAAGCTTTAGCGATTTGATAAATTGTAAAATATCTATCTTTATTCATTATCTGCATCAGTGGTTTCTAACTTGGCGATCCCGACCCGAAAGGGGGTCGCGAACTGGTTTCTTGGAGTCTCTGCAACTATTTTTAATTGCAATTATTTTTATAAGGAATGTCATACTGTTTCCAACGCTTTTATATTTCAACATGGCTACATTGCAATGTTCTACTAACGGTTGTTAACTTCATATCTATAATATACATTAATATACTTTGAAAAGACTAATTATTATACACCCTTGTGATGCGACCATGTAAATGAGCACAACGGGAACCAATGACCTGCCATCATCAGCCAGTTGACATCAGTGCCATATTGTATAAATATCCGAGTATCTACGGGCATGCCAACAAATGTTATCATGGATAAAGGCAGCGATGTAAGCTAGTTTGATCACGGACAAATTATCGGCGCTGGCAAAGCCGGATATCGATATTGCAAACCTCTGAACTGCTGGGCGTGTCGCGCTGTACTATGGCACGGGTGTACCAACAATACCACAAAAGAGGAAAAAAAATGGTGTGAATTGTGCAAAATGTGGCCGTACACCAGCGATTGATGCGCGGGGTGCTCGAAGACAGTTGTATCGTATCGATGGGGAAAAATGCAACCTTACGTCAGATTGCGACAGATTTTCATGCAGATGCTTCGTCCAGTGTTTCACAAGAACTGTTCGTTGGCTACTGGTGCAACTCGGCTATAACAGCCGACGGCCTTCTAGGGTACTACTGCTAACGGCAAAACACAAATTGCTGCGGCTGCAATTTGCCAAAACGCACAGTCAGTAGATGGTAGACAAATAGAAACGTGTAATCTGGTCCGATGAATCACGATTCCAGCTGCAATAGACTGGGGCAGAGCCCGTGTGTGGGATCAACCACATGAAGTACAAATTTCGTCGTGTTAGACAGGCGTTGAACAGGCCGGTGGCTGAGCTGTTACATGCACTGTGTCCACTCATCGCGTTGGATAGAACCTTGAGAGGCTCGGGTTAGGTTCAACTGATGGCGGATAATTTTCACCTCTTTCTGCGCATATTATTCCCATAGAATTATGCGCTCTTTCAACTGGACAATGCGACACCTCATCGGTCAAAGATTGCGGAAGAGTGGTTCTACGAGCATAGCAGTAAGGTTGGAACACTCACATGGCCTCTAAGATCCTTAGATAGGAATCTTCTCGAGCACCTATAGGATGAGCTGCAATGATCTCTTCATGTTGTGGACTCGGAACCCCACTTGTAATGGATTTAAGATGGAAACTGCAGGATTGTTGGACGATAATGCCATCATCTCTCTCTTTCAGCATCTCCTCGAATCCCTTCCCAGGAATATTGCTGCTGTTATTTACGTAAATGATGAAGAAATACGGTATTGAACAGTTGTGTTTAATAATTTGTCTTTTCAGTGTATGTTCTTAATACAATGCATATAATTAATATAATATAATTTTCTATTTAATGTGTTTTCTTTACTCTGTTAAAAATGCTTTTATTATGCAAATGTGGCGGCGGTGGACAGAGGAGGAGTCGCAGACTATTTGATTGCTATAAAAGGGATTCGCGACTTGAAGAAGGTTGGAAAACACTGCTCTACATTATTCAGTCAACACCACGTATATTAACATTTTGATTATACAAATCAGAATCCATAGCAGTTTATGTCAGTACACAAATAAATGCCTAGCGACCAACACAATGTGGAGTAGGAATTCCTTACCTCTGATCTCGACCCGTATCATGGACGTGGAGGGTTAATGCAGGACCAACAAGGAGGTTATGGGTGACCCAATAATTATTATTAAAAAAAAATTTTTACAATTTTCATTATGAAGGGAGAAATTATCTATTAAAATTTGGAGATATTTTAAAAATATTTTGGATATTTCTTAAAATTTAACAAAAAACCGTTAACAGTAAATAATTGCAACCAGTCTCTACGTCATATTCGCTTCGTTCCCCCTTATTAAATGAATTTTCAGAAGATGCTGATAAAGTTTCTTTGGATTATAGGAAACTTCTTGCGTGAAACCTCTCCTACAGTGATTTGGAAAGCCTGCGCAGCGAGTTTAATCGCTGTAGTCCTCAAAATATAGAATTGTGTAAATACAGCTGAGTAAAAACCGCCTTTACTGTGTCATAACAACTAAGAGTTACATTTACGGATTCGAGGAAGAACTGATTGTTCTTCAAAATGATCAGCTCATGAGGGAAAATTTTGCACAAGTTTTGTGCTCAATTTAAGTATTAAATTAAGTAATTAATTATTAATTAATAAAGTTTTCAATCTCGGTGACTATTTATTTATTTATTTACTGCATTGCACTGACATGCGTTAATACTATATTTTATATTTCTTTCTAGTTCATTTTGTTTCATTTCTCACATGGAAACGTGCTAAATAGGAAATAACATCTTCCCACCGCCTTTATAAACAAAATAGGGATGCAAATGCATACACAGTAGAAATTAAGTAGGGCTCATTTTTCGAGGCCCGAGACCGAAGTCTTGCAATTTGAGCCCGCTCGAGCCCGAAACACTTTGTCGAGATTTGACCCCGAGCCCGCCCGCCCGAACTCGAAACCTCAAATATTACTTTAACTCCTTGACGTACGATTTAAATTTAAAAAAAAACTTACTAAACTACACCATTTAATTGCCTTCGAATTTTCATATACATATATTCGTATATGAATAATCATATTTTCATAATTGATTTTAATAATCATATTTTCATAATTAATTTTAATAATCATATTTTCATAATTTTAATACTCATATTTTCATAATTTTAATACTCATATTTTCGTATTTCTGCAATCCTCGAAAACAAATCACATAATTGTATTGTGTGGAGAATTTCGATATTGAAAAGTCAGTTTTCGGCTTGTTGTATCCTTCTAATGAGCCCAGGCCCGAAAACTATATGAAATATAGAGCCCGAGCCCGTTTCGGGCCCAGGTTCCGGCTCGAGCTGAGCCAGCGCCCCCGTAATTAAAAGCCAACCAAGTCAGTATAGAGGACGTCATGACGTCACGGGAGTGGGCCTACGGTGAGTAGTCAGTTTGCTTGTACAGTAAGACTTTCACGGCTGGAACTGTTATATTATCGTTTAATGTGTTTGGAATAATTAAAATAAGTACAAAAGAGCGAAATTGTTATCAAGGTATTTCATGCCAGGCTCTCGTGTGGAAATTATGATGGATGCGCACGTGCATTTCAACGTAGAATTCCCACGTGCTTTGCGTTGTGAAGAAAATGGATTCACCACGTGAAAAGAAAACGTTTCGTAGCACCAGTGAGTTCAAAGGTATGTTCCCTTATATTGTATTCTTAACTACTTTGATTGGCGCATTTAAATGTCGTGAAAAAGAATATTGAATTAAAAAATTTATTAATATTACAGGCGATCTATTAATGCATGCAGATCTATATTGCTATAATTTTACAGCTTTATTCAAATAAAGATTAATAATTCTCGCGGATATAATTAATGAATAAAATAAACTATCTTAATGCTAAATGTCTTGTACAAAAGTGAAGTCTGCACTTTTCATATTACGCTATAAAATATAATTGTTTTTGGGTATCATAGTGTAGTCATTATTATCATATTAAATCTTAGCTAACCAACTATTTACTTTTCTATAATAATTGCTTGCTTGGCCATTAGTGTAAGAAGCACTCTTTGTTCATTTGCTTTTGTCGCCTTAGAAATTTTATTTTCTGCTCAGTCATATAAAGCCAAAAATATATTTTAAATAGAGCATTCAATTCTATACATTAACTTGATGTATATCACTGCAATCATTTGGTTAATAAGAAGTTTTTGTTGATAAAAAGAAAATGTTGAAGTGTTTAAAAAAATAGCAGTTGTGTATCAGTGGTAGCTCCTCAAGTGAATCGCTAATGTTTCATTTAAGGTCATTAGTTGAATGGTTTATTTTTTCCAAATGATTTTAATTTTTTGTGGAATTTAAAATTTGAGTAAAAATCGAAGTAAAATTTAAGAATGAATTATATGAAATCTTATGTCAATATATTTTTTAAAGTATTTATATCCTACTTATATAAGTGTATGTGAATTCAATAATTTTAGTGAATTATTATAAAATTATGTGAATTTAATAATTTTTAGTTGCATTAAAATGAAAAATTTCTAAAATTTCAATTTGCTCAATTTTAAAATATCCCTTACTTTGACTCTATTAAAACGTCAGCAGTCATCAACTCTTTAAGATCAGCAGACATCGAGGATGTGTACATTGACATGGTGAAATGTGTGTATAAAAATGCAAGTGCAAAATTTCGGTTACATAAAGATACCAAAACTATTAAAATTGGTAAAGGTGTGAGGCAGGGAGATACCATTTCTCCAAAACTTTTTACTTCAGCTTTACAGATGATTTTTCATCAAATAAATTGGAATAACAGGGGAATAAAAATAAATGGTGAATATTTAAATCATTTCCTGCTTTTTACAGGTTACACCACCAATTTCCCCAGCAGTTTCAACTATTGTCTTAACAATGTTTTCATTTGCTTCTGAGATATCACTTTCTTCAATAAGTCCTTCCAGTGCAGAAAAGCGATTTTTTAATTCCAACTTGAATGCCTCGGTATTTACTTTCAATTTCTTTAAATCCACCCTCTTACTTACTTGTTTCCTAATGAGCTTCTGTCGTTCTAATTTAGTATTTAAGTGCACTTTACATCTCACCATTCGATGATCACTTCCAGTATTAAATCTGTTCAGTACACTGCAATCTTCAATAATTGATTTCTTGTTTGCCAGGATATAGTCAATTTCACTAGTTCCCCCATTTGGGTGTTTCCATGTCCATTTTCTTTGCGGTTTCTTCTTAAAAAATGAATTCATGATGCTAAGGTTTTCAGCTTCTGCAAATTCGATGAGTTGATCGCCACGTTCATTCCTTTCCCCATATCCGTATTTACCAACCGATGTCTCTCCTTGTTCCTGTTGTCCAATTCTTGCATTGAAATCCCCCATGATGAGCTTGATATGTTGTTTCCCTTTGGTGTGTAACTCTTTGATTTCTTCATAAAATTCTTCAACCTCTTCGTCGGTATGGCTTGATGTTGGTGCATATACCTGTACTATTTGAAGTTGGTATCGCTGGGTTAGTTGAACAACGAGCCTCGCTGCTCGATCTGATGTACTTTCAACTTCAAGAAGGTAGTCTTTAATTCTTTTGTTGATTAAGAAGCCAACACCACTTGTTCTTCCAGTTTCCGTTCCTCTATAATAAAACAAATGTCCACTTTTAAGTTCCACCAACTCTTCACCTTTTCTTCTAACTTCACTGAGTCCTACAATGTCCCATTTGATCTTGTCAAGTTCTTCTTCCAATTCCTGAAGTTTTGCTTCAGAAGCAAGGGATCGTCCATTATACGTTGCCAAGGTCAATAACAAACGGCAGCCTGGGCCATTCCAGTGATTCTTAGCACCCCCTGCTTTCATGCCACACTGACCGCTGCCTTGATCAGGAGCACTCCAGCACCTGGAGACTAGGGGCCATGGTTTCTGGTGTGTCAACATAATGGAGGAATTAGCCATAATTTCACCACGCTGGCTAGATGAGAGAACAAGCTGGATTTCGAAGTGGATTCAGTACAGTGGACCATATTCAAGTATTAAGAGAATTAATTGAAAGAACACATGAATATGAACTTCCATTGTGTGTTGCATTTATTGACTATGAGAAGGCCTTTGACTCTATTAAAACATCAGCAGTCATCAACTCTTTAAGATCAACAGACATTGAGGATGTGTACATTGACATGGTGAAACGTGTGTATAAAAATGCAAGTGCAAAATTTCGGTTACATAAAGATACCAAAACTATCAAACTTGGCAAAGGGGTGAGGCAGGGAGATACCATTTCTCCAAAACTTTTTACTTCAGCTTTACAGATGATTTTTCAGCTGATAAATTGGAATAACAAGGGAATAAAAATAAATGGTGAATATTTAAATCATTTGCGGTTTGCTGATGACATTGTTATTTTTTCAACGAACCCATTAGAACTCCAAGACATGGTACAGGAGCTCTCAACTAGAAGTAAAGAAGTTGGACTCAAGATGAACCTACAAAAAACTAAGATCATGTTCAATAATTTCGTAGAGGAAACAAAAATACAAGTTGACAACATTGAGCTAGAAATTGCTGATTCATATATTTACCTTGGCCAGCTGATTTCAATGGATGGCAACATTATGAAAGAACTCAACAGACGTATTAAACTTGGCTGGAGTGCATTTGGAAGAAACAGTTTTATCCTGAAGGGGAAATTGCCTTTGTGTCTAAAAAGAAAGGTCTTCAACCAGTGTGTATTGCCAGTCCTCTCTTATGGATCAGAGACATGGAGTCTAACAGTTGGAGCAATACGAAAGTTACAGACAACGCAAAGGAGCATGGAGAGGTGCATGCTTGGAATAACTAGGAGAGATCGAAAAAGAAACACTTGGGTGAGAGAGCAAACTAGAGTAGAGGACATCATTGTTAAAGTAAAAGGGCTGAAATGGCGATGGGCTGGGCATATTGCAAGAAGAACTGATCAACGATGGACAACAGAAATTCTGAACTGGATTCCAAGAGACCACCGAAGACCTAGAAAACGTCCTCAAACTAGATGGGTGGATGAAATAAGAAAACAGGTTGGGGTGACGTGGAAGCGAATTGCTCAGGATAGACTTGTGTGGAAAGCATTTGGAGAGACCTTCATCCAGCAGTGGATAGATAATGGTTGAATATGATGATGATGATGATGATATAAACAATACCCGGGTTCCTGTCCCCAACATGCCCTTTGCCTCTTCATTCTGGCTATAGGCCTGGTGTGAAGTCCTTGAATAGCTAAGACTTGGGGAAATGAAACACAACGATTCTGTTTATGTATCTATTTGTCAGATAAAAACTGATTTCGAAATAAAATGTGTTTTTCAAACGATCATGTCTAAGGCAGAATCCAAAACGTGATTGAGCTAATTTCCTTATGTTTAGATCTAATCTTCCCAATTGTAACTACTTCTTTCAAAAAGTCGTTTCTTTAAACTCTTTAAAAATCGTTCACGATCTTCTCAACTACGTGTGTTTTCAATGCATGCGTATATAAAGACTTTACCGAAGCCGGTTATGTCGCAGAATGGTGCAGACACGTGCAACTTTTCAAACCAAATTACGAAAAGACTGGTTTTAAAAGTCTTTATATACGTTCGTAAAGAGATTATATATTGTCGTTCGTAGCTCAGTGGGTAGAGCCTCCGCCCGGCAAGTGGAAGGTCGTGGGTTCAGGTCCCACCGAAGGCAGAAATATTTATTTTCTTTCGAACGTTTCACCATC
>QLNU02014802.1:42012954-42041844 GCA_006491805.2 Dysdera silvatica
GGCTTAACGAACAGGTTAAAAAACATTTATTTTCTTGCAAGGTCAACATACATGAGTTAATAAGTTTCGAGAAACAATACAACTAAAAGAAAACGAATAATCAGTCGTAGGTAGCAAACTGAAAACGCACTTTACTTTCTAGAAAAGAAGGCACTATGAAATATGTAATTGTTTTAGCTACCAGACACTAATTTTACAAACTGTCATCTTTAGCCTCTATTTATCTTAGTTCTTACACACAAAAATAAAACTAAGCATAAAAAACTAATGATTTATAAAAACGTAATTATTGATGAAAACTAGTAACTTATAAAAATAACTAATAATCGATAAAACAAACAAGTCGCATATAGCGAACGGAGTACCAGCTGAAACGAATTAAAAATTGCAGTTTAACGAATTAAAAATGTATGTTCTTGTGTGTTTATATTTTACTTTATCTCACTTATAGTTTAGTTATTTCTTCCTTTCTCTTTGAAGGCGGGGGTTACGTACACCAATGGAGGAATCGTCAATATCTTCCTAAAATATTTATCGTGTTTTAAATTTCCTCGCCCAGTGATTTGGGGATTATACATTTCACTCTCCGTACTTTCGTGCTTGTCGAAAAAAGCGACTGAAAGGGGACGGAGTAGCTACCGGCTTCCCTCATCACAATGCCGGATTCATTTATGGTCTCTAGGCCGAAAGGACATAATTACATATATATATATATATACTTGCCAAGGAAGAGTATCAACAGCACTGGGGTAGCTCACAGATATGCGAACCATATGGGGCCTGGCATTATCTTGTTGGAGAATGCCCCCATGCTGTCGTGTCATGAAGGGTAACGTAAACGGCCGCAGGATGTCATCAACATATCGTTGAGCTGTTAAATTTGTATGCAGGATGACTAGGGGCGTAGCACCTTACACCATCACACTAGGGGTAATGGCTGTGTGCCTTTGTAAAACAAAGGGTGGTTGGGACCGCTGGCCCTGGCGCCTACACACATGGATCTGATGATCATCTGCTCCAAGACTGAAGCGGGAATCATTGCTGAACACTATGCGATGCCAATTTATTGGCAGCCATGATGATCGGCTACGACACCACGGATGGTATGGAAGAGACCGTAGCACGTTGGATGGCGGACAATGATGCCGTTGGGTCAGCTCGGGCCTGTCGCACAACCAACCGATCTTGCCTCGCATTCGTGCACCTTGGCCTTCCAGAGCCATTATTTCGCCAATTTGTTCCTCGTAGCAACCGCTGCTGTCAACACCTTTACACAGCACTGTTCGTACGGTGCAGGTGGCGGTCTACTGCTTGATAAGACCAACCAGCTTCACACATCCAGACTATTCGACCACGTTCGAAGTCATCCAATTGGTTATAAGGTCCTCGTCAACGTCGTAACGGCATTATTGGTTGCGTCTCCAGGGAACTGCAACGCCGACAACGATAAAAATAAACCGTTCGCAAATTTTACCACTTTTATACGATGCCAGTTGCGCAGTAGAAATGCGGGCTATGATCGAACTTACCACTCATTGGCTTTGAAAATTTAATCATTTGCATACTTGGTCTAAAGGAATTTGCATGCGAAATTTCGAGATGATCGGATAATTTTTTAGGCAAAATTCTTTTTTTGCAAAAGAGTGTACTTAATTTTAAGATATTTTAGACTCAAAGAGTGAAAGCAAAGCTTCGCGAATCAGGATCAATATCGATTGTTGCCATCATCGATGAATAAATCGATAATGGCTATCGAATCGTGATTATCGACCATATCCCTGTTTCAACGTGTTTTGATTACCTTAATGCATATAAAAATAATTAAGTTATTTATGCCAGCACAGCAAGTAGCGAGTTTCCAGAATTTAGCCATCAGTTCGCTGAATTGCAGAAGTTTTCCAACTAAACAGATAAGCGTCCTATTGCTCCATTCGGCATATGGGAAAAACATTACAGCTAGTTCTTATTTTCAAAACTATTTTAGCAATCGCTTTTCGCGTGAACTGGCTCTGGTCCACCTCTGTTCGCAAGTGCTTCCAACTGTGCTTGAACGCATGCCATTTTGACCTGTATATATTTGGCACCTGTATATATTTAGCATATTTATTTGACCTATATATATTTACCTGTATATATTTAGTCCACACTCCGTAGCTGTGTTTTTCCGAAGCTGTGATCTCTGTGGATTCGCGAAGCAACGATTTCGTCCATCGTTTGTTAACCCGGTTTTGAATCCAAAGTACCGTAGAATAAGTACTTTTTTTTCTATCCACTGTAGTCCTGGGTTGTGTTCTCTAAGTAATAGAAGCTCGAGTTCCTTTGTAAAACGTGTATTGGTGACAGGGGACAACCACATCTGCTTAAAACTCATCATTTCGCTCTGTCTAACGCTATAAAGTATGCTACATATCGCTGTTATTATTTAATATATTTCATGCAGTGTTGTATCGATATCACACTTATTAAATAAAGATAGCTCCATGGGAGAGTTCAAGTATTAAGCAAGTATTTTGGATGTGGGTGGGTGGTTGCCGTTGGTGTTAATTTCCTATGTTAGCCAATGTTAATTTTTGCTTAATAAGGGTGGGGGTTGAAATGGCCAAAATATTGCTTACGTAATACTTGAACACTTCCTATGTAGGGTTTGCGAGTTTAAACGAATACTTCTGAATATAAAATAATACTGAATCTCAGTAAATACTAAATGCAAATATTACAGCCAACAATGTGAATACTAAATTAGAACCCACATTTAAATCAATGGATTTGTTATGTTTCGTGCTATGATTATCAACTCACTAGTGAGATCATAGTAGTTATGACCATCGATATTGCTGCAGAGCTAACTTTGTCAGCAGTGTCGTCTCAATTGGTGGGGTGACCTCCCAGGTGACCGAAATTAGCAAAAATGTGTTTATTACATATATTTTTTTTACTGACATTTTTTTATACTCGAAAATTGGTGTAAAGCAGCCCTAAAATTTGATCGGGTCCAGAGCACTTTGAATGCTTTGAGAGGGCCTTGACTTACGTCAAGTTTTATTGTTGTGTAAGTGCATCGTAGTTCGGAAGCCACGTCAAGTTATCTGCCCCCCCTTCCCTTATAAATATCCAGTGGAATAGGAAAAGGAAGGGCTCAGGGGGGTTCTTTGAAGGCGCTTGAGCCTTCCCTCTCCCATGAGTTTTAAATTGCTATGCTACTGTCAATATCACATATGAATGACGCCATGTTGATGTAAAATATAGCTATAAGATCAAATATAGCTACCAGACCATCTGGTTATTAATTTTTCTTCCTTTAGTTCCTATGAGGACATAAAGACTTTGCAGAAGATCGCCATTTACTTCGGTTTGCTACAATCGCTTTATCTCTCTCTCTCTCTCTTTTTATGGTTTGCCTTTTTCTCTAATCCTATCTTCTATTCAAGCGCGGACACAGAAGGTGGTCACAGGGATTATGACCCCTCAAAAATATATTTTTTCACTGTAAAAAATTCCAACTTTCATGATAAATGAAGAGTGTTATTCCAAGACCATGGTAAATTCTGTCCTTGACTCTCCAAAATAAAAGTCTTGTGTCCGCTCCTACTTCTACTCTTTCACTTTTTTGGGGCCTCTACCTCTATTTCCTCTTTCTTGAGGGGTTCAATTATAAGATTTATCTACATTGTTCGGTTTCTTCCTGAGTATATGCCTTTTATTCTATTTTCTTTCTTTGCTTTATTATTTCTAACACAGATTTATGGTTTATAAGTAAAGGCAACGTTATAAGCGTAAGTAAGGTTGTTAAAACGTTTTATTTCAACGTACGTTTCTGACGGACTTGGCCGTCCTTCGTCAGGAATACAAAATGAAAAAATAAATATTAGAAAACTGGAGATGCTGTTATTGCGTGACTAGTGTGTTGCCAGTTGTGGATGAATAATTAATGTGAAAATTTTATTAGACATTTCCAGCCTTGATTAAAAGTAGGAGTAGATTTTGGTTCATCCACAACTGGCAAAGCATTAGTCACGCAATAACACCATCTCCAGTTTTCTAATATTTATTTTCTCATTTTGTATTCCTGACGAAAGACGGCCAAGTCCGTCAGAAACGTACGTTGAAATAAAACGTTTTAACAACCTTACTTACGCTTATAATGTTGTTCTTTGCTTATAAATCTAATCTGCGTAATGCTACGTCAAATTATCTTACAGATTTTTGGTTATTATTTATCTAAATGCATTCAGAGAAAAAAAAGAGAATTTCTTGTTATCACTGTTCGCGCATCTTGCATTGCGATGAATGAGCAAAAATTGTCTAGCAATAATCGCATATTATTTTCTTTTTATCTTGTTTTATTACATGACTTTCCGGGTTCTGCTATCTAATATTTGTAATTTTCTTTCTTTAATCAGCTATTTATTATTTCAATTTGCTGTTACCAACCTACTATTTAATATATGTCATTTACTGTAATTAATATGCTATTTAGTGTTTGCAATTCGCAGTTATCAATCTGCTGTTTAACATGTTGATTTACTTTTATTAATCTGCAGTTTAGCACGTATAATTAACTGTTATTAATTATTTAATTTGTTGTAGTTAATGTTATTTAATACTTGCGGTCACTGAAATATGTAATTTGCTGTTATTAATTCCGTTTAATATCCTTAATTCGCTATACACAATCTGTTATTTCATATTTCCAATTTTCTCTTATAATAACTGCTGATTTTTTATATAAATCGAACACTACGCAGATTAAATCAAACAACAATGTCAATCAATCAACGTTTATTGGCGTAGTGATACCAACGCCGATGGTATGGCGTGATTAGATGGTGAAACGTTCGAAAGAAAATAAATATTTCTGCCTTCGGTGGGACCTGAACCCACGACCTGAGGACGAAATAATCTGTATCCAATATTTGTAATTTGCTGTTATTAATTCCGTTTAATATCCTTAGTTCGCTGTACACAATCTGCTATTTCATATTTCCACTTTTCTCTTATAATAATCTGTTATTCAATATTTGTAATTTGCTTTTATATATGAATGTGCTATTTAACATTTGGAAATGTATGTTGTTAACGATTTCTTTTATGATCGTAATTTACTGTTATTAATCTAATATTTAATATTTGTAATTTACTATTTAAGATATTATTACCCTTCTCAGGGATAACACAATTGCCAAATAATGGTCAACACACAAAGCCAAAGCCACCGTGGGGGGAGGGAGTTTTGTGAGTTTTCCTAGGGGGAATTTATTACACAATAATTTTCAGCACCCACGTATAAATAGCTCAAACTAGAGCTTTTTTGTTTTAGGAGAAAAAGAGACGCCGTCCCCATCCTGGATTCGAACCAAGGTCCCCGCGTTGAGCCCGCGGTGTCTTGACCGGCTCAACGAAGGGACCCTAGTTCGAATCCAGAATGGGGAATTTTTTAATATTTATAATTTGCTGTATTATTAATAATTATTCGTTTTCATTATTATAATTCGCTGTATTATTAATAATTATTCGTTTTCATTATTAATAATTGATTCGTTTTCATTATTAATAATCATTCGTTTCATTATTAATAATTATTTTTCGTTTTCATTATTAATAATTATTCGTTTTCATTATTAATAATCATTCGTTTCATTATTAAAATTATTCGTCTTCATTATTAATAATTATTCGTTTTCATTATTAATCATTCTGTTTTCATTATTACTAATTATTCGCTTTTTACTATTAAAAATTATTCGTTTTCATTATTAATAATTATCTTCGTTTTCATTATTATTAGTATTACACAATAAATATTCGTTATTATTATTATGTCTGGTATACATTGTTGTATTACACAGCATCAAGGAGATAATCACTGTCCTCTTGATCTGGACTTCTTGGTTTAGTTCAAGTCTCACCCAGAAACCTGAGAACTGTCCATGTACCTTCTTAATATATAGGCGGTGCCCAGTAAGGCAGTTTTTTGTAGGTCTGTTGTCGTTATGTCAGTAATTTATTCATTATTATTTTAAGTAATTAAAGTAATTACATTAATTAAGCAATTACATTAATTAAGCAATTACATTAATTGAGCAATTACATTAATTGAGCAATTACATTAATTAAGCAATTACATTAATTAAGCAATTATATTAAGTAATTACATTAATTAAGCAACTATATTAAGTAATTACATTAATTAAGCAATTATATCAAGTAATTACAATAATTAAACAATTATATTAAGTAATTACATTAATTAAGCAATTATATTAAGCAATTACATTAATTAAGCAATTGCATTAATTAAACAATTGCATTAATTAAGCAATTACATTAATTAAGCAATTACATTAATTGAGCAATTACATTAATTGAGCAATTACATTAATTAAGCAATTACATTAATTAAGCAATTATATTAAGTACTTATAGTAATTAATTTATTTATTATTATTATTATTATTATTAATTATTCGTTATTATTATTTTGTAATTCTTATTAATATGTAATTTAATATTTCATGTTTCACGTCTGCGGTTATTATTTTTTGTTTCTTTTGTGAAGAAAGAAAAAAAAAATTTCTTTATCCTTAATAATGCTTTACCATAGGAGATGAAAGTGCTGTGCATCAACCTTTGTAATGGCCATTGAAAGTTTTAAACTTCAAGATGACAGACGATTTTTACTTTTTTCGAAATCGTTTCCTCACCATGCTTGACATCACCCAAAAAATCACGCAACTGATAAAGGAATTGAACGAAAATATTTTTCGCAATGTACTCGGTTTTGCAATGAAAAACCTTCGATATCGTTCTCACCCGCCTCCCAACGACATATTTCAAATTCCAAAGTCGTCTGTTCACATGCACTCACCAGTTTTGTAATCCCGGGCAACAAAATTCCAATAATCGTCTATAAATTAAAATTGAGTATTTTAATTTAAATCTAATTAACGGAGGCTATATGTCTGCGAATTCTGGAACTCCATATCCTGAAATTGCCTTCATCATCACTTTTACTTTTCACACGACTCAGAAGCGTGAACTACGGAATTTTAGTGAAGCGATGAGAGTACATGGTGTGACTACCCTTTTACGTACCATCGAACGATCGCCCGTTTTCCAAGTGCTTTCCTCTTCTTCTTCTCGATTTTTTATTCTGAAGGTCGCTATTTTAAGGAACAAGGTTTATCGCGAAAACGGATACAAAAGCTTGACATAAGAGTATTACATCACCTTTGCACTAAAGATTTTCTCGGTGCAGATTGCTACTTGAGGGATATCGTTTAGTTCCCAGGAAATGAGTGGGAATTTTATTTCAGTGTTCCCTGAATTTATATAATCAAGGCAGAATTTTGAAAGTTTACTTTTGTCTATATCCCCTGTCCTAGAAGAAGACAAGATTTGTTGTTAATTTTGATAATAATTAATAATAAAGATTTTTAGAATCAAATAGAAAAATCATGAAGAAGAAGAAGAAGAAGAAGGAGGAGGTGGTGGTGGTGGTGGTAATGATATCATCTCCATCGTAATAGCACCCTCGAATATTTTATAAATCATTTTGTGATATACGACGCACAAACCGATAAAACAATGTTGTCGCAGTTGAACTTTATGAACGTCGTTAACAGCTGTTTCAGTAGTTAAATGCTACCTTCTTCCAAACAAAACAAACTCGAGCTACAATGCCTTCGCAGACAAATTTTCTCTCATTGTTGTTCACGCTATGACAGAAAACGTCTCCCGATACTCACCTGTTATTTTCCCCCCAAAGAATGGATTTTTATGACTCGCACGATGGCAACGTTTGCTGACGTCATTAACCACTGGTTTATTTGTTTCATTCTGAAGAATGTAGCACACGGCTACTGTAGCAGCTGTTATTAACAACGTTAACAAATTTGGCAACAAACAACGTTGTATTTATTGTTGTTTCGCTACATTAAATGTTGCTGATATAATTATCTACCAATTACAAAGGTTTTTTGCTTTGAACCGCACATATATTAAAAAAATACTTTTGATATTTCAGGTGCTTAGGAAGAACCTCAGATTAGGGGACATCATCTGTAATAAAAACATAATTAATTGTTCATATACACCACAATAATAAGAACAGGAACAATACTAAAAATAAATAAAATGCCGACCAGAATAAATATGGCAACCAGACGCCCCATATTAGGCGGGATAGCCTCGCTTTAGGTGACGTCCTCAAGACTCCCTATGGGGCGCATAGTGGTTCCTTTTTATAGAGTAGTTCGTCTGGCAAATTTATAAAGAGGGCAAGTTCGTCTGGCAACAAACTAATTAAAAATGCTGGGCCCAAACTAGCTATTTTAAAAAAAATTTCATAAACCAACAGAATATTAGTAGAATCGCAGAATCTGTGTTGCTAACACCAGGAAGTTATATTCAGTTTATCATAATGAAATTTTTTGGTGTATTTGGGGCAGAGGCGGATTAGAAAATATTTTCGATGGGAGCGCAAATCTTAAAAATCAACATATATCTGTTCCATGAAATTTGTTGCCAGCTTTGGGTAAGTGATACGTTCAAATTTGCTATTCTCAGGAGGGGTGCGTGCCTGCTGACTCCCCCCTATATCTTTCCTTGAGTCTGTGAGGTACATTTGAGTACGTGTGAGTATATGTACTCAATGAGTACATATACTCACATGTACTCAATGAGTACGCATAGCTGCTACAATTTGAGAAGTATTGCTGTGATCGTGGAAATGTTATTTGAAATCTCCATTTTTTAGCACGGTTAGCAAATTTCAATTCCTTTTATCTTACCAGTACGTAACTACTTTGAGAACTTAATATCTCCGGCTTTTATATAAATAGGCGACTGAACCTCGAGCTTCAAGGTCCCTGAAAATTCGCTAAAACAGCTGTTAAAATAAGTAAAACTCAAAACAAACTGTTGAGCGAAAAACGTTGTCTTATCTTCTTTACGCAACTGTGATGTATTTATTCAGGGGGATTATAAGGGGGATGTTGCAGGGTTATGTAAGAGGGGAATTGTTTTATTCATATGTTATATTTCAATTGAAAATGTAGAATTACAGTTATATATATATTTGGTGCTCAAGTAGCTTTAAACCGATCATGATTCGGCGTTAAGGAGAACGATGTACTTCTGTTCTCTTGAGCCCCCCATCTTTCCTACGCCATTGTATAAGGGGATGTTACAGGATTTGAGGGGCTTATAGAGTTACAGTTCTACATGCATATATGGGTACTCAAGTAGCTAAAAAAAAAAAGATCAGCGATTCGGCGTTAAGGAGAACGATGTACTGTTCTCCTAAGACCCCTTTCTTACGCCACTGTATAAGGATGCTAAAAGTTATGTAAGGGGTGTCTTGCAGAGCGGCAGTTCCACGCATACATCCATAGATGCCCTGCGGTGGCGCAGTGTGGTAACGCGTTCTCCTATTGCGCGGCTAATCCGGGTTCGACTCCCAGCAGTGCAAAAAGAACGCTTACTCAGAGATCTCATAAAGATCGCACTGCTCACTGTAGTCCGGGGTTTGGTTCCCCAGGCCTTAAGAGGTTCGGATTCCTCGGAAAACAGTAGGTCCCGGCGCAGCATGACCACTGTAGTCTTTGAGCCGTAAAACCAAAAAACAAACAAACAATAACAATATAGGAGGCTTAGATAGTTTTAAAAAAGAATAAGTTATTAGGCGTTAAGAATAACAATATACTTCGCTATATTGAGCCCCCCTTTCATACGTCACTGTATAAAGGGGTGTTACAGAGTTATGTGAAGGTGTGATTGCAGTTCCACACATACATATATAATTGTATCACAATGAAGGGCTATGATTCCCATTAACCCAACTCGTATCTATTCCAATGTTGGAAACTATGGCGTTTATTAACATTAGAAAATAATACTTTCATAATAAATAACTATATGATGAAAAAGTTCATAATTATTGTCGTGAGAAAAAAATTTAATTATATTTTGCTATCATTAATTGCCATCATGTGTTCAAAGGAGGTTTAATTAGAATTTAAAACCATGAAAACAAACAAACAAACCATCAAACGCTTCAATTTCACGAAAGATTGGCTTGAATGAAATTAATTCGATTGACAAAATCCAGAAGCTTCCAATCATGACGTGGTAATAAGTTGATGACATGCATGAATTAAACTTCCGCATATCCATAGATGTACGCAGAAGTACGCAAGCCTCATAAGCAGAAGCTCATAAAGATTGCTGGGCTACAACATATATTCATATGTATGCAAAACTTCATAGTAATGAGGGGTTTACCCGAGTCCGTTTTACCGAGTCCACCAGTGCGTACATAGAAAATTTCTATATTCCGAAGTTGTTGCGAATCCTTGTGGCCTTTTTTATTACACCGGATAACTGTTTTTATACATCGAAAAAGTTTCGATATATCGCATTTCTTTAAAACAAATTGGGATTTTTTTTTTGTTTATTAAACATTATAAAACGTCATGGGCTTTCAATTCACTGAACGTTTCCTGATGATGTACCTCACGGACTTGATAAGTGTAAACATGATTTATGGTAAAGCATCATCAAAATTTAATTTCCAGCAAGATAGAAAATTTGTTTCACAAATATAAATGCACAAGATCACTATATAATTATGATAGTTTGCAAGGTATATTTGGAAATTTTCTTTTCCGTTAATCTTTGTTTTTAATCATCTGTATGGATATAATATATATGTATATATAATGCAATTCTTATTCACTTGCTATAGAAGAGAGTGCCTTGACTATGAAATGTGTCTCTAAATACTCTATACTACGCAATACATGTTTAGGTAATTTCTACATACCGAAGCTTTTTTCGTAGAATCGTCCATTTCGACATGTGGGGATTCCACTCTATATATCGAAGGTGGAAATTCCTTTGGTGGATTTGATGACGGAATGAAATGGAGATTTTCTTCGTAGTTGACATTACATCTCAGAGTGCAAAATTCTGTGAATTTGTGCGTGACAGTTCGTTTTATTGCGGGATAATCGGCTAGATCATATCCTGCCGATTTCGCCCAACATTAGTGATGTAAAATTTTTAATCGTGACCTTAGTGATTAGCCGTGGCAGTTCAAACTATCTAAGATATATTTTCAGACGTTTGTACAATTATTTTTGTGGTTTATTTTATGATGATATTCTTCTCAAATTATGAATTTATTAGATTGCAAATGATTAAGACGATTATTCAGAAAATTATGATTAATACTGTCATATATGTGTGTGTATAATTTTAATCATAATTATTTATTTGTACGATTGTTTTAATTTCATTTTGCGTCCTTTGTTATGAACGGAAGTGTGCTTTTTGAACACTTCGCTTTATAAAGAGAATAGTAGTTCTCGGAACCTTGCGGATCTTTATGTATTTGGTAATTTTTATGTCCTTTTTTTTTATTTCATTTTCTAATTCTCCTTTATTTTTCTTTCTCTTTACTTTTTTGTTCACCTTTTACTTATTCTTCCTTTATTTTCCTGATTTCACTCTCATTTTATTTTCTCCTTCCTATTCAGTCTTATACTTCAGTCTCCTTTTTCTTGTTTTTATCTTTTTCTTTTCTTCTCTTGGTCATTCTAACCACCTGTAAAATTTTCTAGTTATTGAAAGGTCAAGTCAATCCGATTACGTTATTGTCATCATACGAGACACGGCTAAAAATTTTCGGATCATGAAGTTGTAAAAATCGCAGTCGAAATAAAGAAAATTCTGTTTATTAAGTTAAAGTAGATTTTCCCTAATCCGGCCATTCCATGCACAGAAGCATGTCTGCATAACGAGAATGTCGGATAAGTGAGAGTATATAAAAATAATTTAATTCTTTATTAGATTTTTACCGCTGTTGACGTTATGTGGAATAGCACGCTCATGACGTCACTTGGAAACGTAACACTGTCTCTTTTACGCCAGAGCCAGCGACCGGATTATGGGGGGGAGTTAGAGAGAGTCAACTGCATGCCATAAATGTAAAAATTACTCTGATGTAAGTTTTTAGTCTTTTTCCTCTACTGAGATTATATATTGTATCTAGCAGCGTCTCCAAAGACTTTATGCCAAAGTTTAAACATAACTTTGATCCACGTATTAAACGAATCAATCATTATTTTAATATAGGTAATCAGCTTATCATTGATAGCAGTTTCATAATTAATCCATAGCTCCTTAACTAATTTTTTTAAATTAATAATCGATCATTTACTTTGCACAGAAGAAGTGTGCGTACGATGTTAGCGGCCCTGGGTAAAGCAGATTTTAGCGGCCCTGGGCAAAGCAGAGTTTAGCGGCCCTTAAAAACGTTTTGACTTAACACAACAAAACAAGATTGATCTGGGTTTAGCATTACAAAATAAAGTTCTCCAATCTGGTATAAAAGCTGTGGGTAAAGATAAAGAGAAGACAATGAAGTTAAATTAAAAATAGGAGATAAAAATTAATTAATTGAAATACGAATTACTATAATTATTAAATTATAACGAATTAATGAAAAGCTAACTCAATGAACAAAGCCGCTTTTATTATACTGTTAGAACTTACAAAGTAATTTTTCTAGCTTTTTGTGCAGCCAAGTTTCGGAAACCAGGAGTGTCTACAGCGATCATAAACCACCACCACAATAAACATGATAACCTACATAGGCATTACCTACATAGCTAACTACATAACCTACATAGGCTAACGCATTGGATTAATAACGTATGTATTTATTTCGACCACCATTTAAAAGTTGCATTATGGGAAGTATGACGTCACACACACAAAAGGTGAGTTGACCAAATACTCTGTCGAAAGTATATGGGGCCGCTAAAATCTGATTTCTTGGTACTTGCACTACACTTTTTCGGCAGCCCTAAATTTTAGCGGTCCTGGGCGGCCGCCCAGCTCGCATCCCCTAAGTACGGCCCCGACAGTTAGTTTTATTGGTAGAATCTGTTTTTCAACAATACTTCTTTTTCCTTTTTTTTTTTGGTGGATTTACCAATATATCGAATAATCTTTTCAACCCAATATATATATTTAAATAATATAAGTAACGAAGTTTTTTTTTAAATTCTAAGATCAAAACTATTTTTCTTCCATGATTGATATTCTGTTCACCCCACGAAGAAAAGCATTCGTTGTTTAATAAACATTTTAATGACATGTAGCAATAAATAATAGTTCATTAAATGATAGTTATGCAGGATATAACTATTATTTAAATAGTTAATGCTTGACCAGTTTTGTCAAATTGCTTCCAGCCATTGGTTACTATGAATATGGTCGAAGCCATTTCAAAACGTACAGATTTTGTTGCTACCCAATGTGGTTTCGTGATTGAGGAAATCGATTACGTTGGTCAATTATATCGATCACTTTCATCGATTATGATCACATTCGATTTATATCAACGTTTTTACCCATTTCCTTGACCTCCTCGCGCTCAGTTAAAATTATCCCACAGTTATCTTTCCGATTATAATATCCATAAGCTATCGATGAATTTTAAAAAAGTGTCATCGATATTTCAATTTGCACTTTAATTATTTTGAAAGACTAGAGTAATTTTGCAACAAATTGATCAAAGATTGCTTCAGCTGAAATCAGGTGCGCAATTATTACTTAATGAAATTCAGTGATAATATCTATTTTTCTCTGATTATATATACTCAATCTCATCTGTTCCATCACCGTACCATGACGCATATTTCAGATTTACGTTTGATAACGATTAGATAATTAAAACAACATTCCTATGGGTTGCGAGCTAGCGATATTGAGGTATTTATATGGGACTTTTCATACGTGAAATTTATTGCTCCCCCATATAAATAATTTTCAAATAAACAAGAACAAACGTACATGATGCATTCTACAAAAGTAATATGGTCACTTTTTTATCTATAAAAGGTAAATTTAATTCACATTGTAGCATTTCAGATTTTAAGAACAAGGAGCGAATCAAAATTAATATCGCGATATTAGCGCTTTTAGATTACTATTGTACTGAGTGCCGCACCGAACGGGGGTGCAAGGGGTACAAAGAGCCCCGGTGTCGAGATTTAAAGGCGGTACATAAATCCCAAATGAAACGTGACATTTTTTTATTAATGAAATATAAAATGTATGCAACAAATTTGTGGTTTGTTTTTATCAAATACTGTTAGTACGACCAACGAATAACTGATACCACACATTGCGTTGATACCAAATGAAAATTAGCTAGTATAAATTTGTTTCTAGTTTCCACTTAAGGAGTTAGTTCTTGATAAAATTTTCCAATTCGCTTTTCGGCAATAATTTATTTCCTTTAAGCAGTCATTTTGTAAAAAGTTCAGTTCTTTATCAAGCACTCTATACTAGACTTTTTAGTACTAACCTGCATTTTCTCAGTATATACTAGACAGCACCAATAGGTGCACAGTGGGGGGGGGGGCAGAGGGGGCTTGAAGGTTCCCCCCCCCCATAGCCATTTTTTAAAAATTTACTGCTCCTGATTCCGCTGTGCATTTACTTTCAAAAGTTTTACAGTCACATTTTAAAATAAGGTACTTTTTAGCTCATTACTAATTGTCAAGTAGTATCAATTATTTTTGTAGCATTTTAGTATCTTGTACATTCAATAAAATGTTTGATAGTCATAATGAAGGTAATAATTTTTCCCAAACCCCCCTAGAAATACTCATATGGGCGCCACTGCTGGAGCTTTCTGAATGCGATCCTGTACTTACTCTGTACTAGCAGTTCTCAATCTTCTTTGCTCCGAAAGGATCTTCGAAATAACTTTCAGGAACCCCTTCCATTGATGAATTTGTTACTTCCTCAAATCCCATATTATTTCAAGAGACTCTGATTGAATAAAAATTTAATTACTCTACATATAGAAAGCGAAAATTTGATCGATGAACTTATATTTCCTGCGATTCAAATACTTCAAACTTCAATTTATCTTTGAATTCAGGTTCAGGCCACACGTTTTAAAATGATGCTGATATTGGCTGAATGTTATATAAACACTTACTCCTCTCTCAAAAAAATCCCAATTTTTTTATACCTGGTTCTCAAGCTTTTTATCCTATGGAAGTACTTATCACATGCTTATCACACTCTTATCACATGCTTATCTATGATATATATCCCCTTTTCCCTATAATTGCAGGGTATTCTGGTTACGGTTAGTTACCGCATCTAAAGGGTTGTCGTCATGGGCGGAATTAGAGAATTTACAGCTTGTCTTGACAATTTCAGCAATGTTTGGGGAACCCTAGAGCGTGGTTACGGAACCCCCTGGGTTCCCACTTTGATGAATTCTGTCTTGCGGGATAAAATTCTATAGACAACGTTGAGAAAGTCACGTGGGTAGTGAAGAACGGAAACTAGTTGATCAACGACTTAAATATGTCAGAAATTGACTTGAAGTCATTAGCAAGTGTTAATCAGAAGTAAATTTGTCGTCACTTCCATACGATTGCTTGTTATTTCAAATCAACTTTCGAAGGGCCACAGTCGAGATATTGAAGCGATTTGGCAACGTTGTTTTGATGTTCTGTTTCCACGAAATCCCGTTCCGCCTGGACTGAGTCCAAGAAACAGCTAACCCCACCAAAACATTGTGTGTTCCAATATATTTTGGGCTTGCATTTCTGGCAGAGGGTGAAGAGACCTTACGCAATAGTAGTAGTAGTAGTTGTTTCCACAGACTCTGAAACCCAGGTTGGCAATAAACGACATGAGCTATCTCAGAATTTTTCCTATGGAAACTGGCAAGAGGAAGATGATTTGAAAAAAGTATGCTTGAACCAGGATAAGACTTCGAAACGTGTTAATTCGCAAATATTACAAAACCAACGTCAAATTTCATGACTATGAAAAAGGCCTTGTAAAAATAGATCTTGGCATGTTACTCCCTGCCATTTTCCACCGCCCCATTTTCCTCGCATTGAAATCAGAACATAATATCATGGATCTTTCCTCGTCAACATTGAAGCCTCTTAACTTCATAATGACCATTGGTTATCAAAGATAGAATTTGGATAAACCCTTACAACTTCCGAGGCATTTTTGAATAAGCCATTCCTTTAAAAATATCTCAACTATTTTCATAACCTTGATATCAAAAATAGAACAGCTGCAAAAACACCTTTTTGGTGAGAAAATTTAAGCTACGAAAGAAGAAATCTGGCGTCAAAAATACAGACGTTTCATTAATAATAGGACCTCAAGTTCTAAATATACTCTAAGAAAATATTATTATGAGAGAGAATTTTCCCCTATGAAAAGAATATTGGATTTTCTTGCGCTATTCACATCAATCACTATTCGGTTTTGAATAGCCGTGAGCAGTCAAAGATGATATAATGAACAGCCTTTGAATAGCCAAAACTTGATTGTACAAATTACTTATTGGATTTCGAATGTTATTTTCCAATTTCACTTCCATTTCCTTTTCATTTACGTTTCATTTAAAGCTGACGTCAAACTGATCATAGAATGAGGGAGAAATTGATATTTTATACTTGATAAGCTAACCTACCTTTCTGTAAACGGAGTATTTTAATATTTTGGCATTTTCTGTTAATACGTTAATGTTCAATATTTCTCTAATATTAACAATTCCAATTTTTATTGTTTATGTGTAAATAATTTATTGTACCAATGTATGTCGTTTTATGTGCGTTTTCGCAGAAAAAATTTCATTTTTTTTTTCGATTTTTTCAGCATGTATAATTTTTAATATATTCTTTATTTATAGCTTACAATATTTTAATTCAATAAATTTTGGGTTTAGTCAATATATGTTTATATCTACATATAGGTATACACTTACGTTTATGAAAATTGCAACAACAGGAAGCAATTGTCCGATTCGACTGAAATTTTCAGGAAATGCAAATCAAGATACGATATGAAAATGATTAGAAATTCAGAGTGAATGCGCATGCCTGGACTTAGCAGCACTCTCTGAACCGTCATACGAAGAGTATAAATAGGGGTATGTGGGGGGAGCCAGACAAGTATTGTATCGTTATCGGAGAACTGCAATATGTTCTCTTGGAATCATTGTATGCATCGTCAATGTCAGACAGCGCCATACAAGTAAACTACAGAGTTCGAACTGAGATGCATCATTTGCTTGCGGGAAGAAGGATTTTCCAACGAGGATATTGCTGCTCGGATGGGGCATAATGCCACGATAGCAATACGAGTGTAAAAGCAGTGAACCAAAGAATAATTGAATAAGTTGTAAATCTAGCACTGGACCACGAAACGTGGCGAAAACATGGGATGATATATATATATCTCATTCTCATGGCAGTAGCGAACCCTACAGTTTGTTTTCGAGTGTTAGCACAGACCTGGAGCACTGTAATAGCCGCAGCATTGTCTGCTCCTACGGCTTGAAGGCGTCTGCTGTGCAGAGGACTAGGTGCACGCATTCCTTTACGGAGGATACTTTTGATTCTAAACCTCCGACGCCTCCGATTGCAATGAACGGATGAGTATGTATAGACAATGGTATGCAAATTGGCACCAGATGGTGTTTTCGGGCGAGACTCATAACAATCTGAACTAAAATGATGGCCGCTTTCGCGTTAGACGATATGGGGTGAGCGCCATCTTTTGGCATGCGTTCTAAAGTACCATGCTGCGCAAACGGTGAGTGTGGTGGTGCAGAGTGTAATTGGCTAATATAGGCCATCCTGGCCGTTATGAATTGCCAGCAACCACCATATCAGAAAGGTTTTAGAAGCCCAATCTGTATCCTTTCTTCAACACATTCCTGGCGCTATATTCCAACATAACAACGCCTGACCACACGTTGCCCGGAATGTCCAAGACTTCTTCACATCATAAGTGATACCGTTTCTTCCTTGGCCTGCCCGTTCACTAGACGCATCACCGATTCAACATGTGTGGAATGTGGTCACTTGTCAACTGAACTATTACGGTCACTAACAATCAACTGTGGACTAGGATCGAAGAGGCCTGACAGACAATACCCCAAGAATACATCTGAACTTTATTGAATTCGATGCCCAGACGTTTATAGGCTGTTCCTGCTGCTTGGGGTGACTTCACTAAATACTGGTTTTCTGTCCTTAATATAGTTGCATTTGTCTGTAAAGTTAATCGTGCCTTTTCAGCCCCATTCATCATATGTGGTATAAATTTCATTCCGATCTAATCTTTCCTTCCGGGTGTTGCAATTTTCATGAACATGAGAGTATGTGTAAGTATACATGTGTGCGTGTAGATATAGGATTATTATATATAAAGTGTTAACATGGGTGCCCATATAAGCGGCAAAGGGGGGGGTGGCCAAGCTCCTATCCGTTTAAAAATTTGATTTGCCCGATTCTGCTATGCATTTACTTTCAAAAGATTTACAGTCACATTTTAAAATAAGGTACTTTTTAGCTCATTACTAATTGTCAAGCAGTATCAATTATTTTTGTAGCATTTTAGTATCTTGTACATACATTAAAATGTTTGACAGCCTTAAGAAGGAGGTAATAATTTTTCAGCCCCCCCCTAAAAGTACTCATATGGGCGCCCATGGGTGTTACTGCTTATAATAAACCCACTTTTTTAAGCACAACCTCACTCATCCGAATCCGAACTCGGATTATTCGAGTTTTCGTATTATCCAAACCCAATGTATTTTATACACTAATAATAAAATTCGATTACATATTACATATAAAATGGGATGGTAATGAAATACAGTTTATTTAAGGCGAGCATGCAAAAGAATGTAAAGGGAATTCTTTTTTTTTAAAAAATTGCCATTTTTAATAAATTTTATGTCAAGTTTCAATGTAAATGGACTAAAAAAATTACGGATATGACCATAGGCAGAAAGTTCATAAGGGGGGGTAGGGTTACAGGCTTAATGAGGGGGTTGCAAAGCTGCAAATTATGGAATACAGTAGACCCCCTATAATACGGATTCGTATAAGACGGATTTGCATAACATGGCGAAAAAATTGTGATCGTGTTCGTATAACACGGTAAAAGAATGAGAAAGATGTTACGTTTTAGCTCCAATAATTAATATAACTTTTGGCTGGTAACACTAAACGTCATTGTGCTTCTCAGATTTCGGGAAAACCCCATTTTTAGAGGAGATCGTCTCAGTTTGTTTCTAATTGTGATGCACATTAAACGTGTCTGAAAAAACTTTTATATCGTATGATTTATTTATATAAGTTACGCTGATTAAATTAAACGATGTCAAACCGAAGCAGAAATATTTATTTTCTTTCGAACGTTTCACCATCTAATCACGCCATACCATCGGCGTCGGTATCACTACGCCAATAAACGTTGATTGTTTGACATTGTTTATATCGTATGATTTATTTTATTCAACTAAAATTTGAGAAAAGGAAAGTTTTAAGAACATAAATCTTTGCGAAATTAAACCCGATTTCATTTAGAGGAAGTACATATCTGCTATCTCTGGTACGTACATACGCTGCGTTTAAAGTCCAGTGTGTAAATTGTTGAAAGCACAAGAAGATGCCCTTTTAAACAACGAAAATAATAGAGAAGAAACAAGTGAATCTTCAAGCTATGAAATAACAAAACCAACATTTAAAAGAGGATGTCGTCGGAACTTAATTATGGATGACTTCGACAGTGAATAACTGTCAAAAAAAAAAAGTGTAACTGCTTCTTTTATTTAACGCAAAATGAATAACAAAACATTTTTAATTTCAATATTTGTTTGTTTTGAAGAAAAATAAAAAATATTTTAACTCTTACATAGTAAATATTTATTTTACAGCTTTGTTAAGTATCTGTATAAGTGTATGTTTATGCTTAAGTAAACTGTATGTTAACCCCTCATTTGCTAAAACAATTAAGTCCATAAAAGAAAAGCTAGAAAATATGTATTGATAAATTTTTATACATTTCTTGTGAAAAAAAAGCATTTATTATTCAACAGCCATAAAAATTGTTGTCATGTAGTGTCTTAAGCCTGATTATTAAAGAAAGTTATTTTAAATATAACAAGTAAGTTAATTGCTTTGGGCTGAGAACGGCTCATGTATTTGTATAATCTAAGTGACTCGTATAACACGGATTCATATAACACGAAACGTATCTACCGTGTTATAAGGGGGTCTACTGTATACAAAATTTCATTACAATGAGGGGTGTTATAAACCCCAAAACTCCCACCTTGCTACGCCTATGGACACAACAGTAATCAATCCCTTCATAAATTGCTTTATTTAGTGAAGCTTTCCAACCCCCCCCCCCTTTTGATAAGTGTTGATGACCACAATGTGTTTAATCAGGTATGTATATGTGTGTATGTGCACATGGGTGTATACATGTGTAATGGTATTAACTGCTAAGGTACACATTTGTTATTTTAGATTTGTTTTTTTACAATCATCAACAAAGTTTTCTGCAAAATTAATCACCTTGTTTATTAATATTTGCAGGAATGCATGCTGCAATCGGAGGCAAATATCCCTGCTGTCCGTCCAATAGAAAAGTGAGTTCCGAAAGTGAAGCCAAATAAAGGGAACCGGTCAAGGCTGACTGAACCGAAAAAAGAAGCGGTCAAGGCGGACATACAGATCATTTTTATGCTGGCATTGGTACTACATCTGCGCTCTCGATAGGTAGGTCACTGGCAGGTTAGCACCTCGGTTTGCCCTAATGTCAGAAAATGGAAAGAAAAAAAGTGATATGGTGTTGCTACACTGTTGCAAAAGGTTTAATGGTATTAGAGAGGTTCTGCTGTTTCCAACCCCCTCCCCCAATTTGTAAATGCACCCACGTCCGATAAAACTCATTTATGCTGTTCTCTAACGACTTTTATGAATAGAAAGATAAAATTCATTTTTGTCTTAACAGTATTCTGCTAATGTACCACTATCATAGTTCCTCACTTAATTCATATTCCATTTTTTACTTTATTCAGATGCCTATTTCACTTAATACATATTCTTTTTCTTCACTTTATTCATATCCCTTCTCTTCACTTTATTCGTATTCTTTTTCTTTACTTTATCCATATTTCCTTTCTTCATTTTATTCACATTCTTTTTCTTCACTTTATTCATATTTTTTTCTTCACTTTATTCATATTCCTCCTTTATCAAATCATATCAATCCACTAAAATTCAGATCACTCATACTCCTTCATCATTATTTTGCAAGAATATACGTATGGGGATGAAAAGATACAGCGTTAAAGGTATATATAGGCTCATATATATTTATTAAAAAATAAATTATAATATAATAATGGTGCTAATAAAATAAATTAGCAAATAACTGTGATAATTGCAAGGATAGAATAATGAATATAAATACAGGAATACAGATACAAGAATATCGTTGTTTTGCATCATTTAATCATTGATTGATTGTTTGGCTTTTTTATGGCGCAAGAGCATCTGGGCTATACTGCGCCAATCATTTAATCATTATATTACCTTTCAAAATGGAAATTTTTTCCGCGAAAGTAGACGCACCTTTTTGACGAAAGTTTCATAGTTTTATTCCTTTCTGTTTGACGTATATTAGTCATATCGGTATGCAACCAATTCGTAAGAACTGGGAGTTTTGCATGAAACTAGTAAAATGCAGGAAGCGGAAACGCTTGATAAATGCAACCTACATCCGGTATCCGGAACAAAACCGTAGGCACTCCAATAATTTCGCAATACGGAAAACTAAAGTTTTATTTTTTCACAAACGATACCCAACTGCCTATTAAAAAAACTGACATAACTGGATAAAGAGTTAAATAAAGTCATTAATGTAAGATATTATTACCCTTCACAGGGATCACATAATTGCCAAATAAACGGTCAATACACAAAGCCGCCGGAGTGAGTTTTTTTGTGAGATAATTTTTTTATTACAAATAAATTTGACACCCACATATATTATCAGCTCAATCTAGAGGGATTTTTTTTTTTTCGAATCTAGGGCGGGGAGGCCGTCCCCGTCCTGGACTCTAACTAGTGTCCCTCCGTTTAGCCTGGAGTGTCTTTACAGCTAGACGAACGAGAATATGGAACAACGCTCTCTTTTTCTGTACATAAAGATATAAAATATTGTTCTCGTTCGTCTTGCCGCCTCGTACGTCAAATTGTATTTATTGGCGACATTTTAAAAGTTGCGCCAATGTTTACATTCGTCGGATAATCGCGGATTGTTGATTATTTTTATGCCAAAATAGCGATCATTGCTCCAATGAGGAAAATATTTTTTGCTAAAGTTTGTTTGTTTGTTTTGTGGTTTTACGGCTCAAAGACTACAATGGTCATGCTGCGCCGGGACCTACTGTTTTCCGAGGAATCCGAACCTCTTATGGCCTAGGGAACCAAACCCCGGACTACAGTGAGCAGTGCGATCTTTTTATGAGATCTCTGAGTAAGCGTTCTTTGTACACTGTTGGGAGTCGAACCCGGATTAACGGCGTACTAGGCGAACGCGTTACCACACTGCGCCACCGCAGGGCCTTTTGCTAAAGTAAATGAAACCAAAATTGTGCAACAAAATGGCCGCTCATGCGTCGGCCTGGAATTCTAGGGGCTATAGGTAAAAGTGAAATCTGACAATACCTAACACAGAGGTTAAGTTCAATTCTCGTCACTCATATGACAGCGGACATGGTTTTTAAAAATAGATAATGTATTAGTAAATTTCAGGGCCAGAAAACTTCTTGGTTCCACACCACAGATTCGTCTTAATATCTATTCTAATAAAATAAAGATGTTTTTAAATTCCATTTGACGATTTAATGATTCGTAGTCTCCTCTCTCGTAGTCAGAAGTGTTATTTGTTAATTAGTATTTCTGCATAGTTATAAATTATAATTATTCTAAAATTATCAGTTAGCGTTATTGTATAATTATTAATTATCGCTATTGTATAATTATCAATTATCGTTATTGTATAATTACTAATTATCGTTATTATATAATTATTAATTGTTGTTATTATATACTTATTAATTATCGTTGTTGTATATTTATTAATTATTGTTATTGTATGACTATTAATTATCGTTATTGTGTAATTATTAACCATCGTTATTGTATAAACATTAAGTACCACTACTGTATAACTATTAATCATCATTATTGTATAATTATTATTTTGTATAATTGTGTATACTATAGATGATGTTTTACAGCTGAACAGTTTTGTATTGTAATAAAAAATTTCTACGGTGAAGAGACTTCATCAAAAAGAAAGCAAAGTAAACAAAATTAATAATCAATTTTTGTGTAAATTTGTATATTAGAAATCGTGTTATTAATTCGGAGAGAAAACCAACTGACATATATTTCGTTCTTTTCGGATGCGAAAGCAGGCAAGTTCAAATTACTGCGCCGAAGAAAAGTGGCCAAGGATACGATAGTTCTTAAATAAATACGTGCTTGTCATTTTTGATGAAGGTTGCGAATGGTTTTTTGATCTTTGGCTAGACTATAAAAAGCCACTTGTTCTGAGGGGACGCTGGTAAACGGACTCAGTTTCCCGCCAAAGGCTACTCTTATGAATTCTCAAATTTATCATTCATCCATGTCTGATTTTTTAAATAGCTTTCGTTCAATTTTTAACCCTTTTTCTTCAATTGCCTTCTAGAATTTGGAAGTTGGGGACCAGCCTGGACCACAACTCTCCTCCATCTCAGTTCTCGTGGATGATGTCATCTGTTCCTAGTCCTGTTCAAGTCTTCCTATCACCCACCCATCTTCTTTTTCTGCCTGCAGTTCCCTTCCTATGATGCTCTCATCTTATCTCTCTTATCATCCTCTAACTGGAGCAGTTTGTAATTTTCACCTCCCACTAAGTGTCTATTATTAATTTTGCATACGAATGTTCAGTTTAATGAACTAAATGTAATATCTAATTTTTTTTATTTACTGAAAACTTAACGGTTTTGCGTATAGGAGGCAATCGTATATTCTGAAGGTAAAGTATAGCAGATTCGGGTGATTACTGCCCTCTCCATAAAGATTGAACCAACCAAGGTATATCTAAACTTCCTCTCCACCAAAATGTGGCAGCATTGAAGGGTTTTCGCTACCTGTCCAAAAATGGATAAACTCTTTGTTTGCGTACAATTTAATAGAATTAAAAAATAATTTCAGCGGTCAAAAGTACAATTTTAATTTCAACAATTATAAGAAATTTCTAATACATATTTAAAACGAAATGTTAGACATAATTTAAGCCCTATATCAAGACTATTATTATTATTGCATGGTTTCAAATAGCTAGGGTCGTTTCCTGTTGTTTGGAACAATCGTTGAGAATTTGCGTTTCGTATACTCCTCTCGGCTTTGCCGTTTACCTTAATACCTACTTGCAGAAATTCCCTTGTGTATGCAAGATGTCGGAGGGTAGTTATTAATTTTCTTTTTGCATTGAGAAAATTTTACCGTGTTGTAATCGTTATATCCTTGTATGTTGTAGTACTCTTTTCCATTGTAAACGTCAGAATTTTTTTATATTATCATGATTACAAGGAAATAGTATTTTTATTTTGTCTATCCTTATCTCCAAGAAACCTACTTTTGCATTTTTAACAACGGAATTTTTTTAAACAAAGTTTGTTTTGTTTTCTTTTTTTTTGCAATGATTTTTTTTAATATTGATAACTTGCATTAATTTTTTATAGTAATAACTTCTGATAATTTTCGGCGTAGTTTGAAACAATTTTACCTGGTGGTAATTTGTAATAATTTTTCTATTGTGATAATTTGTAATATTTTTTTTATTGTGATAATTTGTAATAATTTTTCGCTAGAGAAATTTTACGAATGGTAATTTTTTTTTAAATGGCGATAATTTTCAATTTAATATAAAAATTGTTCTGTTTTTATGTTTTCGTTATGCACAACGTGATATATTGTGCATTTTTATGATAATAATATTTTACATAAAAAAAAATGCAAAGGAAAGCTTCATTAAGTCTTGAAATTTCAAAATTTTCAGCGATGATAATCTCTGTAATTCATTTTCAGTCGGGATAGTTTTGGGTTTTCAGGGAAAATTATACGCGAACTTCAAATGATAATAAGTAAACTTTATTACTTATACATAGTGCGTAAACTTTACTATTTCTGATTACGTAAACTTTACTTATTGTTTTAATTGATGATAATTAAAATTTATTGTTTCCAAGTGATGGTAAGTAAACGTCACAGCCTCTAAGTGATGATGGCGAAATTTCACGGTCTCCTCTCAATGATAAGCAAGCCTCACCGTTTCCAAGTGATGATAAGAAAACGATATGGTTTCCAAGTGATGTCAAATAAACTTTACTGCTTTTAAGTGCAAATAAGTTCCTATGATCATCTTGTTATTTAAAAATGCAAAAACTTTACTTGCTTTTGAATTCAAATGATATTTCAAAATGATTATTCAAATGATAATGATTAATTAAATTGTTTTGATTAATTAAATAAATCATTTTGATTAATTAAATAAATCATTTTGATTAATTAAATAAATCATTTTGATTAATTAAATAAATCATTTTGATTAATTAAATAAATCATTTTTAATTAATTAAATTAAAATGATTATTCAAATGATAATTGTTTTTCTGATGGTCAGTTTGTTAAAAAAATTGTATGCAATGATTATTTTTGCCCCAAGCAGACATTTTAAAGGTTTTTATTATTGATAATGATTATTATTGAATTGTATTTCTTGGATAATTAAAAGTGGACTTCTTGTTTTTAGTTGTTACAATGCCTGAAGGACTGGAGCCTTCTTAACGATCATCATTCGTTCTCTACCATCTATGGCCTTTCTTAGCCATTTCTTACTTCAATTCTTCTTAGCTCTTACTTCACGTCATCAAACCATCTTTTCCTAGGACGTCCCACTTTTCTTTAATCTTTTTCTTTAATTAAAATAGACGTTTAACTAAAATTACAAAGACAGTCATCTGGGACGAGATTGGTGGCTTAACCTGACTTATGAACCTCACGACTAAGGCTACTGGGAATTAAAACTAACGCAGTGAGTTGGTACAAAGGTCACAGTCGTACATGTTAAGCTGTCCGCGGAGGAGGGGGAGGAGGAGGAAGCGAAATTTTCTGAAAATCGTTATTTTATTAAATTAAAAATTTCATTTTAAAATTGAAAATTAAAAAAAAAATTTAAAATTTTTATATTATTAAATTAAAAATTTCCTTAAATTGAAAATTAAAAAATCATTTAAAAATTTTACATTATTAAATTAAAAATTTAATTTTAAATATGAATAGCAATTTGTTTTTAGAAGTTCAATTAAATGATTTAATTTTATAAAATTAATCAACAGAAGCTTAGATTAGATAATATATAAATATCTTATCGATTAGGAAACGATATCATTCGATTTTAATCTATAAAATGTATCTTTTCATACGTCAGACGTGCGTGATATCATAACGGCGTTTCTGGCTGTCCGGCTTCAAGCTATCCTAAGTAGCAAAGGTTGAAGGTCGTCGAGTTCAAGGCTCCCTGAAAACATTTATGATTTTGAAATAAAGGGGTTCACACGTCAAAAACAGGTCGCGACCCAAATGCAGATGGTGACTGGTTAACATGCATTTGGACATGCAGAGCGAGTAGGCTGACCCTTGAATTGTCAAGGTTGCCAACGCCACTTGTCATAATGCTTCTTCAATCTCAAATTTGAATAACTGAAAAATGACCAAACGAATAGTTTATTGCAGACGGTTTTAAAGACTGCATTTTTACCCTTTCTGCGACTTATAAAATATAAAAAATAAATAGTTCTGTGCATTTAAAATGCCTATATACATATCAATGTATTTATTTACGAGTGCGGCATAAAATATCAGTTGAAAAAACTAATTAAACCTGAGATACGGTCACCCATGTTTACCGTCAGATAAAAATTTCCCTACAGAAAACTCCACCGCAATAATGCCCTCTCTTTCCCAATCACCTCTCTTTTATGGGCAGATTTTTCTATTCGATGAGTTCGCTAATGAGGGGTTTCATTGTATTTTTTACGTTTATCGTGTAACTTTAAATATACGTGGAAATAATTTAATACGAGTCATACAGTGGTGTCGATTTACCCTCTCGAATATTGCAACGAGAGTAGTAGGGGTGGGGTTCTGAAACAAGAAGGACTCCAGACCTAATAAAGATGTTATTTCCTGTTATATTGAAAATGAAAGCAACAGGTTACGTAGTTTAACGGGCGTAGTTAATTATCTAAGCGTAATTAGTATTTAATTACTGGTAAAGTTAATTGTTTCAGGTTAAAATAATTATTACAAGTAATTATTAATTAATTAGTGGGCGGAACATTAGGCATACGTTGTTTCCAGGAAAACGATTTCAAACCAAGGAAAATGTTACTTTCCTTTGTAAATTCAAAATAAAAATATACACTTGGCGCCAAAATTTTTGAAGGTTAGCTAAACCTAGGAAAATGGCCTTCCTTCTTAAATGGTATGAACCCAATTTTGAGAGTCATCCAGGGAAGAGACTTCCAGTCTTTGGAGAAATCCAAAGCTCTGAACCTAGGACACAACATACGGAGCTACAGAACGATAAAACATTTGGCTAATACTTTACGGACAACGTCAGAAGTACTTGGGCAGTCGCGTTTACATGACGACGAAACAAATTACATTTTCAAGTAAATATTTCTTTGCAATTAAAACACCTTAGGTCCATTTAAGGGGCAACACGGCTCAGAAATTTAAGTGCAATGAAGTTAGAGTCTCATGTGTATGTACTTTAACTTCAGTATCGTTTGGCAAGAATCACAACTTTATCAATTTGTTCTACAAGTGATTCAATCACCGCACTGAACTGTTTGGTGCGCCACTAATTCACACACACACGCATGAGCATTTGATGATAAGTATTTTCAGTACTCCTGTATTTAGTACCTGAATGCATTTCTAGTTTTCAATATGTTTATTAGTTATGTTATAAAACACGCGGTGTTATACAAAGTGTGACCAATAAGTAGGGTGAATCACCCCTCAAATCGAAAATGGGAACCACCTGTTTATCAGCGACACCTTCGTCGTATTTTGTAATATTCAGTTAACAGTAGTGCGTGGTTTTATGCGGCTGTGAGTCTTGATAAATTTATTATCGAGTTTTTTCTGTGCGGTGGTTTTGTGGCGTGTCATGGAGCAGAGAATCAATTTGAAATTTCTGTACAAATTGGGTAAATCAGCAGGCGAAAGTCATGCAATGCTGAAGCAGGTGTATGGAGATAAAACCGTGACCTTGAAGACTGTGTATGCGTGGTTTAAAAAGTTGAATGATCGGCGTGAAAGCGTCGAAGACGAGCATCAGAGTGGGCGGCCCACCACCAGCTGAACAGGGACAAACATCGAGAAAGAGTACGTGAACTGTTGCAGCGAGATTGGCGATTAACCATCAAGATGCTGTCAAACGAATTGGATAACCCTCGAGGAAACTGTTCGGAAAATCGTGACACAGGATTTGAGAAAATGCAAAGTTTGTTCGTGATTTATTCATCACTTAATGGGAGAAGAAAAACAGCAACGAATGAAATGTTGTGGGGACTTCATCGACATGGAGGACGAAAATGCCCAGTTCGTGAAAACCTTCGTAACCGGCGAGTAAACCTGGTGTTTCCAGTATGATCCGGAGACAAAACGCCAAAGTATGGAGTGGTGCGGACCCAACTCCCGAAAACAGAAAAAATGTCATTTTGAAAAGTCAAGGGTAAAAAAGACACTGCTGATAACCGTTTTTGACTGTCAAGGCATAATTCACAATGAATTTCTTCCTGCAGGTCAAACTGTCAACGGTGAGTTTTACTGCGAAATGCTCAAACGACTCTTGGCTCATATTCGTTGTGTACGGCCACATCTGAAGCAACTTGGC
>QLNU02014802.1:42041944-42053500 GCA_006491805.2 Dysdera silvatica
TTACCTTTTTCCAAGTTTTTTCAAGTTTTGCTTTTCAAACAAACTAAAAATTGGTCTCTTTTGCGCCATGATGCAAATGCGGCACTAGCAAACCGTTAAACGGTTAACTGAAGCTCTAAGAATCTGTTCCGAGCGCATAGACAAAGGCATCATAGGCTTAGGAGTCATTTTCTTAATAAAAGGTTTGTTTTATATTGATTTCACGTCCCCCGACCCAAGGGTGGATCCGGGATCAGGAGAGAAGCAAGGGTGAAGTAGGGGGAACCGTTTGTTTCCGATTTCTATTTTTATCCAAGTGTTTCGTACTTTTCATTTCATTTTCCCATGATATAGTGCCGGCTTGTGGGGGGTGATGGCCCCATTTCCCCCTTGAATCCGACAATGCTCCAACTCTTTTCAAGAAATTCACTCTTAGTCATGAAACGCCTCTTTGTCCTACAGCACTAATGTACGCAGGGGGTATTGATGAGGGTTGTAACCCCCCATTGCAATGAAATTTTGTATATTTAACATAGGAATATGTGAGTTGTAGCTCTGTAACCCCCCCATTGAGCCTATAATCCCTCCCTTATGAACTTTCTGCCTACGCCCCTGTAATATAGTAATCACCGTCACAGTCGTATGTTCGAAGAGGAGTGACAAAAGTAGTTTCTCAAGTAATCTTAAACAAAGCTAGGTTATTTTCGCCGCTTCAATACAAAAATCCTCAAATTTCAGGTAGAAAGATCAATTCTTAAAAGGGAAAATGATAATTCTTTAAAATGATGGTTTAAGAATGTTAAATTCAAGTTTGTGTTTGCTTTGGTCGTTTTGATTCTTATACACGGTCGATTCTTATAACCACTGATTCTTAAAAACGGCGGGCACTGTACTAGTTTAGTTCCCATACGGAAAATCTTTTCACTGACAATTTATGGCGCTACTCCTGTTTGACGCTACTTTGGAGTGGGGTTGGAGGCATAGATACTATTAAGCGACAAGGTATTTATAACAAGAAAAATTTTAGCTGCCTTTTATTATGTTTGTGGTACTGATTAAACATATGGGCTTAAAAATTGTTAACACGTCATAATTTTATATTACTGGCTATTTCATGTTATGATGTAAATATCTCATATTGATTTTAATATGTTATGATTTTAATATCTCACATTATTCATGTTAAAATTATAATATATTATTAAATTGTACACGTTATAGCAGCAAAACAATTATCATTATAATTTTAATCTGTTATGGATAATTCTTTTTTGCACGTGTTATTTTATTTATGTGGCTAGAACCACTACTTAGCAAGCGGAACAAACGTATCTGAATGACGTCTATTTGTAGATTCCTCAAAATTCATTTTAAAAGCTGTCTTTTTGCATAAAGAAGTTAAAATCCCCTCTTCCCGTGGCACACGCTATGAGAATGGTGGAAATTTATGAATACATGAAGGATACACTTACTTTTACAAAATATAACCTATTTAATTTGGAAATACGTGGGGAGACTTGAGAATGATACCTGTTTCTAGGCTTCGCAAAAGCTTTGAAAACTCTTCTGTTTTCTATGCTTGAAAGGCAATAAGTTCACAGAGGAACACTGCAAAGCTCATAAAATATAAAATAAATAAATAAAAATAAATAAATATTAAAAATAAATAAATATTAAAAAATAAAAATAAATAAATATTAAAAATAAATAAATATTAAAAATAAAATAACAATATTAAAATAAAAATAAATAAATATTAAAAATAAATAAATATTAAAAATAAATAAATATTAAAAATAAATAAATATTAAAAATAAGAGGGATGCTTTTATTTCTAGAAGGATCAATGTGTAATATAAGCCACTCATTGACAACTTTTATGCTTTTCTTTCACCATTACATATAAAACTAGTGTTGTTACAAAATTCTGTAAAGACCACAAACAAAACTAAGTTTCTAGACTTAGAGGAAAAATTTCAAAACCAGTGGTGAGGAAGTCAAAAAAGACACCTGTATTAATCGCAAGATTAGAAAGCTATTGTATGATATTCGTTTTGAAGGAAAATAATGTGACAGAGGTCACTGCATGAAAATCATTTTATATATGGCCAAAGATACTCTCGAGAATCTCAATGAAGAAAATTAACATCTGTCAATACAAAGTTTGCTCAAAAACGATTAAAATATTGCCTATTAGGTGTCTTTAAAGATTAATTTCAGCCATTCGTGTCTAGACTTCTTCTCGGAAAACTTATACGCTATTAGTGATTAGAAAGAAAATGATTTTACCAGGCCATCTGAACTAAGAAGAAGAAGAGACACCACGGCAAATGATATCCAGCAAGTTGTCCGAGTACTAATGGTTATTATGGAAGCACTCTTCAATAAATAAATGAACGCATGAAAGGGAATTACATTTTTTAATATTTTTTGGTCCTTATTTTATATTAAATTATATATAACTATGATGCTTGTAGCTTTTGAAATGTAATCTTATAAATAATGAGTTTTAAGCTGTAATCTAATAAAAAATATGTTTATTTTTGTTTTCCATATATGCGTATTTATAAAAATTTGCTATAAAGCAATTACCACAAAAAGCTTTACGTGTTGCAGAATTTTTATAGGTATACTTGGATTTAGTACCAAAAATTAATAAGAAGGATTCTCTGTTTGACAATTTTTATAAAAAAATGCGTAAATTTGCCGACTAGTACAATTAAAAGTTCCTTCGCACAATGGGTTTTTTTCCGAAGTGCAGCTTTGTGAAATTGGTGGCTAAATTTATTGTCTATTTCAGCTAAAATAGTGTTTTACTTTAGCTATTTATAGCAGAAATCATGCTGTCCAGAATATTAAAACAGTAAATTACCAACTCGCACTAGGGACGATGGGCGCCCATATGGGGGTTCGAGCTCCCCTAGTCGTTTAAAAATTTTGATTTGCCCTAAACTGCGTATTTTGGTGTCTTGTACATTCACAAAAATTCTCGACAGCTTTGAGAAGGAGATAATTTTTCTCAGCGCCCCCACTAGTGGCACTCACATGGGCGCCCATGCTAGAAACAGAACACGAACATTGTTTTGAATCAAGCTTTCTGAAGTCAAAAAGGCTACCTGAGGTATGGATAGTTAAAATTCGTTTGTCATACGGCGTTACGTAACGACATTACATGACGACATTACATTGCTAAAATGTACGTCTGAATTCTTGAGGCCAATTACGCGTAATCTCGTCGTCTCATCTTCAAAGTCATCTTACGTCATATGACGCAATTCAACTTTATGTATAGGTAGTGGCGTAGTGTGGTGGGGGAAACCGGGACAAAAGCCCCTGGACGCAAAATTCTTGGGGCCGCAAAATTTCAATATTGAACTGAGGGAAGGGCATCCTAACGGGTTTTATCGGACGCAATACTTCATTTGCCCAAGACGTTGGCAACCAACGCCCCTACAGGCCTGCACAAAAGTTTAGACACAACACAAATTTGAGTATAACAAAATACTATTAAAACTGAAGAAGTAGGAACTTTAATATTACGAAGTATGAACACATGTAATATGCAAATTAAAAATTTGAGAACAGAAATCACATCAGTAGCGAACTTGCTGCAATATATAACTTAAAATAAGTAAAATATGTGGCACAAAAGTTTAGGCACAAACATAAATTTTAGCACTTGCATAAGGAAATGAACAATTTTAATAATCAATGTAGCCACCATTACTTCGTATTAGATTAAATACGCGGTCGTTCATTGAAAGCACAAGATTTTGAAAGGTTTCTGGTTCAAAATTAAACCACGCTTCTTCTATAGCCTTTTTAAGTTCTAAAACGGACGGATATTGCTTTCCATTGGCATACACAACATTCGTTAGTATGCCCCATACATTTTCGATGGGATTACAGTCAGGACTAAGAGCAGGCCAATCGAGAACTGTAATATTTTTAGCGCTCATCCATTCTTTTGTTGACCTGGATGTGTGGATGGACGCATTATCTTGTTGGAAAACCCAGTTTCGTCCACATAAAAGTTCGCCAAAAGGTAATAGGTGACTTTCAAGAGTTGCCTGGTATGCCTTGGAATCTTGTTTTCCATTCAAAAACGCCAAAGAAGTCTGTCCATTGAAGCTAAAGGCTCCCCAAACCATGACTGAACCTCCTCCTTGACGTCTGCTGAACCGACTTAAGGGGCGTTTTCGAAGATCGTGCCAGTAGTGCGAAAGGCCATCGGGACCATCTAAGTTCCACTTTTTTTCATCACTAAATAACACCTGCAGCCATTCGTCACTGTATGATATGTGCTGCCTTGCCCATTGTAGTCGTGCTTGTTTATGATGTAATTGCAAGCAGGGCTTGCGGCGCATTTTTGCATATCTCAAATGCCTGCATTCTACAATCCTTCTACGTATGGTTTCTCTTGACACTCGCATTGCTAACGTGTTTTTTATTTGATTTGCAGACAGGCTTTCATTTGAAGCCAATCTTCGTATTTGTCTATCATCCCGAATGCTGGTCACTCGAGGCCTCCCAGATCGTGATTTTGGTTGATACTGATCACCCCGGGATAACACTCGATAAATGCCTCGCTTTGAACGGTTCAATGCAACAGAAATTTGAGTAACAGATTTACCTTTAGTTTTCAGCCTCCAAATCTTCAAAATCTCGTCATTCGTAAATTGCTTTGACTTCGGCATCGTTCTAAGCATTCTAAATTATTTCAGGCCTTATATAACAACTCTGGGAAACGCCCCTTCGATCACTTGGGAACTTCGCGCCGTTAATTTGCATAAATCTGACATATGTGCCTAAACATTTGTGGCATGCAGATTCCAATATTACGGTGTTGGGATATTTTGTTTCAGTACTTTTGGTAATCTTTTAAGTTGCACAATTTATTATTGGTTCTAGGATTATTTAGATACAATATCGGCGAAGTTCAATGCAAATTCTCGCTTTTATTTATAATTTGCCTCTGTGTCTAAACTTTTGTGCAGGCCTGTATAACGAAAAGCCTAACAACCACGTAACCTTGTATAGACCTGTGTCGCAAGAGTGAACCAGCAGTTTTCAGCTGTGCTTATACACGTGTACGTATGTGTTGGATATTTATTTTCCAAAATTCTTCATTAAAACGTCCTTTTAAGTTCAACAAGAAAATAAGCAATGCCTTCCAAGTGTTGCATGCCTAGATGTTGCGAAAATTATATTGAGGCACCGCATTTATCCGTATCAGGATTCCCTCTAGATCCTGACTTGAGAAAAAAATGCGTGAACAGCGTTTGACGTGAGAATTTTCAAGTGACACTGTTTGCATGAAATCGGTTTTATACATACATAATTGATAAATTAAAAACGTGTTAGAAAGTGGCTAATAGGTGTCTAATAGGCTGTTTCGTTTATTTATATTAATCGTTTTATGCATAACAGAATTCTGCAATTTTTAAAGTAATCAGGATAAATTCTGGCTGATTGATGCTATCAATATTTATCAACTTTTAGTGTTTTTTTTCTTTTTTTGTTCATTTATTTAGTCAAACCAAATTTGGCTCAATATCATAATACTAGTAGAAAATAAAATTGGAGTAAATTGATTACTCACCAGGTCAGCACTAGAAAGAACATGAGTTTGAAAGAGCCAGTGCTATCCCAATGAGTTAGTACAGCAGTAATTCAGCAACATAAGCAGTTTAAAAAATGAATGCCTAAAAATAACGTATATAGAATAGAATACAATGACTACTCAAAACACTGTTTCATGTAATTTTCTGTTTTGTCTTTTAAAAAGCGCAGATTTTTAAAATTTATAATGCAGGCCCATCTCCTTCTCATATATATATATATATATATATATTTTTTTTTTAAACTTTAACATTTTCATCTTCCAACAGTACAGTCGAACTTCGGTAAGGCGAACTGAAAGCAGAACAGAAAATCTGTTCGTATTAACAGTAATTCATATTATCCGTAATGGTTGAGAGAATCGTATTACTAAATTATTTATTCTCTCTCTCTCTGGTTGCCATATACACATTTTGCTATTATAAATATGTACTTAAATTTAGATTATGTTATATGTGCTTAATTTTTTACAGTATTTTATTAGGAGTATAGGCTCTAGTGTACAACACGTCCCCTAGTGATTTTTTAGTAGGAAGTGTTTCCAACATGCATGGCAATTGTGACACTGACTTGACACCATGTTGTTTACGTCATGTTAACAACATGGATGTCTCGATTCAGCGAAGTTGAAAAAAGGAAATACTGGCCTTTATTGGTCTTCTTTATCGGATATGCGTGATTTTTGTGGCCTTTAAAAACGCGGGAAACAAATTTTCGGTGTAACTGTACGAGACGCAACCCACTTCTTCCTCTATCCTCTTGAAATCGTGCGTAAAATCGTGCGTAAAAACGTTATGACATCACATAATCTGATGTGACACCATGTGTATTGGAAACACTTCCCACTAAACAGTCGCTGGGGCACATGTTGTGTATTAGCGCCGAAGTAATTCGTCTTAAGCGTGTTCGTTTTAATGAGGTTCGACTGTATTATAAAATTATAAAAAAATAATTTTATATTTACTAATTAAGCGGTGAAGGTAACAGGCATTCTAAGTGCTATATACATTATTTGTGCGTTAAGCAAAATTCGAATTTGTTTTACAGGTTTGTGAACAGCATTTTTCCGAAGACTAAATTTTACGAGAAACTGCGTGTTACAACGCAAAGACTGGAATTTTAATAAAAGCCAAGTATCCAAGGTTGAAACCAGGAGTGGTTCCATCTATTCTTCAAGGATGCCCGCCTTATTTATCTTCGTAAACAAATTCACGAGTGTCTCCGGAAACCAGGCGAGAAAGCACAGATATGTAGAACTTGAGGAAAGCATTATTGACCAGTGTTACATCTGCAGAAGAACATAATGCCGCCATAAAACTAACAACTGTCGGTGATCTTCATAAAAAGTTAGTTGATTCTAATTCATTATCTCCTGAGTGGACTTTGGCATATCAAGATGGAACTTTATTATTATTGAGTATATGTCTATTACCAACTCCACATATCATAAAGTCAATTGTCATTAACACAGATTTAAATCTTTCAGTGTTTATTTCAAAAGTGAACTGAAAAAGATTGGTTCAGACTCTTTGCCTTTAAAATTGCATGACGTAAATAAACTGCATTATGTAGTTCAGAGTGTAGAGCGTCTGGCAAGCAATGACAGCCGCAGTCCTGTTGTAGAATGTTTAACTGCTATAATAACGTTCATTGATTGTTTAAACAAATAAATACCTGAAAAACAATTCATGCTTTCTTTCATAACCCATCAATTGCTAAAACGAAAGCGCAATAAGTTTTTACACCAGTATTCCTCGATATCTTAGTAATTATCGGTTTACTCTTCTCAATCTCTGCACACGCATATCGATTTTTAAGTAATTCTGGTTATTTTTTACTACCTCATCCAAACACGATTAAATGATGGTGTTCTGCATTCCACGTTAATCCCATTGATGAAAGAGGTGATAATTTTTTAGGTTACATAAACAGTAAGTTCAAATATTGAACTGTTTCAGAGCATTTCGCTGTTTTGTTACTGGAAGAGATTCATTTAAAACCTCAATTTGACTATAAAGGTGGAAATATAGTCGGCAGATCTGTAAATAGTGATGTAACTGCTAACAGCGCCCATATTTTCATGGTCCAAAGTTTGTTGTTTCGGTATAAGGATGTTGGACACGTTTTACCCAAACGTACACTAACTGCAGCAGAACTTCATGATTTTTTACAGAAAATTATTTTGAAGTTAAAAGCCATTGCCATCTGTTCAGATAACAATTCAATAAACAAAAGAGCCACGTCCCTGTTTAGGGATCCACAAGAACTGCATATTTTACATAATCGATTGATTCGTCTAGACCAGTGGTTCCCAACTGGTGGTGCGTGGACCACTGGTGGTGCGTGGACCACTGGTGGTCTGCGAGACGGGTCATTTGGAATTTAAAACAATTATTGAAAAAAAAAACCACTTTTAAAAATTATTATTATTAAATATTAAAATTAAATATAAAAATAAAACTCTGCTTCGTTTACTTCTATACGTCTACATCTTTTCCCCAAAAAAGACGCGGCTCCCTTTTTTATTAAGGTCTTGCAGTCAACTCGTGTAGGGACGGATTTAAAGGTCATTCGGGGGGCGATTAATGACTTGAGTTTTGAAAATGATACCTAAATGGACCTTTACCTTGCATCTTTTCAATGTTAAATTTTCATTCAAGGTGGGTGATCGTCTACGCCCCACTAAACCCTCTCCTGAACTCGTGAAAATTTTTCGAAGTGGTCCGCGGCTTAAATTGAGTTGGGAACCACTGGTTTAGACACTTATTCCATATTATTGATTCTGTGCAAATAATAAAATGTAAACGCGCAACAATTGGATCAATCAAAAAACTTCAGGACAAACAATGTACTTTCCAAATGTTGTTGATAATTACAGTTATTGAAACTGCAGAATTTTATACTCTACAAAAGTTGCGTGAATTGGAAAACGGGAATTTAGTTAAATATGGCTATGGACTAACTTTGAAGGCATTATAGCCAACGGGTCTTGAACGCCAAAAAGTAAAACTTGTATTACAAGTACATATTGTGGCAGGTTTGAGGAAAGTGGCGAAAAAATGGCATAAATAATTTCAAACTAACTGCAGATTTCATAGAAATTATGTGTACATGGTGGAATATCATGAATGTAAAGTACGTTTTTAAGAGTGAACATGAACGTGACAAATATATGAAACCTCTAACAACTGATCCAAATGATGAACGACTGTCTTTTCTATATAAATTTCTTTATTGGCTGGATGCATGGAAGGAATTACATTTTGATTTGGGTCATTTTACGAACGAAACCCATACTGCTTTGGCTCAAACAACTCATGCGATAATAGAACTTATCAGGCATCGTACTAATGATTTTAATTTCCGATACCTTTTAACTGGAAGAGTCCAGACAGATTCCTTAGAGAACCGTTTTGGGAGGTATCGAGAATTGACAGGCTCCATGCATTGTATTTCTATAAGGCAAATTTATGAGATAGAAAATAAATTACGCCTCCAAAGTGTTTTGCCATAGAGATTGACATCTCATAAACATGGTACTATTGATGTTCAACCGTTTGTAGACTGTGACATCATGCCAATTACATCCGTTGATATATTACAATTTCCTGAAGGAATAAGTATCACTGACCAAGATAGTTGTGATGCAGAACCACAATTACCACTATTGACATATATTGCAGGCTACTGTTTTGCCACTCCTATCTAAGGAACAAAAAATGTATGTCATGCAAAACACTGATGGCAGTAGATAGAACATTGGACCTTTCTAATGATAGTTGTTACATCAAGATACTTGACGGGGGTAGATTTTTATATCTAAACCCAGTTATTTTCAATGTTGTGTTGTTCAATTATCTTATCATCCAGAAACTGGTTTCGCCAACATATGAATCTGTATTTTTGAATGCTCCAAATCAAAGAGAAATTGGTACAAATTTAACTTCGGATATTCTTGTTTCCTCGATGAATGTCCTGAAGGTCATTCATCAGATACTACATTAAGAAACATCAGTTGGGCATCAACAAATACATTTTTAAAAAATTATTTTGGAAATTAGGATAATTCTGCTAAAGCAGTAGGTAAAAAACGAAAGTTAGAATGTTTAAAAAAGCAAAATTAATATTATGTGCAATTACTAAGAAGCGGATTATTATGTTTTTTCTTAGAGTAAAAAAGTCTTAACACTAAACAACTTTAATTTATTATCAATCTTAAATCAACTTCATTACAATTTATTTACAAGTGCTAATTAGTTACTTCTCTTTTCCCCCAAATTCAAAGAAAGTAAAAGAAAAACAAATTTAAAAGAAAGCACATTTAGTTAATATATACAACATTTTAAAGCATTGCTTATATAAACAGTGTATTATTGATATAAATTAATATATGATGCATATTTAAACATTTGAATTATCATTAGCTAATTAAAGATTCTATAAAAATTTCTAAGTATCGAATCTAAGAAAAAAAAAGCAATAAATTTTTAATTGACATCATTTCGATTGAATTTCAGTTAAACGTATACTTTTATAATGGATTTTAAAAATAGGAAGCTTGAATTCTTAATATTATATGAGGAATGCATGTCAATTTTTTTAATAGAAGTCTGATCACGCAATTAAAAATCAAATAGGTGAAAAAAATCTGTTGAAATAAATACAAGATTTCATGTTAATTGATTTTGAAGTCTTTATTTGAATTGGTATTTGTGCTTGAATTGTTAGTAAAGTTAGTTTAATTAATTAGTTAATAAAAAGTTAGTCTGTGAAAAAAAAATCAAGGGGAAATCCAGATCTTGATTTATTTAACTATACATAAAATTGTCAAATTTTTGCAACATACTGTTTAAGAATAAAACGTTTTAATAATTAAATTTTATGTGAAAATAAATGATAAATTGTTGTATAAATTGTATAAATTATTGCATCATGTGAAGTATGGTAAACCTGTATGAAGCTTCAGATATTTTCAAAATATGTATATTTTTTAAAAACTTTTTTAAATATATTTGATAACGTTTCTAAAAAAAAATATATCAAATTTCTGTATTTATTTTATTTACTCATAAGAAAGTGAATTTAATATTTTATTTTTAAGTTTTGTGTTGAACAAGCATGTTACTATAATTATAAGCTTTTAAAATAGCGTAGTTTCGAGAAAAAATAGGATTTTTTTTTATCAAGTACTAAAACGATAGAAACCAATGTATTATGCACATGTTTCCGCTCAGGAATCGTCGATCCGCCCATCTAATGGTCCACTCGTGATGACGTCAAAACTGGCTTTGACGGCTTTCAGTTATAGGGGGCGTTGTGGCAACCCACGAAACGCGGCTGGGTACAGTACCGATAAATCCAAAGGAGAGCAGGCCAGGGCAGAGGTGGGGAATCCGCGGCCTTCGGGCCCATTAAGTGCAGCCTTTTGACGGAATTAAAATTTTGGAGAAAAATCCTTTCATTTCTATTATGATTCTGTTCGTCTTTTATATTTGCATTATGATCTTAATATGCTTAAAACGAACCTAATTAAAGTATAAAAGAGTAGATGAAATTTAACGAAATAATATTCCTTGATTGACTAATACAATTAAAACACATGTGGCCTTCGTACATTACAGCTAACTTAAACGCGGCCTTCCGACATTAACAGATAATAGTAAAGATGAAACGACACACTGCGCAAAATATTAAATAAAATAAAACACATTAACACAGTTTAAATAAACACTTTATTTAAGCTGTGTTAATGTGTTTAATTTTATTTAATTAATTAACAGCTAAGTTAATGCGGCCTTCCAACAAGAAAATGTGCAAGAAAATTAAAATTCATGAAGTGTTAATACACAAACAGAGCCTTAGCATAACTGGGCCATAAGGGGCTGAGCCCCCCCCCCACCCCTGAAAATGTAGTCATCTCTCCTTAGGAAATATTTTTTCTTAAAATAAAATATT
>QLNU02014802.1:42053600-42066134 GCA_006491805.2 Dysdera silvatica
AAAGATCGCACTGCTCACTATAGTCCGGGGTTTGGTTCCCTAGGACTTAAGACGTTCGGATTCCGCGGAAAATAGTAGGTCCCGGCGCAGCATGACCACTGTAGTCTTTGAGCCGTAAAACCAAAAAACAAACAAACAAACAGAAGATGTACAGTGTTTGATGTGACTTGTATTGTTCAAACAGTTATTGGGAAGTTTTCTTATCATTGATTGCACTGTAATTCAAACTGAAATCGTATTTAAATATTACCTGCAATGAAGCTTTGATTGTGCTGATTGTTTTTTTTTTATTATTTTTTATTTTCCTACACACCATATACAAAATACATAAATGCCATAGTAATGTGTAAAAGCTACTAACGGTTATATATCTTGAGAATTTATATATACAGGGTGTCTCAGCACCAGGGTTGCAAACATCTAGGAGGGGTAGGGTACACCTAGACGAACAATATTTGTCATAGAACCTAGGGTCGCAAACCACTCACAGCGTCAGTTCTAAAACCGTCCAGCATGCACAAATAGTGACAACCAGTGCATGAGAAGCGCAAAATGCGATGTCCTAATCATCTATGCACGTGAGCAGCTAAGCTGAGTTTTATCTGGCGCTTTTCACGCACTGGTTGTAAATATTTGTGCATGCTGGACGGTTTTAGAACTAGCGCTGTGAGTGGTTTGCGACCCTAGGTTCTATGACAAATATTGTTCGTCTAAGTGTACCCTACCCCTCCTAGATGTTTATAACCCTGGTGCTGAGACATCCTGTATACACGCACACACACACACACACACACATATAAACCTTATACACCTCGTTTGGCGGAATATGGCCAGTGTATCCTTGCGCCATAACAATTTAATTAATTAATGAATTAAAATGCATGGAATTAATTTCCGGTAATCAGTTTACTATTTAATTCGGTTAACACTATGGTTTATGCCAAAGTCTTCATTGGCATAGATCTGTTCAAGGCCGTTTTTGGTGGGTGGGCAAAAATGCCCCATACCTAGGCAGCTAAACCAAAGGGAAGTCTCAGGCAATTTATTATGTTATTACACAGTCGAACCTCGTTAAGACGAACACCAAAGGGAACAGAAAATCTGTTCCTATTAACAGTAATTCGTCTTATCCGGAAAAGATGGTTTCTTTTTTGGAACTTCAGAAAACGGTTCGTATTAAAAGTAATTCGTCTTAAGCGTGTTCGTCTTAACGAGGTTTGACTGTAATGCTTTTGGTCGTTGGAGCAAAAACAATGATCATTGTGTGTTCTATTTTATGTAAATAAAACTTAAAAAATACTTATATTTTGCATGATAACTTTAAAACTATGCATATATTGATATATATAAGTAGGCACTGCACATACAAAAAAAAAATCAATTCAATAATATCAAATTAATAAGTGAAGCCATACTGCTTTTGAACCTGGGGGGCCAACAACTCAGGAACGGTACTGGGTCTGTATACATAATACTGACTGATGGCGCACAATATAAGACAAATAAATCTTCTGTCAAAAAAAGTTGTATTCAGTAGCTTAAATTCGTTTTTTTTTATTAGTTAGAAAACGATTTTTAAATTGCTTAAATTTAAAAATTCTAATTTCTATTAGTTTCTGTCGATGTTTGGACAGCTTTCGTACCATGTAGATGCTGAATCTGGTCAAACCCAGACAGCGCGACGGGAATACAGACATATAATGTATGAGCCGATTTCGATTGCACAAATAGTGGAATCTATAAACCCTTTATCAAATACTCGGAGCTTATCAAATACCTTATTTGTAAAGGTCAGGATGTATTGAAAGTCAATTGAGAAAGACAACGAGTAAACGACAGAGAAAGTTAAGATAAGTGATGTCACGAGTAAGATTCTATAATATCGTTTGTTGTTTCATCAAGTAACAAGCTACGGGCCTGTAGAGAAGAAGAATATGCTGTAATTCAGAGGTTTTCAACTGTCTTACTTGTACTCAGAGACATTGGCGTGCGCAGCGGGGTGCTGATAGGGTTGCAACCCCTTATTGCAATGAAATTTTGAGCATAAATAAATAGGAATATACGAGTTGTAGCTCTGTAACCACCACCCACTGAGCCTATGACTCCCCCCTTATGAACTTTCTGCGTACGCGTATGCCCAGAGAGGTTAGCGATAGAGACTAACTAATTGGGGATTTCTTTTTTGCTTGACAAACTTTCTCGCCAGTGTTGCCAAATTGTTATTTTCTTATGCCATAGAGTGGATGGACGAAGAAATAATAAAACAACTACTCAGTTATGTTTTATGAACTTTTCTGCAGTCTTTTTACAATGCTATTGATATTTTTTATTTTAATAATAACTAACACAGCTCAATGGCGATTGTGTAGACAAATACGACCGGGTAAATTACCGGGTACGTAAATTGAGGTGAAATGGAGAGGAAAAGATACTAATGTGAGTGTTTTTTGTGAAATTGTTGAATTTGAATATATTTCCTTCGGTTTTGACTTTAAATTATGCAATTTTGTTGAAGATTGATTGAGATAATAGGCAAAAATCGTTGCTTCGTTAAATTGTGTGCGTGGCAGTGTTTCCCGGAAAAGGACTAAATGCTTACTAGGTTGCCAGGTTGGTCACAAATGAATTAAATTTTGGGTTGATTTGGCAAAGCAATTTTTAACTCATATTGCGGGAATTAAAATTGCTGATGGAGATTTATAGTGGTGAACCTAAAGCGATTAAAATTATGGATAAGCGTATAGAATGCAAAAAGAAATTACCACCGGGAATTGTTTTTATGACCTTCTTTGTACGCCAAATGGGTATACAGTGGGCGGTTTCGGGGCCCTCACCAGGAAAATTTTTAGTTTTGGACTATTAAATAGTTTAGGTAAATGTTATTAGCCTTCCTCTATACTCACCAAAATATTTAATTTACAACAAAGAATTAAAGCTGGGCTTTTTTTTTTTAATTGAATCAGTCATTTTGAAAAGGGGTAAACTCCATATGAAAACAATGAAATATAACCCCTTTTCAAAATGCCCGATTCGATTAAACTATATAGTCTTGGGTAGATTATAGTTGAGTATGACAGAAGGATAAGCTAGTAAAGGAGACATATACAATAACCAAAAACGATAATTTACAATGTAATTAATAGAACAAGTTTAAATTTAAACTACAAAAACATCGTAATTATTTTACTTTTTTTATAACAAGCAACTTTTTAAAAAATTTGAAGTTTATAGTGCAAAGTCAAGCCAGCTTGGTTTCTTTGAAAATTTGTCAATCACTTTATTTACATCAATATGAATGTCTCTGTGGGTGTGTATTAAAAGTCTCTTCTGTCATCCGCGTTCGAAGCCAAGTTTGACGGCGCTTCGAGGATAAAAAACTACGTTCTGCTGAAGCAAAACTTACTGAAAACATAATTTGAAGGCGAGAAGCTTGTAGATTCGTATTGAAACGTCTGAATTGCATTTCTCTAAGACTCGGAGGCTTTGGACGCCAGTGTAAAGCTTTTGTTTATTACCGTCGAACCAAACAAGACATAAAATATTCTTCATCTCCTTTATTTATTTATTTTTTCCTATTTAACCTTGACTGAGGCGGGAACGACCCCTCCAACTTTCGCTGGATCTGCCCGTGATCCAGTTAAGAATTTCAGTTGTATATTATATTGTATTATTCAGTTGTATATATATATCATCATCATATTCAACCATTATCTATCCACTGCTGGATGAAGGTCTCTCCAAATGCTTTCCACACAAGTCTATCCTGGGCCATTCGTTTCCACGTCACCCCAACCTGTTTTCTTATTTCATCCACCCATCTAGTTTGAGGACGTTTTCTAGGTCTTCGGTGGTCTCTTGGAATCCAGTTCAGAATTTCTGTTGTCCATCGTTGATCAGTTCTTCTTGCAATATGCCCAGCCCATCGCCATTTCAGTCCTTTTACTTTAACAATGATGTCCTCTACTCTAGTTTGCTCTCTCACCCAAGTGTTTCTTTTTCGATCTCTCCTAGTTATTCCAAGCATGCACCTCTCCATGCTCCTTTGCGTTGTCTGTAACTTTCGTATTGCTCCAACTGTTAGACTCCATGTCTCTGATCCATAAGAGAGGACTGGCAATACACACTGGTTGAAGACCAGTGTGTATATTAGACCAGTGTATATATTATATATACAAGTATATATACATAACTTTGGGATAAGTTAGTTTCTGATTCATCTACCTGGGGTGTCTTGCAATTTAACTAAATTTCACAATTCTCGCTTATAGCAAATAATATAACTGTATAGATAACATTAATTACTGAAGATGACATTAATATACGTATAATACAAGCAAGCCAGGGGGCCTGAGGTGTCTCTATCCCCTTTGCTAAAGAAAAACTTTACGAACTATTTTAAAAAGCTTTAGTTCCAGATCTTTTAAAATTAAAACACTGAATTGATCTGAAGCTTCTCCTCCCAACTGAGGTCTTTGGCTACGCCCTTGGTTACGATACATTCACGTGGGTCGTTTATCGTCTGCTGCTGTATGGAAGTCTACTAGTTGCCACCGATAGTAACTAAATAATTAATTTTCTCTAATTGCCAAAATGAAAACCCTAATAAATTATATGGTTTCTTCACGCAGACCACACAATGATTAACTCTCTCAACAACGTTATTCTAATTTTTGACCCCTTCCGTTCAAAGAGAGTATTCTGCGGTCTTGGTAAATGTTTCGTAAAATTTCAACACACGTTACAATTAAAGCTTTTTTCTGCTTAGAAGCATTTTGTCCTCCATTTCGTGAAAGCCGTTATTCAGGGAAATAACTATAATTAATTTGGAAGTCCAATCGAACTTTTTATTTCTCTTTTTAAACGTGTTTTACAGGATATATAAAACACGTTTTGGCTTCTGGAGGACTCAATTGTTGCGATGGTCACCTACAACAATCGAAACCTCTAAAGGGGTCACTCATATACCCAATTGCGCATCATTTTTTGACATTTTCCCATCTAAGTTTAAGCTGTTGCCATCGTTGCGTCATTTAAGTTGCGACACCTTGTTAGATTGTTGCCAGATGTAAGAAGACAAATATCGGTAAGTGTAATTAACCTTTGTAATGGTTTGAGCCAACGAATGCTCACGACTTTTTGGTAACTGTAACTATTTTTTTCTCGATGCCGAAAAAAATGGAATCGAGGTCGGCAACCTCCGACACGCGTGTAACACGCCATCTTTATTTGGGCAGCCTGCGAAAGATTAGATTTGTATTTAATTAGAGTGATTCGTTCATCACAACCGATGATGTTGTTGTATTAGATGACTGGATATTCGCAAAAAAAAGAATGATTTTTATGGGCCTGGTGGCAGTCGAACTCAGGTTTTCTCAATTTCCGGTTAAGAGCTCTTAACCGGAAATTTAAAAGATGCGGGTTCGACTCCCACCAGGCACAGAAAAATTATTTTTTCCTTTGTAATCATTTAATCATTAGATTTGTAGTTGGTTCAAAATTTTATATATTCGTCCGAAATAAGAGTAAATAACAAAGAATTGTATAATCTTAAAAATTGTATAACTATTTGTTTGAGCAATATTTTTAATATAATACATTAATACAGTAGCTCTGAAATGATCCGAAATAATAGAAGTTGACACGATTTTGGATAATCTGGAAATTTAATTTTCAATGAAAAAATGGAAAGAAAAAAAAAAAACTATAATGCAGGGCAAACTTTTTGAGCAGCGGGCCACTTAAAAATTTTTGATGGATTTCCCGGGCCAGCAGCTTTCGAAAGAAGGAGAAAAAAAAAACCTTTCTAAAAGACTCCCTTCAGATTTTCTTCCGCTTATTTGCCTGTTCACTTGTAAAATGGAAATTCGCGGTACTTGCCTTATATTGTTCCTCTGATTTTTCCTTCATTTCAGAAAAAATCGAAAATTTTTGTTTCAGAATTTTATTTCATTCCAAACAATTGCCAGCAGGTCGGATTGTGGCCGTACGTTGGACAATCTTACTGCAACGCTTATCCATGGACACGTTTAAGTACATATTGCTAAACTATATTGATAGTTAAGTACGTCAAAATGTATATGTTTGTGTTAATTAATTTATTTATTGCCTTAATAATAGTCGAGATCTTTGTATATGTGCAGTATCTGCCATTTGTATTAGATTCTCACTCACTACTGAACTATACTAGAAAACAAATACAGGTGTGTTTACCAAAATGACTATCTATAAATCGAATGACTATAATATAAATCGAATGACTGAATATAAATCGAATGACTGAATATAAATCGAATGACTATCTGGTAAACAATAATAATAAATGCGGAAGGCTATTTAGATTATCCCGATATTTCAGTTAATCACAGAGGTTCCACTATAATAATTATATTCTCATTAAATCAAGAAAAATAACATTTATTAATTTTAAAAAATTGCTGGTCCTCTCGTAAAAGAACGCATTCAATTACAAAAACTTTCCAAAATTATTGGTATATATACATATATAAAAGTCTCACACACACACACATGAGAACATACATGTCGATTGTAATAGTTTTGCAAATATGACATTGACTCATAATTATTAAATGTTATATTCTTACTTTCCAGTAGCATGCTATTTTGATTTATCTCTTCCTTTCTGTTTTTAATCGAATTAAAAAAATTGTTTTGATAGCTGGCACCTTAAACAGACGGCTTCGAACTGTATGGCGTTTCTCAACCGCCGGGCCGCTGCCCGGTACTGGGCTTTGATATCAATTACACCGGGCAGCTAAAGATTTTTCCGGAATTTATCATTTTAGTTTCCCAAGTATTTTTCATGAATAAGTATTTTATACTGGAAATATTCTGAGCAGAAAAAATATTCGCAAAAGCGTCTTAAAGCTCAGAGTCAGAAAGCTTGAATAATATTTATTCAGCAAATATCAGTAACCAAGCCGTGTCTTTTTAAATACTGAAGTAATAATTAACCATATGGCATTTTTGGACAACAAAATTTTTCAGAGAGAGAGAGAGAGAGATTTAAGTAAGAACAGGGATTTGGGAAGGATATAGCCACCGGGGTATTCGAGAAAGCGTATACCATTCAGGGGCGGACTGAGTCCTCTTAAAGGGCGCATACCTTGGATTTTCGGAGGGCGCGAGTCCTATCGCCCATGAGGGTTCATCGTTCCAGGGGCCGACGGCACAGTCCGCCCCTGATATCACTGATCATAACCGATTATAAAAATTGCTTACAAGCTGATTACAACACTATGTGGTGCATCCTCTGTTCTTGAAACTGAACGAAACAACGTCTGTGTTGCAAATGTCGGGAAACAATCAGCGAGCAAGTAGAAAGCAAAGTGTGTACTAATAGAAAGCAAAGTGTGTACTAATAGAAAGCAAAGTGTGTACTAATAGAAAGCAAAGTGTGTACTAATAGAAAAAAGTGTACTAATCATCTTTATGATTATGACATAATTAATTTTTCATACTTATTGTAATTTAATATATGAACTTAAAAAGAGAATGGAAAGGCGTTTACGAGAAAATTTGTTGCAGCCTGGCCATCGTCTTATAAAAATATAATTTGCCGGGCTCATAAAGGAAAATATTGCCGCAGCCACATAAGGGTTGAGAAAAACTAGTGTAAAGTACGTTTTAAAGACGTCAGACGTTGGTTCCGTATGACGTTTGGAAGTGGAAACTTCATAGAATTTGGTATTTTACGTAATAAGCGTTCAGCGTATGGGAAATCTTAAAAGTGACGTAGGTATGATGACATTGAAAGCATGACAGACATTTCTATGGAAGACTATTGTGGTCTGGGATGATGATGTAGTAATTATTCTTCTTGTCATTTTCAAATGACGTCACATGCAGTGCCTGATACGGAAACGGATTGAAAGGGCGGCAGCCCTCGGTATCAGAAGTTAAAAAAACAAGAAGGAAATGCTTTTTTACTTCCTTGAAACTTCCTCATCAACGTACGCTTCCGAAACAAAAACAAAGTTTGTAAAAAGGTGGGGGGGAGGATATTATTGTGGAGCTTCCGACGGGAAATTTCTCTCTGACCGTAAAACCGGGGTGGCCGTAATTTAAAGGTGTTAAGAAAGTTTTTACCACATTTTGTAAATTCCTAATTACAGTGGACACAAAAAGCATTCGTACGCCTAACTTATGTTGCATAAATAGGTGGAAAAAAGGAGAATACAAATGTGACGACATATTTTTAAACACTGAATTACTTTTACGATAAACATCCACACATGCATTTATTTTTTAATAATTGCAAAAAATAATTTTATAAAAAAACATTTTTTCATGCAAAACCAAACCACTAGAAATTTTCAAAATTAAAAAATGTTACTAGCACTTAGCATGTAGAGAAAACTAAGCATACTTATCCAATTTTCAGTTATAGATTTTTAATTTTTATGCATATGACTTATGGGTGTTTAACTACTGTCTATTGGTATTTCAATAAATTCTACACAATACATATATCGGTATCCTTATGAAGTGCCAATTCTTAAGGCTGTTGAATATGGATTATGCTAAACATGAAATCTCGGTCAAGTATCCGTAGACATCGGGATACTTAACCCACCTACCAGCAATACTTGACCCAAGTCGTGTATTGAGGTTTAAAGTTTAAAATTAAAAAATGGAAGCACTTTTACATGAGGAAAAACTAACGATTTACTATATAAGATTACCACTTTTTTATTTCAATAAGTTCAAAATTTTGCATTCTACAAGTCGATTCTGTAAACAAAAGCAAACCAAGAATGAGAAAATAGAAAAATAATTATTTAATCTTAAATGGAAACTTACCTTAAGCACAGAACTTGTCGTTTCGTAATTTTTTATGAAAATCATACTGAAAGAAGGGGGAAAATGTAGTAAAAGCTCCTAAGAACATTTGGACACATGTGGATCAAGCATCCCTGGTTGCACATTAACTTCACAACACTAAAGTGCAGTTAATTGTAAGTAAGTATTTTAACATCATTATATGTATTTTTCATGTACATGATATTGTTGATAAATGTATGCATAAAACAACAAGCAATTAAAAAGTTCTTACCTTTCAATCAAACAATTAATTACACAAAATTTCACAGCACAAAAAAAAAAAATTACCTTCCGAGCATGTATACCTACTTTGCATTATTGTGCACAAACTAATGCAAAGACTTCACTTGTTATTTCTATGTTCTGGTCAGCTAACTGAAGAGAAAGCAATGATACCACCTCCAACTTTTTCAAATCTGAGAAGAATGCCTTGGGTCAAATATCCCTATGGGTCAAGTGGATCAAGTTTTCCCCTATGCCTTATACACTGATTTGCAAACATTCTACACTAAGTGTTAAGTGTTTATCTAAATATTGTTTCGTTGGAAATTTTTGTTTTCTTTACTTTCAAATCCACAAAAATATATCACAAGTTCTCAATAAGATTGTGGTCAAAAAATTGTGTGAAGGGTATTTTCAGTTAATTTTTGCATTGTAAAGCAACCGTAACCTTGTTTCGTGCGTAGTATGTTTGTGATTGCTGTCGTGTTGAAAATAGAATGAATCGCCAATTCCCAATTTCATTATACGGTCCTATAAACTACGTCGCAATATCTTAATATAAGGTCTATTATTCATATTTTCACTGAAGGCCCTATGGCTAACTCCATTAGAAGCCATGCATTCCCGAATAATTTCATAACCATCGCCACGTTTACAGTTAGTCTTAAGTTTTTTATTTCAATCTAAGTGTGTGTGTCTTTTGCCGCGCATATTCTTTTTCTATTCAAACCGACAATATTAAACTTACTTTCGTCGAAAAATATTACATTTTTCCAAAACTCTGAAGATTTCTTGATAGACCTGTAGCCAAGCCGAGGCTAGCAGGGACGTGGCCCTAGTTGCCAAATCAAGGAATTTATATATATAGAACAATCATCGGGCACCCTGTGCCCAATATGTCTTTTTCCTTGACCCAGTTGTCCCTTCATCATGTCTACAGCCCTGCTTCTTGATATAAGCGTTGATAAACTCGTCTTCTTCACGTTTTTCATTCACTGATGTAATTTTTTTTACTCGAATATGGGCATCGTGAAGAATATTGCGAATAGTTTGAAAACATACTATTATTGTCGACGGTGAAGCGACATTAATAGCTAATTCTGATCGCAGTTGGTAGGGCTCTTCGATACTTTTGATATCGTTCAGTATCAGAATTCTAGTATTTTGCTTCTTTGGACGGCTAGATCTTGATTTATTTATTTCCTAAAGTACTACTCTCTTTTCATTACATACCGAGTACTAAAGAAGTTCAAAATTATATTCTTACCTATCTCGCGATAACAGCCACGAAAAAATATAATCATCCCTCATAATGCACTGGAAAACTCGCTTTTTAAGAGCCATGGCGGCAGAAACTACCACAACTGATGTCCCAAAGTTTTTAACGTGTCTTTTGAAAAGTGCGAGACTTCAATTTGTTGTAAATTTCTATAATAAATGTTTAACTGCTTTAAAATAGGACGTCTTTAGGTATGTCAACAGTTTTTGGCATGGAAAAAATAGGATTTTATTTTTTTTATAAATATTTTTTATGATTATTACAAAAATTGACACGCATCTAAAGTAATCCAATGATTAAAAATATTTAGCCCTAGTTATTAGTTTTTTAGTTATACTACCAATGAAGATATGATAGCGGAACTGAAAGAAAACGATGTGGGGAAGAGAGAAAAAAAGAGAAACCTAGTGTTCTATAGAATCCTTGAAATATTACAGCATTTCATTCTGACTCTGCTGAATGTCTGAGATGTGTATCTAAATTTGCTAGATAGTTAGAAAATATGTGTCCTGCAACGACTCTCCAGAGAGTACTCTCCACATAAACCAAATACCTGATTACTGCTTTTCTTTCATTAAACACGAATTTCTTATTATTTTTTCTAACGTAACTTTTCTAAATACGTATTGAATGATAAAACATTCTGGTTTACGTCCACATAAATTAATTATACGCCACATATTCAGTTTCTATGTATTATGCATTTTTTAGTTTTCAATTAAAAATATAATTCCCAATTTTATTTTTATGATCATACATATGCATTTTTTATTAATAGAATGGGAGTGTTCAAGTACTATGAAAGCAATATTTTGGCCATTTTATATCCCTTGCCACCTCTGGTAAGCAAAAATTAACATTGGCTAACATAGGAAAATAAGCACAACATCAAACCCCCTCCCCACAAAGGTGCTTACGTAATACTTGAAAACTCCCAATGGTAGTTAGAATACGTATACTCTATCATATTTTCGAACCAATTACATTTTGAGATTTATATTCATATATACACCTGATCTCTCTGTAATGTTATTTAATAAATCGTTTAACGTGGTATTATTCAGTGCAATTAAGTTTTAACTACTGCCATACGCATGGGAGGAATGATGCAGTCATAACCGCATTGAGATACATGCACGTATATATATATTTCATTTCATTTCAGCCGTTGTCAATCCACTGCAGGATAAAGGCCTCCTCTGCATCTTTCCAACGAAGTCGATCTTGTGCATTTTGCTGCCACTTGTGCCCAATATATTTAATTATTTCATCCACCCATCTCGTCTTTGGCCTTTTCCTTGGGCGTGTGGTGTCAAGTGGGATCCATTCTAGGATGTTTTTGGTCCATCTGTTGTCAGTTCTTCTAGCAATATGGGCTGCCCACTTCCATTTCAAACTTTTTACCTTCGCAATGATATCACAAACTTTTGTTTGATCTCTTATCCAACTGAAGGTCTTTCGATCTCGTCGCGTGATACCAAGCATCTGCCGTTCCATGTTCCTTTGTACCACTCGTAACTTTTGGATACCTTTGGCAGTCAATGTCCATGTCTCACTACCATAAGTCAGAACAGGTAGGATGCATTGATCGAAAACTTTCCTCTGTAAAGAAATAGGGAGCTTTTTTTTAAAAATTATTTGTAGCCGGTAGAATGCTTGCCAGCTAAGCTTGATACGACGTTCGATCTCTTGATTTATGTCGCCTTTCATCGTAATTTGTTGACCAAGGTAAATATAATTTTCAGCTTGCTGTATTTCTTCTCCCAAAACAAAGATTTTCTTAGTTTGTATAAACTTATTAAACATGATCATGCTTTTCTTCAAGTTGATTTTTAAGCCAGATGTTTCTCCTTTCATTCTGAGATCTTCAATGAGTCTTTGGAGCTCTTCTGGATCTTTTGCGAAAACACGATGTCGTCGGAGAATCTTAGATGGTTTAAATACGCTCCGTTGATTTTTAAGCCCTTTTGATCCCAGTGTAATTTACGAAAAACTTCCTCAAGGCAAGCTGAAAATAGTATGAATGAGACTGTTTTCTCCCTATCGTATACCTTTCCCTAGGTTAATTTTAACGTTGTGTATGTTTATAGATATAGTCACTTTTGCTTTATGATATATGGACTGGAGTAAGCTAACATAAGCTGGGTTCACACCTTGGTTACCTAGTGCATTTAAAATATATGGTTTGAAAA
>QLNU02014802.1:42066234-42100161 GCA_006491805.2 Dysdera silvatica
TTTTTTTTTATGAAAAAATAAAACCCCGAGTGTTATTTTTTTGTGCATGAATTCTTTCATAAATGAAGGTTATAACATAAACCTTGTATTTCTTTTAATAAATATTCCTCTAAATCTAGTTGGCACTAAAATTTAGTCTAGTAGTGTTTCCAAAAACAAGGATCAGAAACAGATTACTTTTGCAACCAATGAAATGACGGATTAGCGTCTGTCCTAACCGCCTTCGGAAATTTTGCTCCTCCTTCCGCGCATGTACCTGGAATTTGCAAAAATTCCTGTCAGTGTGTTTCCATCCAATAGTAGTTTTAGGCTAGAAAAGTGACGAGAAGAGAAAATAACTTAGAGGAGGTATTTTGAAAGAAATATTTTAGAGGAGTAAAGTATATTGTTTTAGAGAAAAGAAAATGTCTGGAGGTATTTATGGACTGTGAATTACCGTAGTTGTGGACTATTTTAGAGAATCTAGCTATCTAGTGGCCAGATGCTAGTAGATAAAGCTAATTTATAGTGCGTTTCGGCATTACTCGTACCTAAGCGGCGATGTGCACTAGCGGTTAGTGAGAGGAAAACTCACTACGTTAAAGACTTAAATGATTTTACTGTATTTATTTGACGTAGGGAAATTATGCCGGGAAAATTCTGAATTTTTTCCTGCATTCGACACAAGAATGGCTGAAATCTGACAAAAATCGGAATCATCAGATAAATCCATGATAAAATACAAGGATTAAATGAAAAAAAACCAACAACAACCCTTAAACGACTACAAATAATACTATCAAATACAGTCTAACTTCGATTTAACGATATTCTCGATTTAACAATAGTTTTTATTAGTTCGGATTGATTGGATTGTCCGGATGATACTGAGTGCAATGTTATATTCCTCTCGATTTAAGGATAACTCTTTGACATTATTCTGTAGCCGCAAGTAGAATTTCAGTTAGAAAATCAACTGTCGTCAGAAAATCAACTTCAATTGAGTTTACTCAATTGAAACGAATGCTGGTTTAGGATTTGGAAAATAAAATGCAATGTTAAATGCCGACTCTCAAGGAAAACCAAACAAACTTCAATCAAAGATCTGTTTTCAAAGAAGTAATTACATAACATGAGTGTCCATATGAGTAATTCTAATTTGGGGTTGAGAAAAGTATTACAAGAATTTTAAGGCTGCACAGTTTAGTGAATGTACAAGTGACATTAAATGTTACAAAAATAGATGTCAGTGCTTGACAATTAATTAGGTAATACATAAAATATACCTTATTTTAAAACGTACTTGTAAAACTTTTGAAAGTAAATGCATAGCAGAATTGGGCAAATCAAAATTTTTAACCACTGGGGGAGCTCTAGCTCCCCCGCCCCCATATGGGCGCATATGTACGTAAGTAATTGTATTTTACGTTCATGAAAATCAACACTTATTCTTCAGAATGCTGGTAAGCATTTTTATTGTTTTCATTTTCCGTGATTTTTTTTTATTTCACCTCCGATCAATAGGGTACTCATGATTTTTGCTCTGTGGAGGGCCAAAAATGTGTAAAATATTGTTTTCTTTTAAATGTAATAGTTGTTGCTTTTAATGTATTTTACATGTAAATTTTCAACCCAAGGAAGAGCCCAGATACATCGTCTCCACACATGGGTTCCGATAAATATTCCCCCGATTTAATGAATTCCCCGATTTAACGATTTTCTTGGGACAAGTGAAAATAATCTTTAAATTGAGATTAGATTGCATATTATCAACGTTGCTTAAAGACAAAGGAAAACTGTTAAAAAACAAAAGCATTAATGTGTATTCAACTTTTTCTCTAAAATTTCCCCGTTACCCGGCATAATTTCTCTACACGTAGTACATTTCCTCTCTTCAGCCGCTAGTGGTGGCGACGTGCTTGCAGTTAGTCCACGCTCAGAAAGAGGGGCAAAATTGCCGCTTTCCGCAGTTCCTTTTCCTACCACTACGGTAGTTAGTCTGTTTGCCATTTTCCTTTCTTTGTGTTCGAGTATTGCAATATGTCCGATCGGGTGAATTTATTTTTTCTGTATGGATTGGAATTGCGTGGAAGAAGATTTGTGATTGAATGGGCTATGAAACAAGGTTTGCTAGCGTCGCATTATGAGTGTCCTAAGTGTAAAGAGAAAATGAAGTTGGTTGCTAGTTCAGGTTTGGATGACCAATTCCGTTGGAGGTGCAGCAAAAAAGGTGAGAATGCTCATGATATTTCGAGGTCTGTACGGAAGGGGTCATGGTTTTCTGAAAGTAAATTGAGTTTGTGTGATGTTTTGTGTTTGACATATTTGTGGGTGTTCAAGTGTTCCTCGGATATGATTCGAGTGGAGTTAGATGTGAGGAGTGAACACACTTTGGTTGATTGGAAACTGTTCTGCAGAGAGGTTTGTATGGATATGTGCGTGTTGCAGAAAGATAAGATTGGTGGTGTGGGTGTTACTGTGGAAGTTGATGAGTGTATGTTCGGAAAGCGAAAATTTAGTAAAGGAAGGCGAGTGAAAGGTGAGCGGGTGTTTGGAGGGGTTCAAAGGGATTCAAATAAATGTTTTTTTGTTGTGGTGAGAGAAAGGAGTGTGGAAGTTTTGCTGGAACAGATTTGCGCGAATGTTTTGCCGGGGTCCACAATTGTGTCTGACTGCTGGAAAGAGTACGGTGATCTGTCTTCGGCAGGTTTCGTGCACTATACAGTGAATCATGGTCTGACGTTCAAGGACCCCGAGACAGGGCAACACACGAACACAATCAAAGGAGCGTGGGGTCAAATTAAGCAAGAGTTCCGTCGCCAACATGTACGAAATATTGGCGATAAGCACCAATTTGACTCTTACTTTGCTGAATTCATGTGGAGACGACGTTACAAGGACGAACCACACAAAATGTTCCCGGCTTTTTTGGAAGCTGTGAAGACCATCTTTCCCCCTCAAACAGCTGACGAGGTGAGTTTTTTTTTTGAACACTTGGCATTAGTACATATTAGATACATCTTGATGATTTTTTTCCAAACTGCTTGGTGATTTTTTTTTTCTGGGAGCATTCTTGGAGCATAAGTCATACCCTGGTAATTCCTTCCTGCTGGCTCTAAAGGGGCTACCCAGGGGTGGACTGGGTCCTCTTAAAGGGTGCATACTTTGAATTATCAGAGTGTGAGTCGAACTCATGAGGGCACACCGGTCTGGTGGCCCCTATTTCGGAATGCTGTCATGATAGATTGTTTTGTGAGCCTGGAATTTGTATAAATGTGTTAAAAAGACTTAACCTACGTATGTCGTTGGTATAAATAACCGACAACGGTTTTGGCAAAACGACTGCTCAGGATTAATAGGTGAATTTCTTTGAAAATCATCTTCCCTTTTCATCTTCACTATCGCAAGCTTTGCGAACTCAACAGATGAGAATGCCATGATTTACTGATGTTTTTAGTAAGTGGGGACAGCCTGCCACTGGATTCATACTGATTCAGGAAAAGTACTGGGTCATGAAAATGTCTAAAAAATATTCTATAATGGTGGATGTTCATTTTGGCAATGTTCCAAGGAACTGATGTGCAGATGAACTACGCTGAAAAAATTCCCAGACCAATTTTAAGAGGATAGCGAGAATTTTGGTGACGAGGGATTAATATGTACTTTTAGCTTAATTACATATTAATCTCACCCAACTGTTGCCAGGGTGACAGACTTCCTCTCTGGATGCTGCCATTGTTCATTCACACTATTGTGAGTTTTTCCCATATAACCTGTTGCTGTGCCTTCTTTATCTGATGTTATTTTTAAGTAAGTGTGTGTGTTGGGGGCACTCCTACTAGGTTTTTACTAATTCAGGAAAATTACTGCCATAGATGTGCACAGGAAGTTCATAAGAGGGGGTTACGGGCTCAATGGGAGGGTTATGGAGATACAACTCTGTATTCCTATGTTAAATATACAGGGTGTCCCTGAATTCATGGCCAAAACGTTAAGGGATTGTAGGGGATATCAAATAAACCAAATTGGCCGAAATCCTCACGTCTGTCTGCAAAGGACTCGATTTGGCTGCAGAGTGAAACTATTTACATGCACATCATTACAATGTAGACAATTACACGCACAAAAATTTTTTTTGACACATGATTTGCGCAATTGCCCTAATAATGCAGCAGAAACAAAAAAAAATGGAAATTCCTTTGCCCGGTCCTGAGTAGTGTTGCAATTTAGTCATAAAAGGTGTGGAAAACAATTGGTTTACCATACTGGAGGCAATTAGGATTTGCTGGGAAGTGTTAAGCATGTGTAATAGGTGAAGGAGATCAAAAGAAACAACTTTGGTCCAGTGAAACAATGTCCGAAAATGAGCCATTCTGGAACTGTAGGGATGCTATTATTTGCATCCACATTAATCATGTAACAAAATTTGAAAAATTTGCCATTCCGGCCTTGAATCATATTGAAAAAGATTACATTACTTATTATGGTCCTAAACAATTTCCCATGGCCAAATTAATGCAATTGGAAGATTTTTGACCTAAACATGAGAGGGTGCTAGCAGGGCTTAAATTGAGAATTTTCACGAACGGAAACACCGCCTAGGTTTGCTCCAGTACATTTCAAGCCCTGGATGATAGTACATACAACATCCAACCATACTACGCCTCCGTAAAGAAAGTGTGCTCTTAGAAATGCAGTGAAGAGTCGTAAATAAAGGGCAGACACAGGTTTCCAGAGTGACATTCATTTGCGCACACTTACAACAAATGCCCAAATGTGTGTCCAACATTGGCACAACGGTGGAGTAACGATTGTCGTTACTCCACCTCGTTACTCACTGAGCTGATCACATACATTGCCGGCTGCTGATGCCAGTCAAGTTACCAGATCCTCTGCGGACAGACAGCACAAGCATCTTATACACGATACTTTTCAGATATCCCCACAGAAAGAAATTGACAAGAAATATCGGGGGATCTGGAAGGCCTCAGGGCCCCCATGTCTAATCCACTGGTTCCCAAATGAATTGCATTCAGATTCTTACACATGTCTCTACTAAAATGGGCAGATGCCCCATTGTGCTGGAACCACATACAGGTATGGATGGTCAGAGGAACCTCTTCCAGCAATTCAGGTAAAACCTGTTGCAGAAAAATACATTAGGGTCGCCCATCGAGGTGGTCCGGCAGTAAATAAGGTTTAATTAAGTAGTCATGCATATTCCCCGCCCACACATTAATGTTGAATCGTTGCTGGTTTGACTTTGAACGTGTACAATGTGTGTTCTGGGGCATCCACAAATGCACATTATGCACATTCACTATACCTTCACGTGAGAATGTTGATTCATCCATAAAGAGAACTTGAGCAGGGAAATCGGCATTTTGCTGCAGGAACCACTGCGTGAAATCTAAGCGCAAGAGATAATCCTCAACTGTTAATGCCTGCACTGACTGCAAATGATAAAGGTATAATTTTTCTTCATGCAATATTCGCCAGACACTGTTCTGCTGTATACCCAGGCTCTGAACAACATATCACATGCTTGTGCCTGGATTCTCTGTCACCATAAGCAAGATGTTATCACTCATAGCTGGCGTTCTAACCACCCTTGGTTGTCTGGCATCCCGTCGGCTGACGTGGAAGGTGCCTGTCTCACATAGCTGGCGGTTCAGTCCCACAAACATTTTGTGATCAGGCACATGACACATAAGATATCACTCACGGTACAACCTTTGCGCCTGTTTACCATTGCATTCAGCTATGCCGTACATCAGGTGCATATCTGTTTTTTCTGCGTTTGTAAACTGTTCCATCTCGTGTGCGATCGGTACCGTAAATACTGCAATGTGGTTGAACCACCGCTTTTAACTCTTACCACGTCGTCTGCATCCTTTATCGACACAGCTGTTTCTGAGCGTGTATTTCCTTTACGGATACATTTTAGTATTGTTGGATGCTGTATCTACGACCATCCAGGGATCGAAATGTGCTGGAACAAACTGGGACAGCTCGAGAAAATTTTCATTTTAAGCCCTGCTAGCACCCTCTCACGTTTGAGTCATAAATTCCCGAATTGCATAAATTTAGCCATGGGAAGTTGTTTTGGACTGTAATACGTGGTAGAACTTTTTTTAATACGATTCCAGGCTGGAACGGCAAATTTTCCAAATTTTGTTATATGATTAACAAATGTGGATGCAAATTATATTCTATAGTTCCAGAACGGCTCGTTTTCGGACATTGGTTCACTCTGCCAAAGTTGTTTCTTTTGATCTCTTTCATTTATTACACATGCTTAACGATTCCCAACTGCCTGCAGTATGGTAGACCAATGGTTTTCCATACCTTTGATGACTAAATGACAACACAATTTAGGACCAGGGATGAGAATTTCCGATTTTTTTTCTGTTGTATTATTTGGGCAATCGCTTAAATCATGTGGCAAAAAACATTTTTTTTTGTGCATGTAATTGCCTACGTAGTCACGATGTAGATGTAAACAATAGTTTCACTTTGCAGCCAAATCGTGTCCTTGCGGACATGGGGATTTTAGCCAATACGGTTTATTTGATGTCCCTTCCAACCCCTTAACGTGTTAGCTATGAATTCAGGGACACCCTGTATATGAAATTTCATTGCAATTAGGGGGGGGGGGTTACAACCCCCCATCATCATCCCCCTATGCTGGTGATTACTGGGTCATAAAAACATCTGCAAATGTTATTTCAACGTTGTGGATGTTCATTTTGCCAATGTTACAATGAACAAGCCATGATAGAAGTGATGCGCAAATATAGTGCATGGATGACCATAGGAAATTCTCTGACCAATTTTAAGAGTACAGCATGAATTTTGGCAACAAGCTTGGCAGGGTGAGATTATTATATAGTTTTACTTGCATTTTTCCATTTTTTTGATATGGCGAATTCCCTGAAATTTTTTTGGCAATTTCTTGTTTACGTGTCTTTTACCCTTGCTAGCTATGTAATCCCATTTTAGCCCCCCCCCCCATTTTGTCAAATGTGACTTTTCGCTAATCTTGGTGAGTTCTCACATATGTACATTATCCAGAAACCCTAGGCTACTTACGAGTCTTGGATATTTTAAAAACTGTTTTCAAAATTTCCAAGTTTTTGAATGTGCTCTCACCTGTGTTTGCTAGTTGCACAGCAATAACACGTATGTAAATTTGGAATGTTTTGTATTCATTTTGATAAAACTTTCTGCATTTGTTAATAAACTTGTAAGATTTGACTGTACGCATCTTTTCTTTATTTTTGTTTAAATTTTAATGTGAAAAGTCCTGCCTGTGAATCTGAAATATCCCTATGAAATCCATGAGCAATCCATATTTTTTTTAATTTTTGCTGTATAGATACATTGAGAAATATGTTTCTTTATTGCAGATGTGTCCTAGGGATGCTATTACTCCTTGTAATAATAGGTACGTCAGCTGATACACTAAGCAGGCTGAGTGTGTGTAGTGATAAAATATGGACAGACATGAAGGCAACACTGCATGTCGAAGAACGTAAGTATCAATCAAAATTGTGCTGATTCAAATTGAATTACATGGCTACTGATTAAACGAAGGGTAAGCATTCATGCTTACTCCCTTTTGCAATCTGTGAGCTTTCTGTTTTATCACCTTTGGGTGTTAATGCAGGACATGCACCCATCACCAAATTTTTTGGCTCTACTCCATGGGGTTGGCAATTTTGCTTTGAATGTGGTTTCCTGGTGGTCCAGTGTTTCCGGCAAGTTTGTCTGGGTGGTTTTAGCTTGTTTTCGTAGGGTTTGGATTTTGTAATTTTATTTCTAATGTTCACTTTGTTAATAGTGTTCATGAGCTGTGCGAATGTTGACCACGAATATCAGTAGAAGTGCAAAAATGCCGTAAGGTTTCTTAAAGTTAACAGCGATATATCTGAATGTTGATGATGAATATCAGTGAAAGTGTAAAAAAGAATGATTTTCCTCAGCAGACAGTAGATGCTAAAGCTTAAAGTAAATGTTGAGTTTTTGAAAATTTTCTTTTCTGGAGAAAACTATTTTTTTTTATAATTTCAAGAAAAACTGTAAATATTTCTATTAACATTCAATACTACATGTTTCCAATAACCACTGATTCAAGGCTTCCACTGTGCCTTGTTTGGTACTTACATTGTTAGCTTTGATGCTTTCTCCCTTTGAGTAAGTTGTCATTCTTACCCTTTGATTCTTGTAAGTTCAGTATTTACGATTTAATTGTAATTTTCGTTCATTTTTCTAATGCAACAAATATTTCTTCAATTCAGTTCAACCAATGCCTATATTCTTTTTTGTCAGATTGGTTGCTGCGCATACTTAAATCATTCTCCCTGATCGGAAATACTGAAAGATTGCTGCATACTTCTGGATCGGGCAATTCAATGCTCAGCTTCCTACATGGCATTCGTTTCTTGTCTGCTACCTGGATTATCCTTGGTCATACATATTTCTTCGTTGATAGGTGGATGTACCTTAAATACAGTAAGTAAAATACATATACACAAATTAAAAAAAAAAAAAATTCAGTGGCTTATAGATCATTGCAATTTGTAAGTCTCGTTGTGATAAAATCGTTACATGTTTTGAATACCGATTTTTAAAAGCATTGCATTCGCGTAATTTTCCCCATTCAGCAACGTTTTAGGCCTTGTTTGTTTTCCCAATCTTTCCCCAACTTTTCGTGCAATTTCATTGTTTTCTAAGCAAGAATAATTATTCAGGAATTAATATCAGAACAAAAGAGGAACTACTTGGCTATCTCTTCCTTCTGGTGATGTTCCACATAATCATTAGCAAAATGTTAAAGGATAACAAAAAGCAATGTAACGGCACTTTCTATTTTGTTCCCAATGAGACTTCCACTAGTAAAAATATCGATAAAATGAAATTGATGATTAGTAATGACACTTAAATTAGTGACAGTATAGTCACTAGATCAGGGGTCTTCAACTTATGGGCCGCCAACTTGTTTTATGTGGCCCATTTGCTCATGGGGGAAAAATACAAACTGTTCCACACAAAAATAACATCCCTTGCTTCTTCTGAGTCTTAAATCCGTGTATTTTATTCCGTTCACATTTCGTAATAAATATCTCAAAATGCTAGAGAACTAAAGTAATATGCAGTCGTCCCGCAATTGTGTTTTTTAGTTTTCTAGTGTATATGGGCATTAAGGGTAGTTTTATTAATCTGCAGTGCAAGTGATTTAAAGAAAAAATTCAACTTAGGACTCGTTGAATTGTATTCTAAATATGTCAAAAAGAACATAATCATCCAACCGCATTCTCTGAAAATGTTACATTAGTTTACTATGCACTTACATATGCATAGACGTAAAGTGTTTCGCTTAGGCATTTTCAGGAGGGTGCAGTGCCCTGCCTGTCTTTTTATAGTGATAAATGCGCCCTGTCCATTTTTTCACAGTGGTAAACATACCCTGCCTGTTTTTGTACAAAGGTAAATGCGCCCTACCCCATTTGGTTAAAAAAAAACTGGACTTTGTGGAAATTTCCATCCCTCTGCTATTGATATGCAGGAGCATGATTCATTATTTTCATAGTTCCCAGATTATGGAGTCGGAGATACCAATTTGTATGGATTTTAACTCCACCTTACGATTTTACAGTCGATACCAAGAAAACTATGGAAAACCTCATTCAAGATCCTTGTGTGCAATTTTCTCTACCAGCCCCTCAAGAATACATTTTTTATTTATTTTATTTTTTGTATAAAAACACACTTTGAATATGGCTAGCACCTTCCACGTTTAGATGCGGTGCTCCCTACTTACCTTCTTGTTTCTGTGGTTACTTTTTACGTCTAGCTTTGTGTGTGAAAATTGCTTTGAATTTGAATTAAAACAAACGCAGCCATGATCATGAAACAGCCGAGAGAAAAAATCAGCAGACAAAACTTTATCGCCAAGTGTGTCGTGATATTCGTTTAAAGGAATGGCTGTTTTACAAAGCATCGAAAGTTTTTAAATTTTTTACGCGGACCCACAGTTTTACTACGATTTGAATAACTTTTTACTCTCAGCATTTTATTAAAATTTCAGAAAGATTTGCTCATGATACTTTAATAAATAGCATGCGATTTGAGCAGAGATTTTGCCATATATGTTTTGGAATATTTCCTCCAGCTTTCGTTATCTACACACGCAGAGGCTTGCAGATTAATTCAATAGTAAATTTACCTATTCAATATATTTAATTAATTTACATAATTTATAATTCCACTCCGTGACAAAAATGCCACCCTATGCCGCCCGTTTCTACAATGTAAAAAAAAAAAGAAAAAAAAAGACAACCTTAATTAACGAGGTTTTTTTTATTTTTCAATGCGCGATTTTGTCCTTAACCCCTTGCCTTACGATTTAATTTCCAATAGCGCGTGCCATAAACGCGCGTGCCTTTTATAATTTCTCGTAAAAAGGAAGTTTGCAGTTCCAAATGCCATAAAGAAAACTGAGTGAATGTCATGTGTAGCCCGATCAGCTGTACGTCTCTGAGACGTTTTATTTACATTTGGCACGGCCGTCCATCACGTCTTTGACACAACATCGTAAGCTAAGTGGTTAATGGGCCACCGGCCAGCAAAATTATGAACTTTTTAAACGTGCTGTAATTAACGATTGTTGGTCATTTTTTAGTATTTTTCCATCAAAATAGGCATTAGCCCTGATACCCACCTTACTGGTGGGGTACGAAATTAGCAGTCGTTAGTCATATTTTGCATCAATAAATTTCCATCCAAAAAAATGTCTACAGTGGAAATTGGGCAATTTTTGTTGACAAAAGCTAATTTGCGTATTTCAACAATTTTAGCTTCTCAAGAACAGGGAAGAGGTTTCAAAATTATAAAAAACGAAACAAAGAACTTAATATTTATGAACTTTTACTGTTTCAATAAAACATTTAGCTTTTCATTTTTATTGTGCTCATTCATTTGATTAAACTATTTTTTACCTACTACAAGACTCACGTGAACTGGGATTACAGCGCCGCCCCCGGCGGCCACCCTTCCCAATGAAACCCTTGCAAAAAGAAGAAGAAACTCATGTGAAAGCTAATTTTCCTACACTTAAGGAAAACATTTTGCGAAGGCAGGTTAACTTGCCAATAGTAATAATGCTTGGTGTCTTAGTTACCAAATTATTCAGATGGAAGCATATTGTATATTATAATATAAATGAAAGAACTAGCTGAGTTTTATAAGATGGATGAAGGTGACTTAATAACAGAGTTGGGATGAATTTAAACCTTTATGCGTGTTTGTTTTTTTGTCACAGATGCACAAAAGCCATTGACCATCACTCACCACATGAAATCACGTGGAGAAAATTTTCCCAACCTTCAAAAATTACTTTCCATTGCTAATACCTGTATACACTGCAGAAGTTGAAAGAATTTTTTACAAGTGAAGCTTATTTTAACAAGTCACAGAAATAAACTAAAGATGGAAAATTTAGATAATTTACTGTTTACTAAATGTAGTGGCACTGTCTGTATAAATGAAGCAGTTAAGTACTGGCTAAATAAAAAAAATAGGCTATTTTATTGAATATTTGTAACCTGTTTTGTCTATATGATATTCTGGAAACAACATAAAACTCAATAAGCTATGAAAAAAAATAATTATACAATAATTTCTGCCACCCACGTTTTAATTACAGCTCAAACTAGAGCTTGTGTAATTTTGGAGAAAAAGAGACGCTTTCCCCATCCTGGATTCGAACCAGGGTCCCTCCGTTTAGCCCGGAGTGTCTTGGACCGCTAGACGAATGAGGACAGGAAACAACGCTCTCTTTCTCCGTATGTAAAGGTGTTAAGGTATTATTACCCTCCGCAGTGGGTGGCAAAAATTATAGTATAATAAATTTCCCCCACGAAAACTCACAAAAATCTCGCCCCGGAGGCTTTCTTGTGTTGACCATATTTGGCAATTGTGTTATCCCTGCGGAGGGTAATAATACCTTAACAAAAAAAATAATGCATTTAGTACAATTCATTTATAAACAGTATGTACTAATGTTTTGATAACAGTACTTCTTTGCTTACTGATTATGTTACCAAAAAAGCTATAAGATATATATGGTAAAGGAAAATAATACAACTAACGTTGTTAATTAAAAGTTGATTTATGTTTATATCGATATTGAGACGTTTATATGTATGTAAATATACATATAAATCGCATTAGACATACAAGTATTTCTACGAACTTTCGGACAGAAATATCAAACAGAAATATCACCAAAATATGTTGAATTTATCCCATATTCACTGGCAAGCTTTCTGATTAGGAAACAAAAATTGGAAAGGGCGTATGAGTACTTGTGCATGTAATGGGACCTATACTTTGATTTTACTATAACCACTGATTTTGATACTGGAACCGGCATGGACTATATGCATAAAATCGGATTTAACGAAATCAATTTCAGTTACTTTGAGTAATTTGGAACTAGTTTATTAAATAAATATTATAATTCAATGACCTAGGCTGTGATCTTGATGAGAAAAAAAACCAGAAACTCCCATTCATTTAAAACAAAAATGCCCCTTTTGTTCAGCTACAGTACCGTCTTTATGAATGAGCACCCTACTCTTTTTTTAGTATGGGGGGAAACACGACATATGCAGGAAGTTCATGAGGTGGGGTTACACAGTTAAAACTATATATATAAAAGATTTAATTGCAGTGGAGGGCCATAACAAATAGCTTGTTTCTTAAAGAATGAAGTTGGTAAAATCAAAAGTTAGCATCAGAATAACTGACATCCACCTTGAAAACACTTAGAGTTGCAGCATCAAAAGGAAGTCCTGATATTGACAGGCTTCTTAAAAATAAGCAGTTCAAAAAAGTCACTAAAAGTTGGGATTCCGTTTTATATATTAATAACTAAAAGTATTGTAAACGTTTTTGCTCCCATGTGTATATATTCAGTCCCAGGGGCATATCTAGAAGATATTGTAGAGCGGGCATGCAAAACGAATATAGAGAGAAAAAATAGAAACACAGGCTGGTCTAGGGGGGGGGACACAGGAGATGCCCCCTGGATTTGTCTTTGTGTGGTCTTAATATTGCTGGTACAATAGTGCAGTCCATGGGCCAACAAGGAAAAAATTGGCCCTTGGATTGAAAAAGGTTGAAGACTACCTGAGCTTTGAAGCTCAGTATCTCAAGAAATTACAGTGGACAAACTTTTTTACGAACTATTGTGTTGGTCCCAAAAAATATTCCATAGAAAAAATAATTCCTACTTACAAATTTTTGGTTCTATGAATTTTTAAGCTTTTGTGAGGAAGAGTGGCTTTTGTGAGGAAGAGTGGGAAGGTATACAAGTTCGTAAAATTAAGAGTGCACTGTAGTAACCTTGTGACAGAACCTTAATCCATTGATGCACCCCTATTTTTTTAAACAATCCAGTAATACAGATTTATATAATATTTGCTGTATGCCACTGAATAAGTTTTTATGGGGAAAAGGTTGTATTTACTGAATTTTCTAGGACATCTAATGGGCGTAGCTGAGGAATTTGATCGTAAGTTCCCAGCAGCTGTTATCGAAAACTTTACTATTCCTGTAGGATCTTTTTTCTTCATCAGGTAAGCTAATTGTATCGGTATGTTCAATCAGCAGAAAAGATGTTTTTAAGCTAGTTGATTAAGAGGTTCGTTAAACCGCATTTAAGTCAATTAAGCTGGTCTTCAGACTCTTCTTAAGCTAATTGACTAAGATATGCTATTTAAGCTGTTAAGTAAGTTGACTAAGGAGTGTTAAGCTACTTGACTAAGATGTTGTTTAAGCTAGTTGAGTAAAATGGTGTTTTGGCTGTTTTTAAACTTCTTAATAAAGATGCTGTTTAGCCTGTTTTTAAACTTCTTGATAAAGATGCTGTTTAGCCTGTTCTTAAGCTAGTTGAATAAAACGCTTCTTAGGTTGTTCGTAAGGTAGTTAACTAAAATGTGACTATAACAGTTATTTTTAATATGAATGTGCAATTTTTGTTTGTAGTGGATTTCTGATGACATACACAAACTGGACAAAAATTGAGGAAAACGGTGGCACACTGAATCTCCTCATATTTTTCTTTCGCAAGTATTGGAGGCAAGTTTTCTATACTAACCTGTTAAAATATTCTCCTAATTATGTACTATACAAGGTGGTTAATAATGTCCTTACACACACACATACCTTCGGAATGGAAAGAGCTGGAGGTATGATCGTGGTGTGTGATTATGCACTACAGGGCTTACAATGCCCCTAGTGGCTAAATTCGGAAGTTACGAAACATAAATCAGGAAATAAAGGAGAGACAGAAAAAATGTCAATGACAAATTTATTCAGCGTCGTTCAGTTAGTTTGAAGTGGCATTTTATGTACACTGATCGGTTAAATGCAAGGCTGTTTCCTTTGAGATCCCAAGAGCGTACAGCTTTATTTTGAGTGTCACTGTACATGAAATGTCCCCGACGGACTAACCTTATCATGCTGATAACTTTTGTAATTTTTATTTTTCTCGTATCTTGCTTAGTTCCAAAGTTACGACTGAAATTTGCGTTTTAATGATCAGATTCACAAAGTCTGTAAATGGTGATGTAATAGGTGGTCAGTGGGATAAAATGCAGGGGAATTAAATGTTATTCCACAAACTAGTTATAATATCTCGCTATTTGAATGCTGAGTATTGCGAAATGGTCGTGATTTATGGTGAATGTCAGCGCAGTGTGCATGGAACTATGAAGGAGCATGCTGAGTGCTGTCCAGGTGTTCGACATCCAACTCCATGGATTATTGATAAGTGTGTTTGCCGCTGATTGGAAGAATATATGCACGTCCGGAAAACGTGAAGGTTTAGGTATTCGAGTGCATCTTGAACTTGTTCAGGCATATGTCCTCACTAATCCCCACACTCGTAATGGAACAGTCGCCGACATATATGGAATATCAGTACAACGTGTGCAGAATATCGTGAATAAGCATGGAGCTCTCCTATTTCACAATATTCAGCTTCAAAGTAGTGTGCCGTTATAGCTTATGATGCTTTTGTTGAGTAAGTTTCAATTCCCTAGTCTTGGCATTTATCTCATTGACATTTATTATGTCACTATCAACATTTACATACACACGTGAATCTTCTCATTAATATGCAAACTTCAGTCATAACTTTGGAACTAAGAAAGATACAAGAAAACATAAATTACGAAAGTTAACGTGAGATTAGTCTGGAAGGATATTTCATGTACAGTGACACTCAAAATAAGGCTGTACCCTCATGGGAGGGATCCCATAAGACACCTTGCATTTAACCAATCTGTGTACATAAGATGTCGGTTCACGTAAGATATTATTACTCTTCTCAGCTCAAACACAATCGCCAAATAATGGTCAACACAAAGCCACTGGGGTGAGGGTTGGTGTTTTTTTACAGTTAATAAGTTTGACACCCTTACGCCAGTGTCGAAATAACTGTTTGTTATGGAATCTCCTGGTGAAACTTTGACACCCTTGTTTAAGCTCAGGCTATAGCTTTTTTTGGTATAGGCAAAAGAGACATCGTCCACGTCCTAGAGTCAAACTAGGTTTTCAGGGGTGATTTTGTTCCGTAAATTCCCTGAATTTCAACGTGCTGCTTCCAGGATTTCTTTTTAAAAAATCGCGAAAAATTCGTTTGGTTTCTTGTAATTTTTTTATATTCCTTTGGAAATGCGTGTATTTACCAAAAATATTACGTAACTTTTCAGGGAATTTTCTGTTACGTTCAGGGAATCTGGTTTAGATTTACAATCACCCCTGCGTTGAGCCTGGAGTGCCTTAACCACTAGAACGACGAGGACAGGACAGCATTATCTTTCTCCAATAAAGATGTAAGATATTACCTTCTTAGGGTTAACAGTGTTAGCCCTGAGAAGTGTAATATCTTGTACCCTTATATATATATATATATATGGAGAAAGAAAATGTAGTCTTGTCCTCGTTGGCCTAGCAGTTAAGGCACTCCGAGGCTCAATGGAGGGACCCTACCTAGTTCAACTCTAGGATGGAGACGATTTCTCTTTTTCTCCTACATCAAAAAAGCTCTAGCATGAGCTTGTCAAATTTACTAACCGTCATGTCATTTCATACTAATGGACTCTGAATACATTTTTTATTAAATTTTTTCTGTTTCTCCTTCATTTCCCTATGTATATTTCATAACTTCTGAATTCAGCCACTAGGGGACAATGCAAGCAGTCTCATCTTATAACACAGTCACTTTACTATACTTACACACCACGTTCATACCTCCAGCTCTTTCGGTTCAGAAGTTATCTGCATGTATAAGGACTTCATTAACCACCCTGCATATTAGACGATACATGCAGAGCCGGAAAGATTAGCACTTCAATGACCAAAATGAAACCACTGTTGATTTTGTAAAGAATATGTTTGTTTCCCATATTTCAGAATGACTCCGGCTCTGGGCCTAACCATGACTCTGTTTATAGCAATGCCTCTCATTGGATCTGGCCCACTGTGGGATTCGACCTTTGACCCTGAAGTTCAAAGATGTCTTAATAATTGGTGGAAGAATCTGCTGTATATCAATAATTGGTGGAAAGTAGATGAATTTGTAAGTGTCCAGTTTTCATGTTGATTAACTAGATGTAAAATTTCTTCCACCGTTTTCTTCTATTTTAAAATTAATTTATATAATCTATGATCATAACCTGTATTACATTACCGTTTTATTTGTTTTTTCTTCCTTTAAGTTTCTTCATATTTTAGTGGGTAATTTTTTGTCTAGTGTATATATTTGTATGTTCATGGACACCCACAGATAGACAATAAGGCGCTGGAGTCCCCACGTGCTTGCTTTTGCAATATATATATTTCAGCTAGATTTTTATGAACAAATAAAATTTTGTATGTTTTTAACTGGTCCCTCTTTCTCCTTTCAAAAACCAATATGGACATCCATTTCATGTGTATGTGTGTTAATTTTTAGTGCTTTTTAAAACCTAGTATAGTTAGTTGCTTGTTTTTTTTTTTTGAGTGTTTTCCCCTTTTATTTAGTGCTTAATTCATACTTGGTATCTAGCTGCTTTGATGCAGTTTCATGTTATCGGCATTTTGTTGCTGCTCCTGTTTTATAGGTAAATTGCTGTTTCAAGTTTTCATTCCTTTTAAAAACGTTAACCTTTCAGTTTTAAACACTGAAATTCAACACTGTGGTAATATTCTCACCCGCAGGTGGCCTATCTTTACAGCAACGACAAGTGCTCTTATCATACTTACATGCAGTATTTGGACTGCTCTGAAAGTAGTCTGGAAAGATTTTCCGATGCCAGCGTTCGGTATGATTAAGGACGGAGTAAGCCCTGTTTTATAACCCTTAAATACAATACGTGTAATGTATGTATATGTGTATGGTAATGCATTTTGCCTCGGCGACAACAGTCCGATTTACTCGGAAAACTAGACGTCCCTGAACACATGATCTTGACTGTCCCTTTTCCATAAAATATAAACACAATGAGTCTATGTATATATATATATATATATATATACTTCAAATGTAAGACTGAATCAAGTTGTCTTGAAGCAAATAAACAACTATCGACTGTTGAGCTCTACCCAAAACACCGGGAAATATGGTGTTGCTTTTAGTGCCAACCTTCCCAACACTTTACTTACACAAAGATAGATCCACCAAAAATAAAAGTGCTCATTGTAATCTAGATGTTGGTTTACCCAGCTTAACACTTTACCTACTGCTTGCGACTATATGTAGCCAATTAATAGGCTGCCGGTAGATATTGTTAAAAAGTTTACATTATCTGGAAAATTGTAGCCTTCAGTTCCACATGAACTTCGTTGGGCGTGCATTGAAAAAACACAAAGGTTGCGAGATGTTAACATGTGTTAAACATATGAAAACTGAAAAGGAAATACTGCTCATGTGCAAAAATATGAAAAGGGTGGTTTTTCTTAAATTTAGCAATTAGTTAGAATTAATTTTAATTTGGAATTGTGGAACCTGAATAAAGTGATCATTTTTTTTTATAAGAGAGAACTGGTTGGGACTTGGTTTTGCCTATACCGAAGTATGTCATGTATAGTGACCAATTGAGTCCAGTCCCAAAGGTGGTCACTTCAGGCAGGTTCTACTGTGTATATATATGTGTGTGTATACAGTGATCTCACTTATCTGCGGGCGCAGGGGACAGCGAAAAAAATCTGCGTAAGCGAAAAACCACAAAAGGGAGCTTAAAAGTGAAACATATACATTATACTACATTATATTGTTAATTAATACCACATGTGTATCCAAAAAAAAAAATGACTGAGTGAAAAATGTAAATAAGATTAGTTTCAAAATGCAATGAATTTTTTAATGAATTACTGTACTACATGTTTTTTAAAAACATAAAGAAAATGGAAATGCTTACATACCCAAATTTCGTTTTGCTCCTATTACTATTTTCTCACAAGATAATTTACAATCGAGGATTGTTTTTGTTTTCGTGAATTTTCAAAATGAGTGTTTCCAAGTCCATCAAAACGTGAAAAAGTTCCTTCACTTCCGGAATTGAACTGAAAATAGTCATGCAGAATGCTTCTAACGCTACTGTGTAAGTTGGAGGAACTTTTGCCGCGTCTTCATCACCACCATTTATTTCAGCTGCAATGTCTCCAATTTTCCGCAATTGAGCCATGATTAAATTTTTATCTACATCAACAAATTCTTTGAAAGTACACGTAGCGAGTCTACCAGATACAGTATGCCAATCTTTGTTTGTCATTTCCACAATTTTCACTTTCATTTTCTGCTGGAAACGATAATTCTGCTTTCTTAAAGCAGCTTTTAATGCACTTGTCAGTGGTGTTTCTCCATACACATACATCGCACAACATATGAATTGCATCAAGGACGGTAACTTCAATTCGTTGTACATTTTGTTTGTAAAGTAGCCAGAAGTCCACGGATTAAAGTTTTTCTATAGTGCACGTTCACACAACGAATGATACTAAGATCCAAAGGCTGAATCTTGCTCATGCAATTCGCAGGAAAAAACACAACTTTTGTGTCGTTGAAAGTTGGACGATCTTGTGGGTGAGCCGCTTGATCCACGAATAAGAGAACTTTCCGTTTTTCTTTTTCCATTTTCCTGTCGAATTTATGAAGGAAATCTAAGAAAATGTGCGATGTCGTCCACACTGTTTTGTTGCTAGTGTAGTCACAAAGTTTCATGTTCTTAAAACAGTGAGGTTTGTTTGATTTGCTAATGACGGGAATTTTTCCTAACTATCGACATTGTAACACAGCAAGACAGTCTTTCTTTACTTTTTCCTCCCCACCATGGTATGGTTCTCCCTTGAACATTAAGGTTTTTTTGGACATCATTTTATAAAAAAAGTCCAGTTTCTTCACAATTGTAGATGTTTTTCGGTTCGTATCTGTTTACTAAAGTAGCCAAGCCTTCTTTCCATTGTTCTACAGTTCCTTCATGGACACTCACACTTTCCCCAGAAAAGACAAGAGTTGCCAAGCCATGCCTATTTTTGAATTTTTAAATCCATGTGATGCAGAAAAGTTTCCCCATTTCAAAACTCTCTGACAACTGTACGGCCTTCTCCCTTAGAAGCTCAACGTTAACAGGAATGTTCAAGGCACAAGCTTCTTTAAACCACAGCATTAAAACTTTCTCAAATTCTTTGTACTTTCCGCCTTGAATTTTGCTTCTTTTCTTCGACTGAATTCCATATTCTCGAGGAGCTACTATTATCGCCACCCGGTTTTTTAAAAGCCCTCTCAATTGATTCTGGGACATAAAAATGCTCTGCTAAAGCTTTTTTCAAGGTGCAAGGATTTTCTTCGAATTTTTTAATAACATCCATTTTAAACAAAAGCGACAGTTTTCTTCTTTTCGCCATTTAAAAACTTAACCATCTAACCAAAACTCCAAAGATTGTTCTTTCCTTAGCGATCAATGCCACGTGGTACATACCATACCACCTCTCTAATTGGTTGCGACTTTTACTGACATCAATCACAAGAACCCCCAAGTACACCCCTGTGTATATAAGGTAGAGTAATGTGTTCATGGAATCTGAACAATAGGGGAAGGGCGAGGGAATGCATTCCTACAAGCAGAACAAAACTCGTAAAATTCTTGCGATAAGCAAAACCTCACTACTTAAGGAACCTACTTTTTGAATTGAGAATTTTTTTTTTTGCAACGTGCATAAGTAGATGTGCTTTTTCAGTGCGGCGCATAAATGAATAAGAGTTACCATTGTTTTCCTTTATCACTGGCCGGGTCTCCGGAAAAAACGTTCATAAAAGTGAGTGTATATAAGTGAGGGATCACTGTGTATATGTACATATATATGTGTGTGTGTGTATATATATATATGTGCATTGTTAATAATACTAATTAAATTTTTTGCAGCAAAATCGCAGACTACATAGTGATATATACATCAAGCCATATGCACACATCGCTTCATACTTGATCGGCATGGCATCTGGATTTATCATCATCAAATACCGGTACTTCAAACTTTCCACAGTAAGTATGTCTCAGGCATCACTTCTCTCTTTTCAAATGTGAGGACCTTTAGGCTAGGTCATATTTAGGTAATGATGCTAAAACAACAGTTTGGCTGTTTCTTTGATTGGACTATTCGTAACCTTTACCACAAATGACCCTCTGCATCTGACAGTTTGCATGCACCTTAAAATTTGTTGACATTTCACCGACGACTTACGAAATGTGTGCTACTTTTTCATCTCGAAAGCCATAAAATTCCCTAACCGATCTAGGGACAAAGGCTACTGAGGGGTGTGGAGGGGGAAATTTTCACTCAGTTTTTGTCCCCTTGCTCTTGGTAGGCTGTCAAGGTCAATTCCAGCCTCCATGTTTATTTCATACGGACAGCGATTTATACACATGCATGCATACCTGCCAGATTATATGAATTTTTTGTGAATTATAAGACTGTATGGGATGATCGGTAAAATGTTGCTTTTTTAAAAAAAAAAACAAAAAAACCTGCAGATTTGCGATGCAGGCGATTCGGCGGGAGGGAAAGGAATTACCCCGTTCCTCGGATTTTACGGGAGATTCCTGTTTTTGACAATGTCTTCTGGTTTTATGTATTTTCTCCCCCCCCCCTTTTTTTTTCTGTTAAAAATAATCCCTAAATTTTCTGCTGGTGTCAGGCAGGGGCCACCTGGGAGGAATCACACAGTTCATTGGACCCATTGGTGAAAAACATTTTGGTTGCTGTTGTTATACGGGATGTCACATCCCTCTGAATAGCTTGATAAAAACTTTCTTACCCACTGGATTAATCCTGTGTGATTAGCGCAGTTAAAATGTTTTTACTTAGGTCGCTCAATCTGGGTGGTGTCTCCCAGCTGTCTGTCTGACGCAGGCTTTCATTCCTCAATTGGTTCTTCTAAAGCTTTGTAGATGACACAGTTTCAAAGTGGCAGAAAACATACATGATTATAGGCGCCAATCCTTCTGATTTTTTATTGATCTTCCAGTCGGAAAACAATGTCTTCCAATTTTTGGAGATTTCGTCTAAAATCCTGTGTTTTTTAAAAAAATTTTTAAATAACTATTTTTCTTGATGCGTATTTATTTAAATTTTTGTTCGTATTTAGTAATACACGTAAATAAATGCAAATATCGGTAAAAAAGACGGAAAAATTTGCCTGCCATTGACGGCGCATGCATGGCGTGACGTGGAATTTTAGCTCCAGCTATGACGTAGAGTGATGCCTCTGCACAACAAAATCGCGCATCTGTATTTGTAGTTGTTGGGGAAGGAAAGAAAGAATGCGCTACACCGTTAAGGTTTTGGTCAAGCATGTGACTCTTTATAGGGAAGCCATGTGTTAGACATATCTGGTATTTCTTTGCTCTGGAAAGAAAGTTTTGTTTTTAGGTGTTTTTGAAAACAACGTTAACGATGTCGACTGTTAATAAAAGGTACTACCAAACGTTTAAAGCCAAATATATGAAGATGTTTAATTTTATTCAAAAATCAAGACTGGGGCCAAAATATGCTTTCTGCATGTGTTACAGTAAAGACATAAGCATTACTCACGGTGGTAAACGCGATATTACTTTGCATTCTGAGACTGTTAAACATAAGGAGGTGTTCAAGGCTGTAGAGTCTAATCATAGTATCAAGCCTTCATTTTTTGCATTTAACGATACCTCCATGATTAAAGCTGAATGTTTATTTACATTGTTTTTGATCGAACATAATTTGCCAATGAATTGCAGCGATCACACGGGGATGCTCTTTCGGAAAACGTTTCCTGACAGCAGTATTGCAAAACAATATGGATCTGCAAAGACCAAAACTTCTGCAATTATGAAAGAAATGTCTGCAAAGGAATCCTCATCACTTGTTGAAAATTTAAGGTGCTATCCATTTTCAATTGCAACTGATGGAAGCAACGATGTTGATTCAAAGCTGTATCCAATAGTGGTAACTTTCTTCGATCCTTTATGTGAAAAAATTGTGAATTGTCTTTTATCTATGCCATCTTTGAAAGAAGATGCTACTGGGTTAAATATTGGAAATCTTCTGGTAAGTGCTTTACAATCTAAAAACCTTGCGATTTCTAATTGTGTTGCCTTTAGCTGTGATAATGCACCTGTTATGATAGGAAAAAAGCAGGTGTAGCAGCAGTGTTAAAGAATCATCACCAAAATATTGAAATTATGGGCTGTTCCTGCCACCTTATTAACTTAGCAGCTGAAAAGAGTGCTGCATGTTTGCCATTTAAAATCGATGAAATTTTGGTAGACATTTACTATTACTTACAAAAGAGTTCGAAAAGAAAAGATAGGTTGAAAATTCTTCAAGAATTTCATGAGACTGATATAAAAAAGGTACTAAAACACGTTAGCACTCGTTGGTTGTCTGTTGGAAAGTGCTTAGAGCGTATAATCCAGCAGTGGCAACCTTTGATCAGTTTTTTTAAGGAAGAGGCCATGAAAAGGAATCAAATCACCCCACTTTCTTTCTTTACTATTCCCTCTATCAAAGTTTCGGTTGAAAATGCAGATAAAGTGAAAGAACGTAACAGCAAAAAAGCATCACAGAAATTAAAAAGGAAAGCTCAAAATTATGTGGATATTTCTAAGAAACAAAAAACTGAAAACTCCATGTCTCGTGAAGAAAGGTTGTTTTATTTTCTGTCGGAAGATATCAATAAGGCTTTCTGTTTATTTTTATCTTATACTGTGTCTGTATTTAAAAAAGCAAATGCTCAACTTCAGTCTGCGGAACCACATATTCATATGCTAAAATCTCTTCTCTTAAAATTGTACAGAGAAATGCTAGTGAAATTTATAAAACCAAGCGTCACAAAATTATGTAATAATATTTTGAAAGTCCACTATCATGAGAGGAGTAATCAAAAAGATGATGTTGATATCTTAATTGGAAATGGAACACTGAAAGTAATCCAAGATTTTAACATCCATGATAAAAATGAATTTTATGAAAACGTCAGAAGCTATTTCATAGCAGCATGTGACTACATGCACAATAAATTTCCTTTTGAGTTAGAAGTGTTACATCATGCAGAGGTTACACAAATATCGAATTTTGAAAATGCATCATTTTCCAGCTTAAAATATTTTACAGAAAAATTTCCTGTTCTTTTGTTCAATAATACAGAAGATGAAGCTGTTGATGCTTTACAAACAGAATTCAGCGAGTTCCAGGCTTTTAAAGTTCCACAAACTGTGAGTAATGAAGGTAGCATTGATGCACAATGGGCAGCCATAGGTAAAATAAAAAATGATACTTGTGAATTAAAATTTAAACGACTTTCTCAGGTTATGCTGTCAATACTTACGATCCCTCACAGTAATGCAGCATGCGAGAGAGTCTTCAGTCAAGTGAAGAAAATTAGAACTGACTTCAGGTCAACCATGTCTGATGACACATTAGAAAATTTACTAATAGTTAAATGCAGACAACATGTGAAATGTTACGAGAATGTATTTGACAAAAAATTTCTCAAATGCAAAATCTTGCACTACAGCATTTGTAAATTCTAAGAATTAATATTGCGTTTAATACAGTTTAATCCTCTATTATTATTAATTTAATAAATACTTAATTTCCTCATTGTGCCTGTTTTTCATAAATTATGTATGATTTTGTTTAATTAAAACATGGTGGCCTGCCCGCGCGTGCGTGATTGACTGTAGATTTTTCACTTCTAGAAGTTGGCACATATGCATGATCTATAAATTTATGTTTTGGGACGACGTTTTATCTCATGCTGAGGTATGCAATTATGTTGCATATTTCAACAATTTTTTGTTTTCTTGAGAGAAAACGGTTTGAATGTAGAAACTGATCAGCTGCAGTCCGGATTGTGCGCACTTCAAATAACTGAAATGCTAGTGAGTATAAAAAGGAAAGAGTTAACGCTTTGTAGTTTGCCTCATGGAGTAATTAAAGAAGAGAGGATGGATCGAAAGTGAGCTGCTCTACGCCATTTGACATCAGCTGATGGTGCATTAAAATAATATAACAGAATTTCTAATGGCATGCTGTATATTTTAACTACAAGTATATCTCACAGCATAGGTGCACACATGAAGTTCATAAGTAGGATTGTAGGCTCAATGGAATTTGGGGGGGAGTTTACAGAGCTACAACTCCATGTATTCCTATGTTAAATATACAAAATTTCATTGCAATGAGGGGGGGTTTACAACCTCAATCAAACACCCCCTACTTATGCCTGTGCCTCACAGCAATGCGTAATACGTACGAAAACCTAGAACGCAATTTCTGAGCTCTTTATCCAATGAAAACTTGACTGGCATTTTGATAACTTAAAAATATGTAAAAAAGGATATTGCTATGAGTAAAAATTCGATGAATTTTCGGCAATGGCTAAATCCCCTACTGATAAGCACTTAATGTATAATAAAGTAAAACAATCATAATAAATCTGTACTTTTGATTTTATGTCTGTCTTGATGTTTACCATCAATTCCAATACATTAAAACACCAGCATGCACATAGCGCATGCTGCTGCTGTTTTAATGTATTGGAATTTTGGAAAGTTACCTTGGATTTTATTTTCTGTTTAGTATAGCCTACATTTATCTATAATCTGTGCATAATAAGGAATAAATATAGTACCACCCTCAGTTCTGGCTTTATGTTATGCAATGCATGTTACACTGCATGTATTTTGTGCTGGCTGATGTCGCATGCACGTTTTCCAAAATTTTAAGGTTTTCAAAACTGTCACGTTGGCAGGTATGCACGTGCATACTGATCACAGCCTGTGAACTGTTTTAGTTAAACTTCTGGGGAATGATATTTTTCTTTTACACATATGCATTCAATATACCTGGTGGAAAATGTGTGTGTTTAATAAATTATGGTTAGAGAAAAATGAAGTCCTATCTATGGTAATTTTAATGTCAATTGCTGTTTAAAAGATTATATAAGCGATAAAAACACTGCAGATTTCTCCTATACCCCCCCCTCATTAAAATGTGCATTTCAGGAGTGTTTAAAATACTAATGTACAGAATCTTTAAAAGTGTTCTTCATACTCATTAAAAGCTCCTTTATTTTCAAATTGGGGTACGAACCCTGTCAGACGTATATCAAGGATATAACTGATATGAATATTGGATTGCCTCCAACGTTGTCAGCTGTTCTTAATGATATTGGTTATAGTAAAAATTATGGTGCATTTTACATAATAATCTTGCCTAATATCCATATTTATCATTTTCGAAACTCTGGTGTGGCACCGATCAAAACTAGCTTTATTAGGTACCACCATGGATACCTTTTCTATGAATACAAACATTGGCATAGATCGGAATCTACGGGCGTTACAGCCTGTGCTCTGCATACAGCAGTCATTTGTGTTTTTTTTCCCTAATAGACTAAGTAACACCAGTCATGCCAAGAGATATAAATATTTTTAAACCTATCCCTCCACAAGAAAGCAGAGGATTTTGGGCGTAGTAAGTTAATAGGATTAATTTCTACACTCTCATACTTTTCTCTCAGACTTGAATTCTGTCTCTGGGATCTTGGCATGCTTAGTTGCATATCTGCCATAAAACTCCATTAAGAAAAAGAATTCAAGAGAGACCAGAAACTTCTATTTTCTTCTCTAGTGGGTCAAGAAATGTTCTAGTTTAAGATGTAGGGTCTGGTTATGGCAATAAATCTGTCACAAAGGCATATCAATGGTACTTTTTTTTATTGGTAACATCTTTTGACAGGTTCAGAAAAGTTGTGGATGGACTATGGCAGTTGGTTTGGCACTGGCATCTGTTTATGGAATCTATGGTCCAAGTGACGAAGTTGCACTCAGGGCTGCTTATATTTCTTTGCACCGTATTGCTTGGGCTCTCGCTATCACCTGGCTTACGTTTTCCTGTGCAGCAAAATCAGCAGGTTTACAATTTTTGATTTGAGGTTTAAATCTCATTCAGAAATGAATTGTAAATTGTGTGATATATTTATTGATTAAAACTGTTAACGTTATATGGTAAGTAGATTTGGAAAGAAAATGTGCACAGAATTGAGGGACAAATGCCTTAATTTTAAAACAGGTGAAGAGAATTATTTAGTACAAAAAATGATAAGACTTTGAGAATGAACTATTCTATGAGTGGTAAAATAGAAGACAAGTCAAATAAAAAAAGTAAAGGATAACCACACTTAGAGAGAAATTGACCCCAATGCAAACAGTTTGTGCTCTTGCTTTTATCACTTCAGTAGCAGTTTAACGATCTGGAACATTGACTGTTAGTAGTTTGCTATCTAGATCAAAGGCTTCTCACCATTCCATTGTCTGTAGTACATACTGTTCGCCAAGACCAGTATTCTCTATAAAGGGCCCGGACGCAAGAAATACGTTGGATTCTTGCACAATTTTTTAATGATAGTATGACATCCTTTCACAAAGACAGAAAAAACAAATATCAGTAGTAAATAATAGGGGGGGTGGGTGTTTGGACCCCATATAACTCAACCCCTAATCTTATAACTTTTGCTGTTAGTTTAAATGAGTGTTTGTCACTGTCTGTAATAGAAAAGTAAATTTCTATGACTCGAGGTACCTTTTTAAAGCGGACTGGTAGTGCGGAAGTCAAACAATGAATAGTATGTTTGAAACTTTACAATTCTGTAGAATCTAAACGAGTTGCATGCTGCTTTTTTTTAGTTAACTTATATCCATGTCAAGCTAAAGGTTTATGTGAACATATTGAACTGCTTTCTGTAGCTTATCGAAGACATGTGTCTCACTAATTTTAGTGAGACATGTGTCTCACTAAAATTAGAATGTAGACAGGACACATCTGGGAAAGTCAGGGAAATTTTAAAGTCATTGTTATAATAAATAACTTATTAAAATAATTTTCCTGAACTGTGCTTTTCATACCACATTGCATACTTAAAAAATTGAAAAACTTGCACTTTTGACTAAACTTCTTCCAAAAGTTACCATTTTGCACCAAAACTAATATAATTTATATAAAATTATTAAGCCTATATATTTCTCAGGAGAAAATGTTTGCCAAATATTAACTAAAACTTGAGAAAGAGGGTTTTTTATTCTATGAGGGATTTTGATCGTATCAGTATTTTTTCCCTTTGTAGTCAACACGCTTTAAATGGAATAAAAGATGAAGCATCAGCTTTCGGATCATATAGTTACTCTTTTATAATGTATTCAAAGAGGACCGAATGAAAATTCAGTAAATAATTAATTTAAATTCTTAGTTTAAAGAAATGCATTTTTCAATACAGTTTATGTATTTGTAAGTTCTTTTAAATATCCAATAATTCAAATGTAATTGAATTATTGGCTTGGGGGTTCGTGGTAGTTGAGATTTTATGGTCTTAGAAACTTATTTTTATTACGCAAATTTTAATGCGTTGTGTGTTGTTTACTGTAATTAGTGACTGGAAATCGATTAAGATTTGGTCTGGAAAAGTCAGGGAAGTTTGAAATTGAATTTGGGGAGATACCCTGTGTAGAACACTTTTGTATTTGTATTACAATTTCCTATATTGAAATTTAATCGGAGAAACAGCTTAAGAATTGAATAAGGTGTGGAGGAATTGTTCAATACAATTAAGTTTTAACACCCCATCTGTGTTTGTAGGCAGAAAAAAAAAAGAAATTTTACCATGCGTGCGTATGCTGGTTATAGTATGAAGGATAAAAAGTAGTGTTCAAAGCTTTTTTTTTGTGTTAAAATTTTGCAATAACTGCACATTTTTCTAGAGAATACAGAAAAAGCAAACCCATTTTCTTAATTATTTGTTGCTGTCACTGGTTTCTAAAGCAAAAAATCTTACTTATAATTCGAATAGTTAAACATTTCTTCAACCTTGCATCTCAAAAGTAACCCATAGTGTGGTAACATGTTTGCCCAGTGTGCCGTTAATCTGTTTGACTCCCAACAGTGCAAAGAGCGCTTACTGAGAGGTACCATGAAGATCGCATTGCTCACTGTAATATTAATACACTTCTGGGGTTTAGTTCCCTAGGCCTTAAGAGGTTCGGATTCCTAGGAAAACAGTAGGTCCCGGTGCAGCATGACCATTGTAGTCCTTGAGCCATAAAACCACAAACAATCGCAAGTAACCCCCAAAAAATTCCCTTTTACAATAAAAATCCGAAAACATTTTTCAGTGATTTTTTGCAAAATGTTGGTAACAAATCTAAATGAGAGAGAGAAATTGGGCATAACAGGAGGTAGTAAGGGTGGGTGCTGAAAGCAATGCTGTAATTCTCAGAAAATTTAAATAATTCCGGAATACAACATAAATTCTGTCTAGTGTCTTGGGCATGATGATTAGGTGGGGTTGTGGCCCCTACTTGAATACTCAGGATATCACATTCATTTGTAATGAGGAACTAAACTTTTTCTAGTGGGCCAAATCACCTCTAATCACGTCTCTAATTATGTCATGAATTTCTTGATTCTTCCTGTAGATTGATTACATCATCCAGATTACTTGATGACTTTTACAGAGCTAGAGTATTTCACTTTTTGTAGGAGTTTTGTGTTTAAAACAATTTAATTGATTTTCTTATATAAACAGGAATTGTGAACAACATTCTGTCCTGGAGAGCCTTCCAACCTTTAGGACAACTCAGTTATTTAGCCTATCTTCTTCATCCTCTTGTCATATTATACAGAAATGGATCGCTCCGTGAAAGAGTCTACTATTCCCATTCCGAATTGGTACGTTTATTTTTAAGAATAAAATGATTGTCTGAACACACATATTCAATATGGGTACATGGAAAGTTCATGAGTGGGGGAGGGTACAGAGCTACAATTCCGTGTGTGTGAAATATTTGCTCTCATCATTCATCAGAGAAGCCCCCAAAATGAAAAGGGGTTCATCACAGCACGCTCGATATGATTATAAATCACCAATAGTAGTTTGGAGGAAAAAGAAATTTTCATTCATAGCCTTTGAGGCTTGCGCTTTGTTCGACTTGTAATGAATTCTGTTGTATGTAAATACATTGTTGTTTGGCATGGGGGGGTCATATATTAAGTAATCAATCCGTTCCCAGATGATTCATAATGCAAACTTAGGACCAAAAATAGAAAATTAATAAAGAAAAATATCTGGTTCTGATAAATTGTTATAAACGGGTTCAGTCAACGATGAATTTATTGAGTGACTGAGGATGTGTGGTCTCTCAGACCATTAAGTGTCCTTTTTACCATATTTTTTCCATTGAAAAAGAAAACAAACCAGGCTGTCTAAACATACATTTTGTAAAATATAAAAGCACTATTTATTTGAAGGAGGAATATCCAGTGAAAATATTGGTCAAAATTTTATATTAATCAAAACACACTCTGAGACTACACATCCTCGGTTGTGGGTTAAATAGAGTTCGCATGCAACCTAGACTTGTCCCTGAGAATTGGAAATTGTCTCTAAAAGTCAAGGAGAAACGAAATTTTTTGGCCAAACCTGGAAAAGCTGAGGAAACTTTGTTTTGAACTGAGGAAACTTTGTTTTGAACCGCTTGGTTTTACACAAGCATGAAGCTATAATAATAAAAATATAATAAAAGCAATCAGACAACTTTGAGCGGTTTGTAGATTATTAGTACATGAGCCGGCTTTCGGCTGCACTAAAGGGCAGCCTTCATCAGATGTATATAGAGCGAATCGAACATACAGCAGATACTATAATCAAGGAATACAAATGGGGAAAAACAATAATGTAAAAGAAGTAAGAACAAAGATAAAAATAAGAAATAAAAACCGCACGGGCAAAAAAATAAGGGTTTTTGTCAAATACTTTTAGGCAGAGGAAGTTAAAAGATGGAGTTTAAGAAGAGATAGAAAGGTACATAAGATATGGTGTAGTAAAGAGTTATGGAGGGTTGCTAAGAATGTATTGCTATGCACGGAACAACCAATGTGAATTGGTTGTTCCGTGTTAATTGTGGAGATATACCATAGGCGCACTGGAGATATATCATAGGCGCTCCTCCACAATTAACACGGAACAACCAATTCACATTAGTCATGCCTGGCAATACATGCTTAGCAACAGTCCATAACTCTTTACTACACCATATCTTATGCACCTTTCTATCTTCTTAAACGCCATCTTTTAACTTACTCGGCCTAAAAGTATTTGACAAAAACCCTTATTTTTTCGCGCGCGTGGTTTATATTTCTTATTTTTATCTTTGTTCTTACTTCTTTTACATTATTGTTTTTCCCCATTTGTATTCCTTGATTATAGTATCTGCTGTATGTTCGATTCACTCTATATACATCTGATGAAGGCTGCCCTTTAGCGCAGCCGAAAGCCGGCTCATGTACTAATAATTTACAAACCGCTCAAAGTTGTCTGATTGCTTTTATTATATTTATGTCAAGCGGTGTTACCTACTCAACAACGAAAGGGCTTTCCTCTTTTCTTTGGTCTCCGGCTGTGTATGGTTTGCGGTGGTTATTAGTACGCCACTGGTCTATTAATATTTTACAAAATGTTTCACTGGTGGAATTCTTGCTTTTCTTCACACAGTAAAGAAATTGTTTATACTCCCTTTAATATAAAGGCTGCCCTTTTTAAGAGCAAACAAGTCTTGATTTATATACAGTGATGCACCGGACACTTCCCAAAACCCAACTTTCTTATGGGCACTACCCTTCAAGAGGTGGTAAATATATTTTTAATTGTAATCTATCTAATGTGGAATTCCGTTGATCTACCCTCTCTAGAAAAGCACCCCCAACTTTGTGTCTTAGTTTGGAATTCTGTAAAATTAGGTAAAAAAAAAAACAGTAAAATTTTGTGAAATAACGACAAAAGTCTTTGAAATAGCTCGCATCCTAAACACTGGAAAAACACTCGTTGTCAAATAAATTTGTCCATTGAAATATCACAATTTTATCTTTTAAAAAATATATACGATAATTATAGATTCCCTCCACCCTCTCAACGCATTCCGCAATTTTCTGACTCCTATATGGGAGGTGGGGAGACAGATCGAAGGAATTTTACTTGTTGCTTTTAACAGAAAATTATTAACAAGTGTCTTCGTCCCTCACATTTTATTTCTAGGCGATATAATGGATGTTGTTCAATGTAGCCTCCATCATTCATTAGTAACAGTTCAAGCCGATGGGCAGTGTGTTCAACAGCGGATCTGAACTGATCCTCTGTGAAGCTTTGAACATGCAGCATGATGGAAGTCCTTCAAGTTGCCTAGCGTGGCGACATGAACCACAAGCCGAAGACGCGCAGAATGAGATCCGGCTAACGTGGTGGTCAGGGTGTTTGTAAACAAACGATTCTTACTATGCTCATCGGTGAAATGCTAGATTAAACAAGCTTTGACGAACCATGCAACATATGGAGGCCCACCACCTTGCATGAAAATAGTTGATGTAAGGCACTGTCTTTGCTGTAGTTGCAGGAAAACAATCGTCTGGAGCAACTCGCGATGCCGAAGGGTCGTCAGAGAATATGTAACAGGGCCATGAGCTGTTACAAGTGAGCGATGGCGGCCTCCTTGAACAACACCCATTACATCGTTCTGTTACACGATTATTAGTTACCTGATTATTACATTTCTTTACACGCTATCTGTGTATGCAAATTATTTTTTTCCCATTTGATTCCCATAGCGCCGGCCAACTGTCATTGCTTGCACAACGTTCATTTGAAATATTTTGATGCAATAAATACTACAAAATGTTAAAAATGCCACTTGTTTTGCGTGTTGATAATTTTATAGATTGATTTTGCCTAATTGCCCTAGAAGCGTACCTTAGCGGACGGTTTGGAAGTAATTTTTTTTTCATAGATTCCTTTACCTCATCCATTGGATAGTCTATGTGTCAATTTCAGTGTCGTCGTGCTGAACGGTTCAGTTGCAGCGTGATTGGCCACGTTTAATTTTAACCACCGTGTACTTTAAGGTATGGAGCCATATATTTACCAGAGGGTACGTTTTATTTCATGTATAGTGTTGCAGATTTGACTGTGGTTGAACAAAAGAATTAAGGAAGGATTAAAGGAGTGATTAAAGAGAAGTATTATGGAGGGTGGTATTACAGTTTCTATCACATATCATTTTCTCTACATGTTAAATTAACAAATTTTCGAAATTCTAGTTCAAAGGAACCCGCATTTAAAGATTTGTTCTTAATATACTTTAGCACAGATAGATTAAAACGTTTGTGGGATTTACTAACAGTTAGATTAATCGCAAATCTCGGGTTTTTTTTAAAGTACAAGTGGACAATAAACAACCTAAAAATATCCTTAAGTATAAATTGTTCGATTTGCAGATTCTTTAGTTTAGCGCAGTACAGATTATATTAAAAATACTTTCACCCTTTTAGTATCATTTCTGTTCCTAAATAATACTCAAGCTCAATGAGTAAATGCTCTTTTTAATTATCTTGCCCCTTACGTCCTATTATTTTATTTAAAACTCAAATAAAAATAAAATGAAAGTCAAAGACAGTCCCATAAAATTTACATACTCGTTTTCTCTAAATATTATGTTCTAGCAAATAACATATAGTATGTTTTAATATCTAACATGATAACATGTTATACGTTTTATTACCTAGCATGATGACATGTTATACATTTTAATACCTAGCATGATAACATGTTATACGTTTTAATACCTAGCATGATAACATGTTATACGTTTTAACACCTAACATGATAAGATGTTATACGTTTTAATACCTAACATGATAATATGTTATACCAGGGCCGGCGTAACAGCATGGTAAGCAAGGCAGGGGGGCGCCACACCATAGGGAGTGCCGGAGGCTCGTTAAATTCGGGAAAAGATCAGCTTTGAAAACATTATAAGAAAAAAAAATTGCATTAATAAATGAAAAGGGTAGGAGGTCAGAAGTTTGAAATCCAGAATTTCTGAAACACAAAATCTGTTCATTTTAGTGTTTTTACATATTTTTAACGCCTCTCAAATAAATGATTCATATTTCTTTTGTAAATAAAATATTAATAAATACCTGATAAATTGAACACTGGTTAAAATTATGTAGGTGCATACTACTAACCAAACTGGCCAGCTTAGCGGTCAAAATTGGCATTGTCGCGATAACGATGAACAAAAAACAAGCCCCAAACGCGGAAGGCAGTGGGAATAAGTAGTGCCCAGATTTTCTACACCTAGATGTTTCTTACAGACGGCGTATTTCGTTTCTGCTGCAAATTGCTCAGCAGTTTTGTATCAACTTGCTATAAACAAAAAAAAAGTTTATCGAAAGCACTTCATAGACATGAAATGAGTCTTACCCATATGAAGCCCATGAAGATTGGGTACGACTTTAAATAGAATCTAGAGA
>QLNU02014802.1:42103578-42124169 GCA_006491805.2 Dysdera silvatica
GTTAAAAGATGGAGTTTTAGAAGAGATAGAAAGGTGCATAAGATATGGTGTAGTAAAGAGTTATGGACTGTTGCTAAGCATGTATTGCCAGGCATGACTAATGTGAATTGGTTGTTCCGTGTTAATTGTGGAGGAGCGCCTATGATATATCTATACCATAGGCGCTCCTCCACAATTAACACGGAACAACCAATTCCCATTAGTCATGCCTGGCAATACATGCTTAGCAACCCTCCATAACTCTTCACTACACCATATCTTATGCACCTTTCTATCTCTTCTAAAACTCCATCTTTTAACTTACTCTGCCTAAAAGTATTTGACCAAAAACCCTTACTTTTTCGCGCGCGTGATTTTTATTTCTTATTTTTATCTTTGTTCTTACTTCTTTTACATTATTGTTTTCCCCATTTGTATTCCTTAATTATATTATCTGCTGTATGTTCGATTCGCTCCATATACATCTGATGAAGGCTGCCCTTTAGCGCAGCCGAAAGCCGGCTCATGTACCAATAATCTAACAAACCGCTCAAAGTTGTCTGATTGCTTTTATTATATTTATGTCAAGCGGTGTTACCTACTCAACAACACACAAGCATGAAGCTGTTTTCCCCAAAACTGAAGTTCAATTCAAAATTTTATTTGTGATCGGTCAGGGAAAAGCAAGGAATTTTTTTTCTCCAAGGTGAGGAGGGAACCCTGGTTAAAGCCTAAGGTAATAGAACAGGTGCCAACAGAATAAAGTGGTTTTTTTTCCCCCAAAACCTTTGGTATGGAAGGGGATGCCAGAACAGTCCTTCTGCCCAGGGTGTGGGAGTACATTGGTCTGGTCCTGTAAAGGGATGTAATAAGGTACGTCAGGTGATATAACGATACAAACTTGAAGATTGCTGAATTGAGGCTAACTTGACAGGTGGTTGTTTCTATCCCTTCCAACTCTTAAAGGCTAAAGAGCTATATTGGTGCATAAAATTAATCTTGATATGAACCATGTGTAATCACGATATAAAATGTTATTAAAAATTGCAGGTGTTGACTTTCCTCAGCAACTGTGTGGTAAGCTTCTTCCTGGCATTTATCTGCTTTGTGGCAGTAGAACTTCCCTTTTCAGCATTGGAAGCCATGGCATTATCAAGCAGCAAAGTGAATCATCGAAAACAGACTAACACTGTGTTTTCCAATGGCATTCCACAAGTTATTTTGCCCAACCAGAAGTAAGGGACATAGTCACCACAAAACCATACTCTAATCCAGAATCTCAGTCAGAAGTGTAATCATGAAAATGTATTAAATCTTTAATATTGCATTCAACGTGACATTTTTTTGATCCTAGAACGTGTTAAAAATATTTTTATGTTTAACATTAAAGATGTATTTTCTGGAAATGTAAGATTGATCGTTGTGTTGATGTAATTATTCTACGATTGCTATTTGAATTTTGTATATTATAGAAGTCTGTTCCTGATGAAGGCTAGCGATGTCTGTTTGAAACGTGTCGATATGCTCTATCCAACATTGTTTCTACCCTTTCGAATATGCACTTGTTTCTTTGTCACCTTAATCTTCAAACGTAGGTACAGAATGACCCTTGCTATCTTTGCACCATAAAAATACAACCATCTTCAAACACATGGTACCCTGGAGTGGCATAGTGATAACGCATTTAACTACCATGAAAATGATCCTGCTTGTTCGATTCCAGCAAGCAGCCAACACTTGCTGGATTTTTCCTACAGATCTGCAATCCATGGTTTGGTGCCATAAGTAAAAGTGGGTTGGATTCCTGGTGAAGCATAATCTTCCTTGTTCTCCCCCCATGAAGCGAAAAATGGGTGTACGCTATATGTGGCACCCTACACATGTAGTGTGCAAGTGGTGGTATGGCATATCGATAAAAAAAATTCTACCATAACTTTTTTAAATTAGCTGAAATTCAATGAAAATCAAAGCAGATAATTTTAATTTAACTTCACTGCTTTCAAAATCATTAAAATTAATTTCCGATGGAGTAAATTATTATGTGAAGGTAATATTATTACACAGTATGTAAATCAGATATGTTTTGAAAAAAAAAAAAGTTAATGGCATTAAAGTATAATCCACACGAATGTTTATGAACAAAAATTCATCCTTTATTTCTGATTGAGTACATTTTCAAAAACAAGTATAAAAATGTGCATTTTTTATTTTATAAATTCACAATTTCTATAATGCATTACACAAAATACAATCACATTTTCAGAATTTGAAGTTGCTATTGTGTGTCCTTGTTGGAAATGCGGTAAGCAGATAACGTTATGCTTATTAAAATATATTTATATATAACACAGAAAAGCGATGTGCTGTTGCCAGCAGTTTGTCGTTGAATTTGGCCACAATTTTCATTGCACTGGGATAAAAAGTACCCGGGAGTTGACTAGTGAAACTAAAAAATAGTACAAAGGAGGTATACCATTACTTTTTGATTAATGTATGTCTCTACTGTCCATAAGGACATAACATTGAGTACCAGTCAATATGTTTTTAAACAGAGATGACACACTTAAGTGTAATAAAATACCTCTCCATTACTTTTTGACTAGTCAATGTGTGTTCCCACAGTTTGTGAGGACATGCATTGATTGCTAGTAAATGTGCCTTCTGAAAAACAGTTTAATATAAAATCTAAAACTACGATATTCGGTGGGTGATACAAGTTTTTGAGACTACTGGTTCGTCAGCGATTTAAAATGATAGCATAGCTGCTAAATTAGTACAATTCTGACTTAATTTAATTTTGCATTTTATTGCTGTAATTCAATTTCAGGACAAACTATTAAAATAAAAACCCGCAAAATTGATAATTTGAGATGACTTGTCTTTGATCTTTCGTGACGTCTTTTGGCACTTAGTTGCCAGTTGTGGCACCTCCCCTAAAGAAATTGGCATTTTCTCCACATTCACAGCGTTTGAGAGGGTTTGGTAATGGGAACTGCTAACTACACTTCAATCGACATTTAAAAAAATCAATATTTGGAAAATTTCATCGTTACTAAAAGTGGCTTTATTTTTAAAAAAATAATTACAATTTATAAAGAGCATTAAATAGCTTACGTTGCAAAATGTTTTACAAGGGACCATGTTATTGGTGATATGGCTATTATATGATCACATTTTGGAAGGCTATTGTGTTGTCGCTTTGATATGAAGTCAATTCTAACCCCTGATAATTTAAAATATGTACATACAATCTCTGCATAGCACTCTTATCATTAGTTATAACTTTGTTTTTAAATATTTAAATCAACAGAATACAATACAGAACACTTAAAACTCTCAAGAGTAGCAGCCATTATAGAAAACATTAAATCAGTAAAAGAAAGCATCTTCTGCATGCCTTAAGTTACTCAGTTTCCTGGAAAACTGTATTGTCATTTGTGGTAAATCTTGCCACAAATATATTGAGCAAAGAACAGAGATTTTAGTTTGTGGCAAATAATGCATGAAATAGAATTTACACTTCAATGAATAATTGCAATAAAATTGCAGTCAATTTGGTTATAATGATCACCAAGGGACTATTATATTTAATACTTTGACACCCACATATATGTTAAGCTAGAGCTTTTTTGTTTAGGATAAAGACTCCATCCCCATTCTGGAGTCGAACTAGGGTCCCTCCATTGAGCCCAGAGTGTCTTGACTGCTAAATGAACGGGGACAACAGTCGCTCTCCCCGTATATAAGGATGTAATATATTATTACCCTTCTCAAACAATAACACAATTGCTAAATAATGGCCAGCAACACCAGCCCCGGTGGCTTTGTGTTTTGATTATTATTTGGCAATTGTTATCCCTTAGAAGGGTAATATCTTGCACCAAGGGACAATCTTTTCCTTTGTTATAACTACATATTTATCTGCTATAATTATATATAAAACCAAACTAGCCAAAATCATTCGTTCGTTATATATGCATTCCCCTAATACTGCAACAGTAATGAAATGTGGATTCTTTTTGCTTTGCCTTGATGTAAAAGCATTGGCAGGGCAAAAAAGAAAGGCATTACCTTACTGCCCCAAGGCAGAATGTGCAAAAAAGTGTGACTCACGTTGCAGAACAAACAGCTTCACTGTAGAACAATCGCGGGAGAATTTTTTTTTTTTGTCTTAAAATAAATCAGTTTGACAACTATTTCTGCATTTCCATTTAAAAAGGAATTTACGTTCTGTAGAATTTAAAAGTGTAGAACACTTTTGATCATTTGAAGGTTTGTTGCAGAACATTGCTTTGGGGACCAAGACTGATAGAGAATGTTTGACATCACCAATCTTTAAATTCTTAGATGGTGTCTCGTAAACAGGGTACAAATACAGAATTTACATGGTTTGTTCAGGTGATAAGTGCATAAAGTTAACATTTATTATGTGCTCCATCCATGTGAAAGAAAACTCATTTCAGAAAATCTGTGTGGCCATCTTCATATGGTATTTTATTGGTAATAATCATCTGCCAACTTCACGTTCATATTTTGCCTCTGTTGCATGAACTAGCGGTATGCCAAATTACTGAATGAGTTAGCTCATTTATTATAGCTGGGAAAAATTGCTCACTGAATCATTTGGAACGCCTGTAGTGTAAACATTCTTGCTTCTTCACCACACTTTACCTTTTTTCTTTTTTTTTACCTGTAATGTCCAAAAAATAACTTACAATTCCCAGTGTAAGTATTTCACCGAAGGTAGATCTAGGAAAACTATTCTCATGAATGTAGAACTCCAAGTAATGCATTTTGAAGCCCCCCTCTTTAAACTTAACTACATTGTAATGCATTTTGAAGCCCCCTCTTTAAACTTAACTACATCGACGATCAAAATAACTGTTATAATATTGATAGTTATGACTTTTTCCATTACGATTTTTTATTCTGCATTTCTTACATGAATTCTCATAAACAAAACACTGCATCATAGTTTTTTTTGTTCTCTCAGATGCACAATTACATGTTTTAAAAACCTTGGATAGCACTCTTCAGAGGAACATGCCCCAACGTTGAGCATACATTTTACCTTTTTTAACTAAAATTGGTGATATTGTGCTCATTGTAAGTTATTTCTTCAAGGTAATTAAGTAATTATTTTTTTTTAAATCACTGGTGCACAGTAGAACCCTTACTGCTTATAAATTAAAATTAAACTTAAAATTTTGTTTTACGTTTCTGTCCTGCATTAGTAGATTGACTATTAATATATAAAGCAGGACTTCATTTGCACCTTAAAATATTGAGCACAATGTTATTAATGGATAAATGTTACAAATACCAACATCTTAATAAATGTATTTCTTTTGGCCAAATGATGGGTGACCTGATCCCATATTAATCACATACGTGATAAAAAGTGGTTTTTAGCCGATCGAATTAATCCATTTTAAGATTAAAAACGATTTTATAGCAATACTAATCACCAACTTCGGAATAATCTATGTATAGAATACTATACTTTAAATTACAATAAGGAACTTTATGTTCTATATTAGAATATAGAAAATATATGTTGAAAGACATTCTTGTCACATATCATGATTACATGCATATTTAATTTGAATATGCACATAACTAATACATTTCACTTGAAAATTCAGTTGGAATATACAGGTATATTCACAATTGAATTTAAATGAAATTTTTTAAAGAAAGCCCATTACTTGTGAAAAAAAAAATAAACTGTATATGATGAGGTAACCATTTATCGCTTTTTCTAAAATGAGGTAGTGATTTTCACAATAGGCAAAGCCAATCACATCAACTCAATTCTGTGCTCAATTAAAAAATTATTTTTATAGCTTCATTTTTCCTTCCCACAAAAGACATTTAAAATTTTTACTAAATTTGTAAAATTACATATTTTATAAAATATTTGGTTATGCTAAAAGATTTGCATGAAAGTTATTTGATATGATCAGTTTCACACGAGATTTTCGTGCAATTTTTATGAAAACGAAAGTGAAAATCTGTCTCCTCGTGTAAATAAATGCACAAAGCATCATCTTAAAAATACAAAAATTTTCATATATTCAAAACGGGTATGCTTAACCGTGAAACAATTTTAAAATCGCAAAAGTCTAAGGAAAAAGCATATATTAGTGGAATAAACTGTCATACTCCAAAATGTGAAATAGCTTCCAAGTCCACCCAATACAACAAAACCATTACAGTACACTACGAAACGATTTTGAAAAAACATTTCAATTAAAAGATTTTTAAACACATGTTAACTTCCAATTATCAAATGACTATGGCACTCAAAACATAAAGTTAAATTTGTTAAAAGTACAATAAAACAAACATCTACGAAAAAAAGAAAAATGTTCAATTCAAGATACAGAAAGTATCTTCGCCAAATGCAAAAATTGTGCGATGATCAAAACTACTTCCATATTTGAAAAAAAACAACCTTTTCAAAAGTAAGCTTATATATATATAATTTGTATATAAAATAGTCTTTCCGTGCAAAGTGTGAGAATATCATGGTCCGGCCCTATAAAGTGATGTAATATTCATATTTTTATGAATGGTTAGCTATTTAAACATTAACCACTCATAAAAATAACCAGTTAACAATCACCAAAAGCCATGTCGGACTTTCGTTTAACTTATCTACTTAAAACTTTTTTAGAAAACATAAATATGAGCACACATTTTTTTTTTAATTCGTCCCTGTAAATATAAAGCACAGAATTCCAATTATCTGGAGTAACATCCTGTTTACATAGTCTGATCTTAATCCTTCATTTAGGTTACCTGAGCTTGTGGTAACCATCTACAGGCATGGATTTAGGGGGGGGGGCGATTGCCCCACCCCCCCCTCGAATGAAAATTTAACATCTAAAAGGTAAAGGTCCAATGAGGTATCATTTTCAAAAATCAAGTCATTAATCGCCACCCTTGAATGACCTCTAAATCCGCTCCTGACCATCTATTTAATCTTTCATATCACATGCAGTAGTTCTTGAACTTTTTATCCTATAGAACCCTTTAGTTACCATAGATCTAACCGCGGAATTCCTGTATAAATATTATTAGGAAAACACGGCTATTATTTGTTACTGCTTATATACATAAGCCAGTATAAAAAATAAGTAGTTGTGAGGTATTAGTTAAGTTGAAGTTAAAACTACGCAAAATTTATTAGGGAAGTTAATTTTTTCCATTGCTGCAAGGTATTGTTTAAGCGAAAGTTAAACAAAATTTATTGGTGTAGTTAATTATAAGCTACTTAAACTAACTGCACCAATAAATTTTGTGAAACTTTTGCTTCTACTTGTTTAGTGCAGTGTGTCACCAAAACACTAAGTATCGGTTAAGGTTAGTTAACTCAGGGTGGTCACAGTTGTGAAAAAAATCAGGGAAATTTTTAGGAAAAATAGCAAAAAATAGCCAGATTTAGCTATAAATAGCATTATTTGGCTATAAAATAGCTAAACTAGTAATGTTTTGGCAACAGCAATAAATTATCAACTTAGCTTCATGTATTCTCATGTTATGGTATGATTAGATGGTGAAACGTTCGAAAGAAAATAAATATTTCTGCGTTCGGTGGGACCTGAACCCACAACCTTCCACTTGCCTGGTGGAGGCTCTACCATCTGAGCTACGAACAATATCCAATCCTTTACGAACGCAAATAAAGGCTTTACTGAAGCCGGTTATTTCGCAGAATGGTGTAGTACATGGACTACTTAAACCAAATTACGAAAGCGGTATTAAATTGATCGAAATGCCCGTTGCAGCACATGTTTTAGATAAAAGGATTATGATGGAAAGATCACAAAAATGTGTATATACATTAAAATAATGGCCAGTTTAAATCTTGTTTATACATAGGTATCTAAATTTAATTATAATTTTTAAGAATTCAGATAACATTTATACATAAGATTAAGAGGACAAAAATTATTTTTGCCCTCTTAATCTTATGGAATTTATTTTAAAGTGTTACCTGAATTTTTAAAAATAGGAATCTAAAGAGTTATTTGTGTGATCTGTTTTGATTATTGATTAAAGAAATTTTAACTTTGTAAGCTAATTAATAACAAGTTCCTGTTATACTTACTAATGTATTATAATAATAATATAACTTACTAATAGCAATACATTATCAGGGAAATTTATGCAACAAACAGGGAAATATCAGGGAAATTCAAAATCAAATTTTTGTGACCACCCTATAACCTAAAAGGGTTTTCATAGGGAAAAATTACAGATTTTGTTGAAAACTTTTGGCGATGTTTTATAAATTTCTTGTGGAACCTTCGAGTTCTGCAGAACACACACTGAGAAACACTAACCTAGTAGATTATCCATATTTCGCTATTATTCAGATGACCCTCCACGAGTCACAATTACTCCAGATAAATGGAATTCTATTGTATACGGTAGCAGCAGCAATATTTTGACATTTAAGGACAAATAGAAATAATCCAAAATGCATCACAGTTCCGAATGCGTGTGCGACTCCTGTTTATCAATTCTTGTTGAATCAAACGACCCTGTTCCAGCAAAGTGATGCAACACAGATTCTTTGTAGGGACTTGTTTCCGTTAATCGAAGAAGCTGCCTTTTGCTTATCAAGTTGGAGATGAGTTCCTTGGCGTAGTCCCTCTCCTTCTCTGTGCGACTGGGATTCAGGGTGTACCACATGGCGAGAACACACCGCCTGCCACGTTTGACTGCTTTCACACCATGTAAATTTTCCTTACCAGCTGAGAAAGCCACCATCAAGCCACATTTCGGTTTCAACACTGCCTGTAATGGGACAAATATGATGAATTACGCTTTTCATATTTTACGTTGGGGAGCATCATTTATACACCTTTCATGAAGCCAACTAAACACACTGCATAAATGAAAAGATGTATAATTAAAAATTAAGTCAACACATTAGAATGATTCAAGACCTGAGATAAACATGAAATTTATACACAGTGCTCTAAGTGTGGTGTTGAGCATTTCACAGCAAATGGATATCATGCAATGTAACTTGATGTAGAACTATGTGGGTAAGATTTATCATTATAAAACGATGTTGTAAGCATAGCTTTTAACTATGCTTATTATGATTATGAATGAATATTGGTTTATAATTTTAAAAACATTCAAAATAAACAAGTTACGGCTAGTATTAGAAACAATTACATTAGAATTCAGAGAAACAGCCATTGAGAAGTATATGATTAAACAAGTTGAAAGCAAACGTTTCAAAGCTCTCACAGCCTCATCTTCGGTGCAAAATGGTTGGCCAACCATTTTGCACTAAATAACATAAAATTACACATTATCTACCATTGATAGGCATATTGATATTGGTGATAGTCTATCATGGATAAACTATCCATGATAAACAATCCAAAATACTCTATAAATATTGTCTAATAACTTCCGTAGATCTGGAAAGGACCTTCGTTTTTGGCCAGAAAAATGCCATTAACTGATATATAAGATAAAACGTAACTTTTTAAAGCATTGCGAGAGACATAGTGATATATTGTAATCAAAATTATGCTGTATAAAGCAGGGTTGTCCAACATATGACACAGGGGCCGCAGTCAGGCCGGTTGCAACTACTGTTCAGAATAAAAAAAAATTCAAAACAAATTTTTTTTTTCCAGAAACAAAGAAAACACCACAGAGGGCCCCTTTCCATATCGTAAGTGAACAAACAACCAACCAGAAGCAGTAGTTCCTAACTGGTGTCCGTGAGACAGATCATATTTAAAAATAATAAAATTGTTATTAAATATAAAAATGAAATTGATGGTATATTTGTAGTATTTTACAATCTGACGGAACTTCAGAAAACGGTTCGTATTAAAAGTAATTCGTCTTAACGAGGTTCGACTGTATTATCATTAGATTTTTTTTCTTCCAAAGAACGATTTTACAAACACATATCGCGCCAAAATAGACCTAACTCCCTTTTTTATTAAGGTGTTGCAATCAATTCGTGAGAATTTTTCAAAGTGGTCCGCGGGTACAGTTGAAGTGGAAAAGTGGTCCGCAGGTAGAATTGAAGTGAAAAAGTGGTCTGTGGCTTAAATTGGGTTGGGAACCACTGCTCTAAAGGGAGGTGAGTTTTTTTTTTTTTCTGAAATGGCTGGCCCTCTATATATATCGGTGAAAATTTGTTCAGTGGGCCGCCGCCCAAAAAGGTTGGATAGCCTTGGTATAAAGCATATTATTTTGTGTATATAAAACATTTCCACTTAGTAGTTAATAATAAATCTATTTGTTTTAGACTCGCAAAGTTTATTTTTTTAAAAAAGTGAAAAAATATTTAAGTGCATATATTCAGTTTTTTTTAGGGCATATAATCCGGGCCTTATAACTAAAGTTCAATATCAGTGCAATTCAAAAACCCGTAATTTCAATGTGATAGACAAGCATTACTTTTATACCATCACACTGCATATAAATTGGTTTTGCAAAGCAGTTGATAGTTAATTTGAAGCCCCATATGTTAAATGGCCATAAACATATGAGATGTGATAAAAAAATACAGTGAATAATTTTATTATGAACGAAGTAATAAGTTTACATGAAATTTGAATTAATCTCCTTCAAAGTACTCTCCTTGGCTAGCGATGCACTTATCCTAACGTTTATTCCATGATTAGAAGCATTTCTGGAAGGCTTAGGAAGGGCTTTCAGCTGCTCCGTCGTGTCCCTCTCAATATCGTAAATGGTGTCAAAACGTTTTCCTTTTAGCAAGGTTGTTATTTTCAGAAAGAGACAGAAGTAGCATGGTGCTAAATCCGGTGAGTAAGGGGGATGTAGACAGACAGGATTTTTTTTTGGCTAAACAATTGTGGATCAGAAGCGAGGTGTGGCATGACACATTGTCATGATGGAGGAAGCCATTGGCACATTTTTCTGGTTTCCTTCTCCGCACATCCTTTCGCAAACGTTGCAGTAAGCCCTTGTAATATTCGATGTTTACAGTTGTTCCCCTTGGAGCGAACTCTGATCACACTATGAGAACTGACCTCACTATAAAGAAAAACAATGAGCATTACCTTGACGTTCAACTTCGACTGACGTGTCTTCTTAAGGCGAGGAAAGCCACTCGTTTTCCATTGGGAACTCTGAATTTTCATCTCGGGGTCATAGCCATACACCCAACTTTCATCTCCAGTTACAGTTTTGGCCATGAAATCCGGATCTGCACCAAGACGAACCTTCAATTCCGTGCAAACTGACACACGATTTTCCTTTTGTTCGCCAGTCAAAAGTCCGGGAACAAATTTCATACTCACCCATCTCATTTGCAAATTATTGGTTAAAATGCTTCGCATGGACCGTACGAGATGTTCAGTTCTTATGTAAGCTCTCGAATAGTCAATTGCTTGTTTGAGTGAATAATTTTTGCACGTTTTCGTCTGTTTTTGAGGTCGAAGGACGTCCCGGCAGTTGGTTGTTTTCAACTGACTCATTTCTGCTTTTAAATCACTCATACCACTTGTAAACAGTCTTCAGAGTCACCACATTATTGCCATACACTGATTTTAACATTTCATGAGCTTCTTTGGCACTTTTTTGCAACTTAAAACAAAACTTAATGTTAACACATTGTTCGAAATCCATGATGTGCGACAGACACGTTAAACACGACCTCTTTCTCCTCCAGCTCTGGAAGCTGACTGACCCAACTTGTTCAAACTTGCCACTGACTGTCTCAACAGATCAAACTATTGGACTTATTACTTCAAAAGGATGTAGCGTCAGCAGTTGCTGGTATAAAAATTCACTCACCATATTTTTTGGTCACACCTTGTTTGAGGAACTATCCACATCAATCATACTCTATCCTGAGCTAGGGCAGGTTATGTATGCAATATATTTTATGTTTGAATCATGAGGAAAAAGAGGTCGAAACCATTCACTAATCTATCTGGATACAACATGGCTTATATTTGAACCGATACTTGAAAGTTGCCCTTGTGGTAGAGGATTTGTAGAGGAATTTTGAAGCACCTCTTATGTCATAACTCCCTCGTCATCTTCCATGTTAATCTAATGTGATCGTTGTGGGTAAATGAATTCACCTCCTTCAAAGTCTTCGTTTAAATACACAATGGAGCTAAAAAATAAAAAAATATAAAGTACATACAACATTATATGCACAAAAGAGCAATTATATAGATGTTTAGCATACATTTATGCATGTACAGCATTTGTAAAATTTAGGCATATGCACAGATGCATAAAGAGAAGTTGAGGAAGCTACTCCAGAACATGCATGTAGAATCAATGCTTATAGCTAGAGGGCAGGCACCACAGTTAGGAGGGTAGCAATTAGATCTTTTTAAAAACAATGACAGGTATAACAATTATAGCAATGACTTGATCACTACTTGAATGGCAAAATATCTAGCTTCATACTGTGTAGAATATTTGTAGGCTCTTTCGGTATACATGTATTCTGGTAGTGTAAAACCAGCACTATTAATTCTTTTCATGAATGCTTTCAGAAACATACACACAAAATTCCAGATTACTTAATAAATATCTTCTGATTTTACTTTGGGGTTTAAATATGCAAAATTAACTAAAAATGATGTAAATTTTCACATTTCAGTGATTTTTTTTTTAATTTCAGATTTTCTATTCCCACTAGTACGGGAAAGTTGGAAGAATATATAAGAAACATAACTGCAAAGATTTAAAGTAATCAATAAATATCTTCCGGTTCCACTTTGGTGCCACATGTGCCAAAATAGCCGAAAATGATGTAAATTTTCACATTTCTGTGTTTCTTTTAATTTCCGATTTTCTCTTCCCACTAGCGCGAAAAAGTTGGAAGAGTGTATAAGAAACATAAGTGCAAAAATTTATAGTACTTTTCATTGGTGAGAAATGAATTGAAAAATTATACGAAATCGGACCCAGCTGTAGGGGCGATAGCGGTTTATGTGGCTAAAAAGGTTGAAACAATTTGAAAGCCGCCTCAATTCCAATAGTTTCTATAGAAAATTATAGTCAAAATGATTCGATCATATAATGATAAATACAAGAGCAAAAAGAAGCTGTCGCAAAGAAACAGACGGAGAAGTCAAATTACAAAATTTTCAATCGGAAGCAAAACAGCGTCTGTTTGATATTTGTTCTTACAAGTGTGCATCTCTCAAGGGATGTAAATGCCCACGTGATAAAAAAATTCCAGACTTGGAAAGACTGTTTCTTGAGGATCAGAGGACATCAAGAAAAATGGTGATAGGCACAGTTGATATGGCGACAACACAGAAACTTAGGAAACGAACGTACAGGTTTGAAAAGAAGAGGAAAGTTTCAGAAAACAAAAGAAAAGTGAAAACGCAACCGCTAATACTTTATGTGAATATTTGAAGTTACCTCATTCTTCTAATCTTGTTGACGAGCAACAATTTCAGGATTTTACTAATAAGCCTTCAACGTCATCGGAATTGAAAATAAGTGGTAAAAGTATATCATGGACAACCCACCTTCCAGCCCTAACTAATGCATGCGACAGAATGGGAATGTACGATAGAGCTGTGGCAACAGTAGCAACTGAACTTCTTGAAGACTTGTCGTCGTGTCTCACAACTCCTATGTCTAATGTTATAGACGGGAATAAGTTAAGAAGGAAATATTGAGTGGAACGGCAAGTCGAAGATTTCAATTTCATTGCCACCAATAACTTGAAAGGACTGTATTTTGACTGTCAAAACGTTCAAATTTTAACTCAGAAAAACATTGAAAGAATGCTGCATCAGCAAAGAGTGCTTAAAAAACACGTCACATTAATAGGAGAACCTAGCTACAATTATGTAGGGCACATGTCACCAATAATATCTTCTGCTAAAGACACTACTGAAAGCATAACGAAATTTTGCAAAGAACGTCATATTGATCAATAGTTTTACAAAGAATGAAAGGAAATGTGCAGGTAAAGAGATGCTAAGTTTTTAACAATAGATACGCCAGGGGGCAATGTAAAATAGTATTATTGACGGTATGGTGCCAACATCTATTGACAAGAAATGAAATTAAAATCTAAGTTTCTTTCAGCTTTGCTACATTAGTGGAAATGCTTAATGTTATTCTTGAAATTAAAATTTTAATAGTATTCCTCGAAAGTGTGTGTGTGTGTGAAGGGGGGGGGTGACTGAGACTGGGAGGGGAAAATGGGGGACTTAAGCCCCCATTTTCCCCTATTTCCTATGATTCATATATATTCCCCTATTCCTATGCCATTTTTCAATGTCCAAACCATTCATAAGTTTTAATAAATAAGATTCTCTAGATAGTGACACCAATAATACTTAGAAACTCCAAGCAAACTGAATGACAAAAGCTTTCCAAAGCTTTCAAGAAATAGCTATTATATCTTTACAGAAAAAAAAGCCAAATAAACGGGATCCAAAAAAGTAGCCCCCAGCATCTCGCTCTCCCTGCAGATAATGAGTAGACTACAAAAATGTAAATAATATTAATTCTTTAACAGTAGAACCCCGAACATTTGAATATCACTCAACCGAAATGACCTTCTATACTATTTTTTTATGGTAAAATATGGTATTTCCTCCTCATGGTTATGGGTTCTCGGCTACGAAAATCAGAAATTGACATTTGTCAATAAAATTTGTACACAACTACTACAAGAAAAAAAAAAAAAAAAATAAAATTAATGATTTTTTACCGAAAATAGTAATTTTAAGTGACTTTTTTTTTTATAGAAATAGTGACGTTACGAACTTTGCTGAAACAAAGTAACGTTTAGTGACCCGCTCTGACCCCAAATACTGCAGTGGCCGAGAGGTTAAGGCATCGGAACAGTACCCCAAAGATTACTGGTTAGAATTCAGCCTGAATGTGTGGAATGTTTTTTATTCCTTTGCCTACAACATAGGCTCTTGTATGAACTATACAAAATTGGAGTGTTAAAAACATAATAGTATGTTAGAATTATCCTTCTGCTTCTTAAATAGAAAATTTCCTCGCAAGATGGATTAAGGGCTGTCCCCTTGACAGTATAGTGGATATTTTGACATGTGATGGCTGCATAAAATGCATATAAAACAAGGTTCTCACTCTCATTGAAGAAAACAATTTCCTGACTTTTCTAGATTTTTCCATGACTTTTCTGACAAAATTCCCTGACCAATCACAAGTAATTTTAAACTAAACTTTGGATGCAGAGAAAATGGCTTTACATTCTTGGAAGATTTAGCTATTCAAAACAGAAGTTAAGAAGGTTTGCTCTGACTTTTCTATGTTTGACCCTTTCCCCTGACTCCCCCCCCCAACAACCTTTAGAGATGATTTCAAATTCTCTGACAATTCTAGGTGGCGTGGCAACTCTGTAATCACAGCACATTGTCATTGAGTCTATTTTGTTTGTGGTTTTACGGCTCAAAGACTACAATGGTCATGCTGCGCCGGGACCTACTGTTTTCCGAGGAATCCGAACCTCTTAAGGCCTAGGGAACCAAACCCCGGACTACAGTGAGCAGTGCGATCTTTATGAGATCTCTGAGTAAGCGTTCTTTGCACTGCTGGGAGTCGAACCCGGATTAACGGCGTACTAGGCGAACGCGTTACCACACTGTGCCACCACAGGGCCATCGTTGAGTGTAGTTTTTCTCAATGATATCATTCTGTACTTGGAAGTTGGTGAATCTAATATTATTACTGTTAGGGAGTAAGTTGCCAAAGAGATTTTTGTAGCTGTTCAGCTAATTTGCACCTAAAAGTTCTAGCCAAATTAAAAAAGTTGTAGGCGAATCAGCAAAGTTGCTTTCAAGTTTACAAGAAAGTTTGGTCAGAAACAGTCAATTCCATGCAATAGCAGCTTGGTATTCCCAGTAAGTGTAGGTTTCCATCACCAACGTGGAGGACGGCATGATGACCCATCCCCTGACCATGCTGTTACATGCAGCAGAGTGATCTCACTATCATAACCTTCTCAATTTTATTTGGAGGTTTTCGGTGAATTTCTTAGCAGTTTCTCTAGCCAAATTTGGGTTAATGTTGCTTTTCAACGAAAAGGCAAGTGACAGTTTAATCCCTGATCAGTGACGTAGCTAGATATTTTGCCGCCCAGTGTGAGTAATGTCATTGCCGTCCCCTACCCAATGGGGGTAACAAAGCAAAACAAATTTTGTTTTCTAAAGGTAGTTGCCACCTTCCAAATTGTGGCGATTGCCTCCCCCCCCCCACCTTAGCTACGCTACTGTCCCTGATTACTATGAAAGTTGATAGCATTTTGTTATCAAACTATTTTCCAATTAATATGGGAAGTGAACCTTGTTTTCTTATTTTCTACATAATATTTTCCTCATAAAACTTTAGGAACCATATTCTTATATTGCCTTCACATATATATGCAACTTATGAGAAGTACTGGAATGCTGTTCGTCATAAGTTGAAGGTTACCTATATAGTTTTGTACACACAAAAATTTAAATACAAGTACCTGTAATCCCGCCAGGTGTAAGCCGGTTTTTGTTTTAGACAGTTTCCATTGTTCATAAGAACGCAGTTGTCTGCATGTACAGGATGACTAAAATCGATTCTCTCTTCTGGCGAATCTACAAAATAAAAAAGAATATATTATTTAAAAACGGTACACTTCTATTAATGTCAGAAGCTATATCATGCAGAAAATATTAGTTTTTATTCAAGATTAGTTAGTTCTATTTTTACGGCACAAGAACAATAAGGGGTTTCCGTTAGAGATGAGATGGGCTCAGCCTGGGCTTTTCAAACGGATGCAAATGAAGACGAAAACTGACTTTTCTGTATCAAAATTTTCCAAGTAATACAATTATGTGATTCGTTTTTGAGCATTGTAGAAATACATATGTCAGGAAAATTCAAAGGAAAGTAAATAGTGTGGTTTAGCAAATTTTTTAAAATTTAAATTGTATGTCAAGAGTTTAAAGTTACATCTAAAGTTTCAGGCTCGGGCCTAGAAATATGAGCCTGAACTCATCTAAAGTTTCAGGCTCGGGCCTAGAAATATGAGCCTGAACTCATCTCTAGTTTCTATCCAAACATCGTAAATTAAGTAGCAGTGACCTCATGGACACCAGCAACACTTTTGGAAAATTTTCCAGAAAACCCACATCACTACCATGTAACAAAACGGCTTTAACAACCGTATAAATTATTCAACTATTACTAATTATGATAACTATAAATAATATTTGAAAAGTTAAGATAAAAATGCTGAACCTGCTACAGCTGTGCGACAGACCAGGTGAGTGTACGAGAAGAATAACTCGGTGTCCAAATTGAAATAAACTTCCACCGCTTGGCGAGCTTTTTCACTGATGTTCAGGAACAACTCAACTAGTTCAGGATTCAGAATTCCCCTTTGCGACAACTACAGGAACAAATAAAAGTATAAATAGAGTAACCGCTGTATTTCAGTCAGTAGTAGAAGAAGGTTGAATTTTTATGGCATAAGGACAGCAAAGGTTATTCTGCATCATAGTAGACAGTAATCCAGTTAGCAATATATAGTAGTTCAGTTGCTACGTATTTACTATTATTCTGCTGGGATCTGCAACAGTGACCTACCAAGATAATAGATGCCATCTCCTCATGGACCGTAATCTTTTTTAGTTTCATTTCCAACAGAAACTATGCAAACTACAAGGATCGTTCGGAAAGTAGTATCCATTTTATAATTCAAAAATAACCAGCAAAGACTTTCAAAAAAGACTTTTTTTATTTGACAACAACATATCGTACTTACATAAAAAGGTTAAACACTGGTAAAATAGCAATGAAAAAGATCACTCAAGCTTTCGGACGCATCAGCAGCAGTCCTTCATCAGGAGTAATGACGATGTTATGTTTCTGTCTCTTTTTTATACTTGAAATTTCTGGAAAACCCTTCATCAGAGTAGTCCCGCAGAATGGGAAAACCCAATGAGAACCAATGGGAGGCCTCCAATAGAATCATGGAAGAACCCCAATAGGGACCAATGAGAAACCCACACTGCGGGTTACCTAATTTGGGGATGTCTCATACATTTCAGAGTAAGAGTTGTTTATAAGTTTCTGGAAGTGGTTGTGATGTATTAATGGCTTTCCCGTGTAGTTTGTAAGTTTCCCAAGATTCTAAGAAGAGTCTACTATTCTTGTTTGTGATGTGACGGTGTAGTATTTTTGTTGAGTCCCAGTCGGGTTCGTGTCCGTGTTGTAAAGCGTGTTCTGCCAGACGTGAGGCTATGTCTCCTTTCGCGAGTGCTTGTTTGTGTTCTTTTTTTCTTGTTTTGATCATTCTTTTTGTTTGTCCTATGTAATGTTTGTTGCAGTCTTTGCATGGTATTTGGTATATGGCGCCTGTGAGATCTTCTGGTGGAACTGGGTCTTTAACTTTTGTAAGTTGTTTGCGAAGTGTTGTGACAGGGGAATAGAATGTTTTGATATTTGCCTCTTTAAGGATGCGAGAGATTGTTTCGGAAATGCCGTGAATATATGGAATAGATATGCGGGTGTGAGATGTATTGTTTAAAGATGTACTATTGGGTCTACAGTTTCTGAGAATGAATCGTTTAGGGTATCCATTATTTTTAAGTGCCGTGTGTATGTGTTTTGTTTCTGTGTTTGAAAGTGTTTCATTACTGCAGTGAGAATTCGCTCTAAGACTTAATGTTTTAACAACGGAAGCTTTGTGGCATGTTGGATGATGCGATTTAAAATCGAGATATCTGTCTGTATGTGTGGGTTTACGGTAAACTGAGGTGAAGATTGAGTTATCGTGAGATCTGTGTACAAGAACGTCTAGGAAAGGGAGTTTATTGTTCTGTTCTGTTTCGTATGTGAATTTTATATGTGAGTTTAAGTTATTAAGGTAATGGAAGAAGCTTTGGAGTGTATTAGTTTTAAGTATAACAAACGTGTCGTCGACGTATCTTTTCCAGTTTGTTTGTTGTACTTAAAAGTAATACACCGTCACATCACAAACAAGAATAGTAGACTCTTCTTAGAATCTTGGGAAACTTACAAACTACACGGGAAAGCCATTAATACATCACAACCATGCATGAATTTACGCTCTCGTTTCCTACTCTAAAAGGTACTATGGGCGCGCCGTGATTCGTTTTTAATGAATAATGTTTTTCTTTTGATTTTACTTGATTTATATGTAAACCTGTGCTATAACGAATAATCGTGGGAGTGCGAGACACTGACTTCTTCGCCTTGCTGTGACTATGAATACCAGAAGAAAATATCAAACGTCCACCAGTTCTTCACCTGGCCACCTATCGAACAGGGAGCTAGACCAACAGGTGCGTAATGTCTCTGATGAATTATCAAAATTTCGTAAACTGTGGTCCCAGGACTTAGAAAAGTTGAAAAACTCCATTAATGAAAAAATTGATTTGAATTTGTGTTCTGAGACTGACGGAGATTCCGATCGTGCTGTCAAATTAGCCTCTGTCAAAAATGAAATACTGAAAGATTTTGATATTAAAATCACTGAACTAAATAATGAATGGGTATCGCGATTTGTCGTCTTGGAGAGCAAGGTTCAACATCTAGAAAGAACTACTGCTGATCTTGAATGCGCCCTAGAAGAACACCAGCATGACATTCGTCAGCCCTGTCTCATAATGTATGGTTTACCGGAAACTGAGAACGAAAACCCAATTACCGTTGCAGTGGATACTTTAAATGAAAAGATAAAAACTACCATGTTATCAAAGGATTTGGAAAACGCGCATCGTCTAGGAAGCGTAAGTCGCAATACCACTCACGGACAATCACCGAGACCAATGGTCATTAAATTTATAAGAATGGCTCAAAGAGACTATGTCTTCAAGAACAAAAGACTTCTGAAGGATACTGGCCTGGTCATAGCCGAAAGCCCACATTAGAAAACAGGCCTACAACAAAATTCGTGCCAAGGGCATACAATGCTGGACACAGCAGGGAAAAATTTTTTTGCTAACTGAGCGTGGTGAGAGGGTTATTCTCAAGTCACTGACTGACATCCGCAATTACAGAGAAGGAAATTAACATTATTGATTTGGATATGCATGATTTACTATTTCTTTTGCCGCTGTTGCAATTCCAATACTGTCCTTGCACCATAAAGACAAATGAACTTTTTACTGAGCGTGATGATGGGGTCATGCTCAGGTCGTTGATGGACATACGCAACTACAGAGAAAGAACTTAGGATTACTAAATTGGATGTACGTAGTTTACTATTTCTCTTGTTGCTGTTGCTTCACCGATATTGCTCTTGCGACATAAAAAGGTAAATGAAATTAACAGGCTAACCTTTTATATGATCATGATCCTGGCGTGTTTTGAGTATGTTCTTCATGTCATAATAGCCTATTTATCATAAATCGCATTAAATAACTTATAACTTTTCATTTCTACGCCTTAACTTGACGATATAATGAATCTAAAGATTTCAGTCAAATTCGATCAACGCATTCGATGTTAACTTTATATTTATAATTCCAATGTTCATATTTCCTAGCAGATGCTTCAGTCTATTTCACAAGACACTGCAGAGATACATTGACTACTAGTTTATCTTCCAAATGAATGACGCTCAGTTC
>QLNU02014802.1:42124269-42152782 GCA_006491805.2 Dysdera silvatica
TGTCAATTATTTTTGTAGCATTTTAGTATCTTGTACATTCACTAAAATGTTTGACAGCCTTGAGAAGGAGGTAATAATTTCTCAGCCCCCCCCTAAAAGTACTCATATGGGCGCCCATGCTCATTATGAGTTGGAGTTGAACCAGCGACCTCTTTATTGGAACCAGAGTGCCATACCAACTAAATTACCAAGCACCAGTAGATTATGTTTTATCTTCGTATTTATATTTTTCATGATATTATTCCTTTCCCAGAGTCAGAATAATTACTAAGGAAAATTATTAACACAAAACCATCCGGGCAGTGTTTCTGTAATTTTCATGAGAGGACGAATGAGATGATTGATTTAACGCACATAACAAGTGGCATAGGTAGATATTTTGCTGCCAGGCATTTGTGTATGCAGGGGGAGGTGTTGATGGGGGTTGTAACCCCCCATTGCAATGAAATTTTGTATATTTAACATAGGAATATGCGAGTTGCAGCTCTGTAACCCCCATTGAGCCTATAATTCCCCCTTATGAACTTTCTGCATATGCCTATGCTGCCTGGGGCGAGTGACTGTCGTTACTACCCCCCAGAATGAGGTAACAAAACAAAAATAAATAAATTTTGTTATTTAAAGGCTAATTGCTGCTCCCCCGAAGTGTGGCACCCAGGGCAACTGCCCTCTTGCCCCCCCCCCAGCTACGCTACTGAACGTAAGATTCCAGAGCACAATACTGACCAGGGCAACACTTGTTTGCTGCTCATTAAATTTGCTTTTAAGTCATGGTAGAACAACTGGGACAGTTGCACCACCGTTTTTGTTCCAGATGATTCTACGTAACATCTTGAAACAAAACTGTGACCTCTTAAAGACGCCTTTTGTTAATCTATGTGCAAGTAGAAGTCACCAATTTTCAGACGATCATACTTACTTTTGTCAAATTCAGCATTTTCTGACAATCACTTTGGGTTGCCACATTCGTAAATGCCACTCTCCTTGTGCCATTAAGCTCTTTCTCATCCATGTGAATCATTATCCCAGCCTTTCGAAACCACTCTTTGATTTCTTTGTTTGACAGTTTTCTTCGCTTTTTGCTCTTTTCATTCACAGCTTGGGAAAGCTTCGCCATATTTGGAGGAGGTATTGATCCAGGGGGTGGAGTTGGAAAGTTCAACGATTCCTGAAAACAATTTTTTTTCTTATCGTCAATTACAACGATTTGGCAAAAAATTCTCTCCCTCTCTAACGCACACACACATGTTAGGGATGAATACGCTGGGAATGCAACCTCACACATAATCACAACATGCTATCATCAAATTTATGGCAATTCTGGATTTATTGCTAGTGACATTAACCAAGGCCTCAGGTTTTCTCCAGGTTAGCATAGCAGCTAAGTCTATTGATTGAATTTTTTTTTTATGCCGCAAACCGAGCAAAGGTCATTCTGCACCAAGAAAGGTGAGACTGTACACACATTTCAAAGTAAGAGATTAATTATACCATATACAAAAGCAAAAATTGTATTAAATAGATTAAAAATGATGTAATAAAACTAGACGAGACTGAAAAAAATACACTGACTAAAATTGTTCAAATCATGCAACAACAGGAACATGAAGAAGCAGCAAAAGGATGTGAAGATTAAAATAATATCACAAGGAAATAAAATTAAAATAACTTGTTAAAAAAATCAATTAAACAAAAATGAATAATTAATGAAATAAGGAAATTAACAGAAGTCTAGATGTTCTCTTAGATCTGAAGAACCGCATTCTTTGTCCTTGTTTTTTTTAAAAAAAAAAAAAAAAAAAAAAAAAATCAATTGACCTCAAAATTTCTAAAATGAACATTTAATTCGCACTAAATTTAATTACCCCTCCCCAGAGTGTCATATGTATATAAAGTAGAACTTTAATATATTGAATTTCCGCATATTGAAAATCCCTATATATTGAAATTTTTGAGAATCTCTATGGTCATTATGTAAAAAAGCTCTTTTTATATATCAAAAAAAAATGTACAGATGTATAGATTTTTTAAGACAAATCGGTATTTTTATATCGGTATAAACATTCTAAAATGTTATGTCAATTCGCCGAAAATATTCCTGACGATGAATTGCAGAGACTTAGAAAGTATGAACGTTTGTATAATGAATCATTTTTCAAAATGTTGTCGTTTAGAAAGACATTAGTTTATACATGTATACGAATACTACACAAATATAATGTTCTTCAAAGTACATTCATCACAGCTTACTATCTTTAATTATTTATATGAACATAATTTGTACATAATATAGTTCATATGCACACATTTATAAAAAGAATGCATTAATTAGGAAATGTGTATCTATATACAATATATTACGTAATAAATATATATAAATAGAAGATGGCTTCTATATATTGAGGTTCTTTTTATGGAACCATTAACTTCCCTACACGTAGGTTCTACTGTACACAGTTAAAAGTCTTTTATAGGATACACATATCTTAATACACTTTTATATTCAATTAAGGATCATTTGAATACTTTCTACTGATTATTATGATTAATATTTGTACAAGAAAATCATGTACAGCAAAGGGTATTTATATATATATTCTTCTTCAAAAAATATTTACATGGATAGAGTTTTAGGATATGAAAATAAAAGCAAAGGCTACACCAAATGAGGCACATAGAAATACTTACAGGAAGACTTTTGTCAAACTGAAACCAATTATCTATCGCCTTTATGAGCGTAAGTTCTTCGTTGAATCTTTTCTTGTATTTCAGCGCTTCCTAGAGTTGAAATTTATATTGCTATCATATCACAAAAATACCAAAGAAATACAGACAAACCATATTATATTATTTTTAAAAATTAAAAAAAAAAAAAAGAATTATTAAATACTTATTAACTTATAAACTTTTTTACTTAATTGCCAAGATAGAAATAAGCTCAAACTAGAGCTTTTTTTTTCATTTAGGAGAAAAAAAGAGACATTATCCTCATCCTGGATTTGAACAAGGGTCAACCCGGAGGGATTCTGGTTTGAATCCAGGATGAGGACGGCGTCTCTTTTTCTCCTAAACAAAAAACAGCTCTAGTTTGAGCTTATTTCTACTTGGGTGTCGAAAATTAAGTAAAAAATAAATACTTATTATAAAAACACGTTTGATAAAATGTCCAATGAGCAAGAGAAAAATTTTCAATGTAACATCATTAATTACCCCATTGATTAAAAATCACTGAGACACAAAAACTTTTGTTGTGAAAGTAAGTCTGAGCACAAAGGGGTGGGTGGTTATTCGCTGTGAAATGAACTTTTTTTTACGAGAACAAATGTTGTTTCTATCAAACATACTCCATCTTTATCAACTCCCCTATTTAAGTATCCTGTATATGGGCCTGTGTGAGAGCCTCTCAAACTAAATTTAGTTCCCTACCTTTGTTTACTCTCCAAATGAACTGGTTTTACATTCTAAGCCCTATGTCCACAATTAAAGATTAATCATAGGAAGACATCCACAGTTTTATGAGGATTCATTTGTCAGTTTTACGATACAATGACAACAATAAGGGTCATGCGGCACCGCAGCCCACAGTTTTCCCACGGAATCCAAACCTCTTAAGGTCCAGAGAACCAACCCCTGGATGACAGTGGGTAAATTAGTAAACATTCTATGTTTTAGCCCCTTTGGGATCAAACCTGGGATAACGGAACGCTCAGTGGCGGCTCATCCATTAGCGCATATGAGCATGTGAACCCATGAAGGGAAATTAAGAAAAAAATAGGCTATAACAAATTAAGTAAAATTAAATACCAAACACGTAATACGAAACTGTAATAGTATAAAATACGAAATTTATTACGTGTAAGTCAATTATTACTTTATTTGGTTGGTGACTTTATTAATTGGGATGTAAAAAGGGGACGGTGCTAGGTGGGCAGTATGTGCGAATGGAAAAACTGTCCTCGAAAAGCAGTTTAGCATGAAAGGCATTGGTGATTGCTAGTGTTGAATGCTATTCCGGTCACAGGGTGATTGCCTACATATATGCACATGATATATGAACATGTGCACCCTCTAGAATTGCTTTAGAATAACTAGGGTCATATATATACTGCACTAATTACTCTTAATAGATTCTTAATTAATGCTTAATTTAAATCTTAATTCTTAAGGCACACAAAAGCATGTTCTATTGAAAATAATTGAATCAGGGGGGGAAGAGAGTTCATCATGTATCCGTTAAATGAAGCAAAACGCGTTAATTTGATAAGAAATTTAATACTTAAAATATTAAACTACTGTTGTGTTTTATTCTAACTTGACTACCCCCCCTGAATATTTTTAGAAAGTATTTTTTTCTTTAAAATAATTTTTTAGAAGCCGAAAAATAATTTGATAAATGCACAGACACATTTACTGAAAACTGCTACATAAAAAAAAAAATTTTGATACTGGCTTAGTTTATTTAAATTTATGTTCTAAGACTACACTACGATAGGCTAAGAAGGGACTGATACCTTAACGTTACAATTCAATAAGCTAAAAAGTTATAATCATCAAGCTATTTTACTAAGCGACTAAATGTCAAATGTAATAGCCCTAATGCCAAAAATAACTATAAGTGCTAATAATAATAGCTATAGATAATAATATTCTTGCTAAAGAAATACAGCTTCAATTATCACTAACTAATTTGGTATTAAATGCAGAAAATGAAGTACCATTCGAGGTGTAAACCATTTGGGTTGGATACCCTTTTGCTTAGAATAAAATGCCCGGTTAGAAATCATAACCTCATCAACTGGGTGAAAAAGCAAATAGGACGCGACAGCCTGGCAAGCTTCCTGCATCTTGTTAACTAAAAGAAAGCAAAATATATTTTTCCATGGTCATATAAAATTATCATAGTTATATTATCACTTAATGATCATTTTTGCATAATTACTAAACATTATTTTGCATAACTGTTTAATGATCATTCCACATAATCATTAAATGATCCTTTTGGCATAATTATTAATGATAATATGGCATAATCGACAATTAATAAGTTTTGCATGATAATTATTGAGCGATAACATACTGCATTATCGTTAACAGATCATTTTGTATGAATAATACTTGGTAATCAGTCTTATCTTTAAAGGATCATTTTTTGCATCATTTTGTGATGATTGTATAATTATATACAATTGACCAAAAACAGTTATGCAAAAATGATCATGAAATAAACCTTATAAAAAAATTGAATGCAACTCATTGAATAAATCATCATGCAAAGATCATTATCAATGAAAGATCATGCAAGGATCAGAAGCACAGGAAACTAGTGTAATAACCAGAGAGCTGCACATAATTAAACGTAAAAACTGTTCTAATTTGCCAAAAGACAACTTACTCTTGTAGTAACTAAATTGTAGATAATGATAATGACTAGAAAACAGGTTCTCATGTTTCTGTCCATACATGTAGGAAAGTTTGCTTGGACAGTTTTGCTTGCAACGAAGAATTGAAGTGAAGTGATCTGAAAATAGCCAAAAGCTTTTATAATAGCATGTTCTAGCCAGATTTCAGATGGCATATCTGGCTGATTAAATAGTACATACTAACTCGCAACAGAGGTATAAAAATTAAGAGTGTGATTATTGAGAACAGGTCCTTCACATAGAAGGCGGCAATTGTCTTCAGCTTGTAGGTACTCTTGCAATGATTTCTCCATAACTTTTATGACATCACTATGTTTTTCTTCAGAGTAGAGTTGTCCTGCTTCAAGATATAATTCCTGCACAACAGATATTAGAAAGTCCCTTCACAACTCTAAACAAACTACATCATTCCACAAATTATATAATTGAAATATAAAAATCATAGGTGCTAAATAAAGATATGTAAAACAGAGGTGCGTTCAGAGAAGGATTTGGGGGGGGATGTAAACTGCAACAAAATCATATTCAACGTTTCTGGATATAGTGAGGAAAATATAGATTTTGTGTGGTATAATAATTAAACACAATATAATTTAACTGCTTTTAGCAAACATTTTAATGTGATTTCTACACCCCAGATTTAATGAGGAATTTAAAAAATAAAATAGGAAATCGAATATTTCGTAAAAGTTCCATCATTATATGTGGTTATTATAATCAGCATTCATTATAACCAATTTCCACTGAACTTTTATGGATTTGGGGGGGATTTCCCTAATCCCCCCCTGCGGATCTGTCACTATGAAAAACTATTCTGTCAGTTAAACAGAAAAGGCATAGGATAGGTTGGCTGCTATGACAATGCCATAGTCCTTATGAGAGATAAAGTCCACTAGCATGGGGTGATATGAAGTATTATACAAATACAACCTCCATTCAAAAAGTTTGGTGAATGACTTTCGCACGCTGGTAAAAGTTGATATGCACAGTAAAGTACACATGCAGCTGTATGTGCATAGTTGTTTAGACAAGCAGTATTTTGTTTAGACATTTTGTTTTGTAACGTGTAAGTTGGAAGTGCAGCACAGTGTAGTGGCTTTGTAAAAAAACAAAAACATGGTAACTCGAAAAGTTAGCAAAAGTTTGTTATCAAATGCTTTTAGTAGTATATGAGTAAGATATTGTATCTTTAAAGTGTGTGTACGAATGGTATCGATGGTTTCATGAATGCCGTGACAGCGTGGAAGACCCGCCACTTAGAGCGATGAGAATCACATTCAAAAATTGAAGGACCTGTTAGTCAAAGACCATTGACAAACAGTGCGAATGTCAGCGGAGGAGATTGGAGTTAATGTTGGCACGACGTTTTTCGATTTTGATCAAGAAATTGGGTAAATGTGAACTTTGCTTGTGTCTAGTGCCTCACCATTTGGTTGCAGAATAAAAATAAGAACGTTTAGACGCATGCGGGGAATTCATTGACATTGCAGATAATGACCCCACTTTCCGTAATCGTATTGTTACCCGCGATGAGAGTTGGTGCGTCAGGTACGACCCCGAATCAAAGAGGAAGAACATGGAGTAGTGGGGTGTGAGCTCACAGAAGTCGAAAAAAAAAGTTTGAAGCAAAAATCTTGCATAAAGACAATGCTCATTTGTTTCTTTGATGCTGCAGGCATAATCGATGAGGAATTTTCCCAGAAAGAAGTATATTGAATAGGCCTAAGTACGTTAAAATTTTGGATCGCCTTGTGAAACGGATATGGTGAGTGAGGTTCAGTATGCAGTAAAGGGCCTGTGGTTCCTACTCCACGATAACGTGTGACCACATACGGCCATCGTTGTACGCCAGTTTCTAGCCAAAAAGGGGATTACATCACTTGCTCACCCCTTACTGTCCTGATCTGGCACTTGTGGATTATTTTCTGTTTCCATTACTGAAGGGAGTCTTGAAAGGGCAAAGGTTTTTGACAACTGAGGAGATTCAACAAAACGTGACCGTCGAACTGAACTGCATCCCAAAAGACGCCTTCTCGCATAGTTTCAGTGCCTTGTATACACATAGTCAAATGTGAATAACATAGCATGGTGATTCCTTGTTGCGATCACTTGGTCTTGGATGGCTAGCATGAATCCTTCTGTCTCTGGCTGGAGAGTGCCTTTGGCCAGCCAAGAATTTGATGCCTTTTTGTCAACGTGTGGTTGTTGCAGGTCATTGTAGTGCCTGCCATGTAATGGTTTTCCGGCCCAAGTTCTCAGTTTCTGTTCGTTGGCTGTTTCGAGGACACGCTCTTCGGTACTACACAGGTTTAGTGGCGTGTAATTTGCATCTGCTTGTATTATGGCTTGGATGAGTGGCGATCGGGGACTCTTCAACTGGAAGTATTGCCTCATGCTCTGGATCTGCTTGTCATGTAAGTCTTTGAGGTCCGCTTGTCCGCGTCCTCCTTCTTCCCGGGGTAGTGTTTGCCGTTCAATTGCCGTTGCAGGGTGTAGTTGCCCGGTGCACCCCTCGAGCTGCCTTTGTTCAGTCCTAATATTGCTGATATAGGAGGTCGGCCCACGGGTCTACAAAAATAAGTAAAATTGACCCGTGGACCGAAAAAGGTTAAAGACCCCTGTTGTATGCTATAGCTTAAAAACTCGTCTAGATTTTATAATTTTCAGATGTTGAGTTCAATTTTAAAGGCAATAAAAACAGCTAAAGTAAATACGCGTAATAAGTTTGCCACAGTTGGAAACCGTTTATTTTACTTTATATTTTACCTAAAGATTAAAAAAAATCCTTATTAACTAAAAAATATAATTTTTTTTTTACTTACAGATTTTATGAAAAATAAATGACGAGAAAATGGGGCTCCAGCCTTGTGGGGGGTTATCAGTATGCCACTAGTCACAATAGGTGAATGCATTACTACTATACCACCATAGGAGTATTTATCTACGGTCAATGGGAAGGATAACTCAGCGACATGGTCGGTTGTTTTTCACAATCCCGGTACTAATAGACAGGACCAGAGAGGGTTGGTTGGTTGTAGTTTTATGGCGCAAGGACAGCAATGGTCATTCTGCGCCAATCAAGGTGAGACCATACATATGGTTGGTAGGGAAGGTCATTCTGTGCGAAACAAGGAACAGTGAGGGATAAGTACAATATTGAATAGTTATTAACAAGACTTAATTGTCAAGGAAAATGCAGTTAAGCAAGCTAGACTAGCCTGATAATCTTCAGCTTCCAAATATTTGATCTTTTTCATATCGATATCAGGTTCATCCAAGTAATAACGTAGGTTGGTTCGCATAACTTCATGGTTTGGATTATGGATGAGGAAGGTATAGGCACAGGATGCTGCTTTAATTATATCATGAATCTAAAAAGAAACAAAACGATGTAATCAACGGTTCGATACTTGGTATTCAAAGTTATTTTAAAATACTGTTAAGGGTCTTAATATCTTGTAAAAATCTTGGCAACTTAAATTAGATTTAACTTCAGATAGTAATTTTCTGACACTCACCCTTGTGTTCAAACGAGAACTTTCAGTGTATAGGAGAAAAAGAGACATTGCCATGGACCATAGCCAAACTAGGGTTCCTCTGTTAGATCCAGATTGCCTCAACCACTAGGCCACCAAAGCACAGGAATGATGCTCCCTTTCTCCATATATAGTTTTTTTTAAAGACATTATTATCTTTTTCAGGGTTAGCAAAACTCCCAAATGGCCAACATACAAAGTCACCGGGGTACGTTTTTTGTAATTTTTCGTGGGGAATTTATAATATCTTATAAAAACTATATATACAGAGAAAGGGAGCGTCATCCCTGTGCCTTAGTGCAGTGGCGTGGGTTGTGCAGTGCCTGGGACCGGTTAAGTATTGCACCCGTTAAAATCTGTTAATACTCCCCTCCATTAGTCCAATATTTAAATTTTGTACCTGGGGCTTTCACCCTGGTGGCCCCCCTCCCCTATGCTATACAACTATCTTAGTGGCCTAGAGGAAGATCCTAGTTTGACTCTATTCTAGGGCCAATGTCTATTTTTCTCCGACACTTTAAAAGTTCTAGTTTGAGCTCAAATACATGTGTCAGAAAATTACAATCTATAAAAATTTCCTCACGAAAAATTAAAAAAAAAAGCAAACAAAACCAGAGCATGCCTTGGTGGCTTTGTACGTTGACAATTTGGTAATTGTTTTAACCCTAAAAAGGGTAATAACACCTTACAGAATTAACTTTTGTGACTAATACTGATTTTAAAATACTGACTCCATGTTGTCTCTCTCTGCTGTACACATGTTTACTGCAGAAAAAACTCGCTCAACTGCTTCATTACTTTCTGGAAATTACGGTACACATTCTGCAATTTTGCTGATGGTTTATGGAATTTGCTTGAAAGTGCTTAACTGGTCAAATTTAGTGTTTTTAGATAATTAGTTAGCTAGACAGACTACCCCTCTAAAGCAGAATAATTATGCATCCTGCAGGGAAACTGGAAGACAGTGAGACACATTCACCCAAAGTGGGACTGCCCCACCTAAAACGAGATGTCTGGTTATCTTAATTATAATACAAAGCATGCCTAAAGTAGACTAAATATGCTCCAACAAGACGGATGAAATAAAAAACAGGTTGGGATAACATGGAAACGAACTGCTCAGAATAGATATGGATGGAAGGGACTTAGAGAAAGATGAACATAAGCAGTGGTTAAATGTGATGATATGCACAAGGTACAAAGTAAAGTTCTTATTCACACAAATAACTTTTAAACAAAGGCTTGAAAAGCTATAAAAATTATGTATAATAAAGTTGTTATTCTCAATCAGATGGGATCAATGCAGTGGAGTGCGATCCATAGAAGCAATGTAAGCATTGCTTGCCTAATATCAATTTGAAACACATTTCCATCTTTACCTTAATCACAAAAGGTCATCAGAACCTGTGCTTACTTATGTAACTGAAATTTTGTCTGAGGTCAAATTAACCTTTGCAATGTTTTTACCACTGGATGTAATTAGTATCTGTCTGTTCATATTTTTATGGCGCAAGAGCATCTGGGCTATACTGCGCCAAACATGGTAAAATAAAAGCCTGTGTGTGGTTAGCATGGCCGTTTAAAATGCGTAATTGGCATCTAACAGACAAGATGAATATACAAACAAAATACATGAGTATATGCCTGATCCAGCAATCTATAAGATACAAAACTAGACACTGTTGGATCAAGGTGAGCTCGAGACATGACTTTTCCATACTTCCCAATGCTTGTAATACATTATATCTTAGATAGTCATGTGTTGTACCATTCATGTTAAACTGACAAATGCTTCCATGATAATCATACTGATTCTAAAAAGAGCAGTAATATCCAACTTAGTAGTATATGTGTCAAAGTAACAGAATGCACAGAAAATTTACAAGGAGAGTGAATTTATTGGATTATACAATCAGGGGTGGCTTAAGGGACGGATCCACGTTTGGATGAGGGTGCCAAACTGAAGTCAAGTTCAATTTTTTTTAATTGATCCAACAGTAGAAAATCTCTAAAAGGGGAAAAGTTTAGAGAAATTTTTAGAGACATCTTTAGAGAAATTCTTTCAGAGACTTTAGGCCACTTTTATAGGGCATATGGCTCACTGTGCATCTGTGAAAATCTCCTGTTTTCGCCGGAGGGGGAGGGGCATCAAAAAGCAATCCGTGCCAGGCCGCCCCTGGTTACAATATTATATATATATGAGTTTACAGGGATGTAATTTTGTATATAAATATATATGATATACATATGTATATCATATATACATATACAGGCTCGACAAATGTGGTTGCCATTAGTAGCCAGATTTGCCGAACAGGAAATCTTTTTTCCCTTACTAGGTTCCAAAGTTTTTTCTTTGCGCCAGGCAAGTACCGTTCTTGTCTGGCAAGTATGGTTGCCGTGATTTGTTGAATCCTGCAGACACACATATTGGTACTATATATATATATAGGCCCCCTCAACCTCCCTGAATACATCACTCAGACAAAGAGTGCTAGTTTGGGTGGAAAATGTGAGTAACAGAACTAAATTTCCTCAAATTACTTTCAGCAAATAAGCATATTCTTGTAAAAACAAGTTATAGTATGAAAAACAAAATTACAAGTTTAAATTTACTTTATAATAGCAGAGTTGCAAATAGTTATAGGGAACTTGTTTCTGGAAATCTAGAACAACTGTCGTTGGTGGTGTTGGTCGATTATGAAGGTTGGTACGTTCACATTTGCTGAGACAAAAGGCTCGTTTGACAACAGCTTCAAAAAACATGAGCTCAGGTTCTTCACTACTGTCTTGATCAGTAGGCTGGAAAAAATCCTGTGTTTCTTTACTACACATCAGGCGGCAGTGCAAAATGAGAGAATTGTAAAGATGGAAGTCTTCCAGAGCTTTTTCAATCAGTGAAACGCAATCAACCCATTGGTTTTGCAAATAAGCATCTACACCACCAGCATATAGTTGGTCAAATGTAACAGAAACTGTCTTCGCTTCAACTTCTTTACTCATTACTCCAGTAAAAGACAGGTAAAGAGATAGCGGGATCAACACAATTATATAAAACATTGTATATGAGATTCTTACAATAATCCGGTCTGGCAAATCTTCCAACTGAAAAGATTGTATATAAAAAAAAAAAAGAAAAAAAGAGAGAGATTAGTTTTATATTGTAGTTATATTTTTAATTATAGACACTAAAAACTAATCATTAATACTCTGCTATGCTATACACACAGGGGGACAGGGTTGGAATTAAACAACCCTCATCATAATTCATATTTTAAATAAATCTGAATTATAACATAAAATAAAACTTCTGAAAATATGTTTAATAATAAAATTTTCAGTATTACTTCAGGGTATGGATTCTCTTGGTGATTTTTAAATTTTCAAAAATGGCAAACATGCAGACGTAAACAAACAACGTATGTGTCTTCTATGTTGGAAAAATTGAGAAAGCAAATTAGATTTTGATTCGATTAGTGCTCGATGAGTTTATAAATGGCTAGGGAAGGTATGAGGCATAGTTACCACAACATGAGCTGTGCTGTATCGAACTGTAAGTAGGAGGACGTTCACTAATGTCCAAGGTCCCTAACGAAGGAAACATCCCTTGATGGCATGCTGTGCCGCCTGCCAGAAGGCATAGTTTGAAAAAACAGCAAAAGGTTGCCAGAAAAACTGAAATACCAAGAAATCAAATTTAGCAAGAAAGCACCTATGCAGTAGCGGGATTTGTGTTCTGAAGTTGCACCAATTTCTTAATTCTCTACTTCTTATCACCCTCTCTTTCTGAAGTCCTGCACATGGGCCTGTTTATGTCCAAATAACAAATATGGCTGACAATTATGATTTACCCTAAAGAACTTTAAGGCACAGACTATATGGAATCGTTTCTGCCATTGTCCATAATTAAATGAACAAAGAATCCACAAATAGTGTCAGAGCCAAATATCATCTTCAAGTTCGTGTGAAACTTTCAATCTTCTCCACAGCTATCACTTTAATCCTGCAACAGATAAATAAGCACTTACCATTATTACAATGACTTTAATTATTATAATAATTACTGTATAATGATCATGCTTCATTATAAACACATAATTAAGCTACATATTCATTACAGGGTTCACACTCACTCTGTGGGAGAAAAAATCCCTAACTTTTCCAGGTTTTTCCCTGATTTTTCTGACAAAATTCCCCGACTGGTCAAACAAAACTCTGAACTGACTTCGGTCTTGGGAAAAAATGGCTTTATGTTCAAGTGAAATTCAGCTATTTAGAACAGGTCAGGAAGGTTTCCCTGACTTCTCCTGGTTTGACCAAAAAATTTCATTCTTTCTTGACTTTTAAGGACATAAAGTTCCCTGACAATCAGAGGCATAGCCAGGGGGCAGTTTTGGGGGTTGTAACCCCCCATCGCAATGAAATTTTGTATATTTAACATAGGAATATATGAGTTGTAGCTCTGTAACCCCTCCCATTAAGCCTATAACCCTACGCCACAGCTGACAATTCCAGGTTCTCCAAGCTGTGTGGAAACCTGTCGTCATAACAATTTCATTGAATTCCATTTTTTTTACTGAACTGTTCATCTTTATTTACTAAAGATGAACAGTTCAGTAAAAAAAATTTTACTTAGAAAACTTTCACTTAGAAAACTATGCACCAATGACTATTTAAGGATTTACTTCAATGAACAGAATTTTAAATGAGTGGATGAGAAACAATTCTTTATTAATTAATTCTTTAATTTTCTTTAATTAATTCTTTATTGGATTATCATACCTCCATAAAATTCCCTTTATCATTAAAAGATCTTTATTTTGGTTTAAATGTAGTTGTACCCAAGGTCAATATTACTCCTCACCTCTCTAGTATTTTTAGTGCTTTTCTGGTGCTATGTAATTAGGTTAAATGGTGATTATTGGAATGGTTTGCATCAGTGGTTCCCAATCAGCCAAGTACTACAGACCCGTTACTTTCATCACTTTTCCTATTCCCATTCAGGGAGAATCTAGAAATCTTACAAGGGTTGGCAGATTGGTTTCCAATTTCTATTTTTAACCTGTGGTGTGAAACCCCTTATGAGAATAATTGCAAGTAACAATAGTTGCAGTGACCCCAGGTTTGAAACCACTGGTCTATCAGATTTGGAAGGTTCTGATCCCTCCAAATACCTTTTTTGGAGTGGGTGGAAAGGACTTGGGTCCCTGAGAGTTGGTACCCCCGAAATCACAATTATCAATCGCAAAATATTTTTTTCAACAATTCAAAACTTATTGGTGGGAGTACAGAGTCTGTCACATTAGTGCTTTTTTTCCTCTAGAAAAATGTTGAAAAGTCGCTGTAGGCAAGGTTTTAATGTCAGAGAGTATGCCACATGATGTCACCCAGGGTGTGGCATCATTGGTTCGTTATCTGGGGAGGTTGAAGGCAGCTTGAAGCTAGCCTCATTGTTCTTTTGAGTGTGTTGGGAGTGTTGTAGCGATTGGAAAGATGTCGGAACATTTCAATATGGATTTTTTTCTTCAATTTCGGTTGAAAGGAAAGATAAGCATGTTGGATTGGATTATGCGAGGTGGTTTGATTGGTTTTGAGTATGAGTGCCAGGTATGCAAGGAGAAAATGCGCTCATATGCTAGGCCTAACGTGGATGACTGTGTAGTTAAAGAGGTGAAGTTACCTGGCAGAAAAATGGAATAAGAGTTAGTACCTCCTTTTTTTTGTTCCCTGCAGAAAAGGGAAGCAGAAGGATGAGAGGGGAAGGGGTGGAGGAAGAGAGTGGAAAGAAAACAGGAGAAAGGGAAGAAGGAAGAGTGTGGAAAGAAAACAGGAGAAAGGGGTTAGAGGTGGAGAGGGATAGGGATGGAGGTTGGAAGTGACAAAGAGGAGGAGGGAAAGGGGTAGGGGCCTTGCAATGTGAAATAAGCAACATGGCGGCAAGCCAGGACAAAGTTGCCAAGTGTGTTGGAAACACTTCCCACTAAAAAACGAAATGGGACAGTATCTGTACTAGTGCCAAACAAATGTCCGTTTTATTATTGATACAAAGATAGATATATGATATTTGGTGAAATTACAGATGAATCCCCTGTTTTGCCACCAAAACTGTTGCTATTCTTTTAAAACGAAGGAAAATTTTTGGGAAGTGCATGGTAGATGTGCATGCACAGGGCAGTTATAGTGCAGCATGCAAGAGTGCGTTCAGCCATTTTGCGGTAGCTTTTCCTTTTGATAGTAATTTGTAGAGTTTCATCGTTAGGATGGGTGAAAGTTTTTTTTTTTTATTTTTTCACGGATTGGAATTAGAAGGTGGGAAGTTGGTGATTGATTGGTACATAAAAGGTCTGCTATCATCTGAGTATGTGTCCGAAATGTGACGAATGCATGAAGCTGATGAAGGCGGCAAGTGTGGACGATGAGTATGTGTGGCGTTGTAGGAAACATGTGGAGAAAGCTCACAATTGCATGAGGTCAGTACGAAAGGGGTTGTAGTTTGAAGAAAGCAAACTAAATTTAACTGTTATTCTGTGTTTTACTTTTTTATGGGTGTACAAGGCAATGGCAGATTTGATATGAATGGATTTGGATCTAAGTGAATCTACCTTGGTTGATTGGCGTATGTGGAGGGGTGGAGAGGGGCAGCAATAAATATTTTTTGTGGTGGTGAAAGAAATGTAAGCGTGTTGTTGCCCAAAATTTCAGCAAATGTTCTCCGTGGGACTACCATTGTGTCAGACTGCTGGAAATCGTACAGAGGTCTCTCTTCAGAAGGCTTCGTACATTATACAGTAAACCATAGTTTGACATTCAAAGACCCGGAAATTGGGCAACCCACAAATCCTATCAAAGGCACCTGGAGTATGATCAAGTAAGATTTCCACCAGCAACACCATTATAATGTCAGGGATGAAAATCTGTTTGACTTGTACTTCACGGAGTATACGTGGGGGCGACGCTATAAAGACAAAGCCGAAAATATGTTCCCAGTATTTCTGAAAGCCATAAAAACAATTTATCCTCCACAAAACTCGGACGCCTAAACATAAAAGCGTTTTTTTATTTAGAGAGTGGGAGGAGGTAAAAACTCAGTAAAAAAACATGGAGGCCGGGAAGCGAGCGAGCGCGTGATGACGTAATCCGGGAAAGAGGTTTCCGCGGTAGGGTTGCCACGCCTTGGCGACAAATCGCACAGGGGTCACAAGCGTAGTAGAGCCTGATATTCATGCAGTGACTAAATCTAAAAAAAAAATCATTTTTCTTTGGAAAAGAAATAGCATACGGTAAAATATTTATAACGGCTACTTTCTAATAGCGGGAATATTCTTAAATACCCACGTGTCTGCTATTTAGATATTTTACGGCACATTAAAACCTCTGAAGAGCGGACACCTCGGGACTTGAGAATCTGCCCACTATTCCGGAAAGTTAGGGCATAGCAAGCATTGGGACTGGAAATTGGAAAAGTGTTCGCTCAATAGAGATGTCAGCAATTTAAAGGTTTTACCATATATTGAATACAATAAAGCAAATGAACAGGAAATTTCCAAACCTTGTGGGGCCTCTTCAACACCAACAGATGTCTCTGGCAGACGACAGCTTGTTGGTTAGTTTAGCCTTGAAACACTTTAAAGGTCGGGACCCAAACACCCGCGCAAAAATTAGAAAAGAAGAAACCCGGTAATATTTAAATTATTGTCTTAAAAATATAAAAACTCTAGAATTATTACAATGTTTATATACGATTCAGAGTGCAATAAATAAAAGAGAATGAAATAGAATAAAATACAATTAAGGAGTAAATGGATCAAAAGAATATGGTATACATTAATTCTTTAGAATAGATGAAAACAACTTCATATTTAATCTGTGGGTTTTTTTTAATTGAATCGTCACCAGCAGGGGCATAGCTACCATATGCAGTAAACCTTTCATAACAGGTACCCCCAAATAGTAGACAGTTTCCAATTTCATACCCAGTTCTTGTTATATCCTAAATCGCCTGAATAGCCGGTATGTTTCAAGTCCGGAGGTGTCTTCTATTTAGAGGTTTTGCTGTATCACAAGTACGCAACTCCTAGGGCATCGTTTATGTAACTAGCTGGTGTATAAGGGGGTATTATGCTTGGGTTATATCACTAAAACTCTATAGCCATCCCCAGCATTTGAAGCTAGTTAAAGTAACGTAGGGGACTTATACACTAAACTGACATCTAAATCACAATTTTATGTAATTCTTTGGGATTAACACCACCTTCTCACTTTCTCTTGCAAGTAGAGTTGTAAAAAGCCCTGTAATTTTTTTGGGCACATTGGAAACTTTGGGCATAGAAACCAAGATAGCTAGAATAAAGGACGTATGTCCCGTCCACACCTTTCTTCCTATTGGTTGATTGTGTCCAATCGACCAATAGGAAGAAAGGTAAGGACGGGACTACCTCCTGTATTCTAGCTATCTTGGTTTCTTCCCATCAAAGTTTCCAATGCGTCCAAAATTCCCATATTTGGTACAATTCTACCTACAGGTTCTTGCACCCGCTCCTTGAAACACAGTGCCGCTAGCTCGACCAATTTTCCAAAATAAACACATGCATGCTAACACGCATACAGGAACCTACACATTAATTTTATGCATTTTATTTAAATAAAAGCAAGGGTCCCAAATTGATTTCATGCTGAAACGGGGGGGAAAAAAAAATACATATAACTACACAACTGACAAAAAGACCTATTGACAAGAGACCATAACACCCAGACTCTCTCTCTCTTTATTCTATTAATAACTACGATGAAAAAATGTAATGTGTAATGAATTATAGAAGCTGCAAAATGCATATTTCGTTGCATTTTGTCAATTGCGTACAGACTTGTTATCCTTTTAAAAGATTTAAGCGCTTAAAGCTAGACAATGGAACCAACGTGCTATGACCAGGCAACAAGATTCGCCCTAGATTGAGTGAACAATTATCTCTAGGCTGTGGTATGTGTCACAATCGAGCTAAAATGCAGTGAATTCCTTTTAATTTGTGACTCATTATTTTCAATATATATATATGAAAAACACTTCATAATGTGCTAAAATACGTATTCAGTTTATGTACGCAATTATATTTTGGTTAGATTGCGTCGTTTTTAAAAAATTAATCATCTGTGTTAAAGTGTATTTTTAGCTATTAATTAACATATCGTTATTATATACGAAGAAAATGTGGTGGAATAAGGGAAGGATAAAGTTATGTTATAAATTGCGTTAGAGAAATTTAAGTTTAATAGATTTTACTATATCAATGTACCCAAAGCCGCTGGTACGCCAATAGTGACCCAAAATTAATAAAATTTATTATTATGTTTTTTAATTTAGGGAATTTAAAAGTTAGTGCCGCCCCCTTTAAAAAAAAAGGCTTGTGGCTCCTAAATCTGATAAGATGGCCCTGAATATACCAGTGTTTTAAACGTCTTCGATTCTAGGGTAGTGCCTTTCACCCTTTGTTCACTGGCTTACGCAGGGTGGTGGTGATCAGGTTGTAACCTCTCATTGCAATGAAATTTTGGCTGTAGTGCACGAGACGTTCCCTATCGCTTTTTAGAGGGAAAGTTTTTTCAACATGCATGGCAACGATGTCCTGACTTGCCGCCATGTTTTTATGTCATGTTTCAAGCTCCACCTTCCTCCCTTTTCTCCATTTGTCCATTTACCAAAATTAAGAAAAGAATTACTATCTTGTATGTGTACTATCCTATATTGTTATGTAAACAATATGGTCATATCCCTTTGTCTTTCAATTACTGTAGTTTGTATTTGCAGGCAAGTTAAAGTAGTTGCCTACATCCTCGCTGTTGGGGAAACAAGGCAATAATTAAAAAAGAAACATTATTTTCAACATTGCGCAGTTTGGAAAATTTTATTTTTAAGCTCTTTGATGCCGCCCCACGAGAAGTGTCGCCCCTAGGCCTGTGCCTTGTATGCTTACTTAGAAATCCGCCACTGGGTGTAGCTCTGTAACCCCCCCCCCCTTATGAACTTTCTACGTACACCTTCGTGGGACTACTGTCCAGAAAATTCTTTTTATACAGTAGAAGCTCCCAACAAATTTACTCGTAAATACTTTAACTTTTCTTACTTAATACATTAGACTAATAAAAATAATAAGTAATTAACAGCAAATTATGAGCGTTCATACAGTTCTGTAAACAACGTAGCATGTTGATAAATTTAAATTGCATTTAAATTAACAATCATCGGACCAGTGAAATTTTGTAGAACATTGTAGTTTTCTCAGGCCACTATCATTCAATTAATTTATACCGATTTTTATTGATATGTTGAAAGATTTCACTGTCTGAAAATTCCCAATTATTCATGAATACAATCCAACTTCCTTAAGACGCACAGCCAGGGAAATAGAAATTCGTTCATATTAACAGTAATTTGTATTATCCGGAAAAGATTCATGGATCATATTATTACGTTATTTATTCTACCTCTCGTTACCATAAACACATTTTGCCATTATATATGTTATTAAATTATTATATATTTTATTATAGATAGCATGCATATATTTTGTTCCAAAAGTAATTACATATACATACCTTTAACCAGGGTGTCTACCAGGTCAAGAAATAAGAAAAGGCTCACAGAAGTTAAGAAAAGGTCATTAAATCGATGTTGTGGGTCACAGTTATGTGTATTTTCAATTTTACGTTTGCGGTTAATTGTAATTTTTGTACGATATTTTAATGACTTTTTTACTTGTTTAGTTCTTTTAAGCTAATTTTCATTCTATTTCAGCAGTATTTAAGGGGTTTCAGCTAAGTTTCATATAGCTATTTTATCAATTGCGAAATAAAGGTCGATAACTTTTTTCAAGGTCAAGGAATGTACAAAAATAGTCAAGAAAAAGGTCCAGAAATTGCGATTCTTATTTTCAGTAGACAACCTGTTTTAACATAAATATTACAGTAAATGATTTGAAAAGATCCTTGTTTTATTACAGTCAAAACCGCATACTGTGAAAATTGGTTATAATGACCTCCAAGGAACCTTGCAAATTCGGTCGTTTTAACCGATAGTCGTTATAAACGATATCTTTTTAAAATCATAGTACAGTAATACAGTTTAGAGTTCTATAAATTATTTTGATAGTAAAAAGTATTAAACTTTTTGGTTTCAAAATTAAACAAGTACCAATTTTGTTAAGGAATGCATGTTCTGAAGTAACATCAGTATTTGTATTTTAAATATCTGTCATGTATAACTGAATCTCTGAACTGATATCATCACTAGTAGTGAATTGATAAAATTTTAACTATCTGCAGTCCAAAAAGTTTTGCAAATGATTAGTTAAGAACCTAATTCGGCTCCAAGCTATCCCTGCATCATACAATGCATGAATCAATTTTCAGTAAGCTTTGTCATATGTGTTCATATTGTGGTTGAAGGAGCATATTAAACCAGTATTCCCTGTAACAAGTCATGCAATCTCACAACGTTATAAAACATAATATTACAATTAATGTTTATAGTTTTGTTACTAAGTAGCACTCAGAAAATGAAACATCTTTAAAATTTTTTCTGTTTCCAGATCATTAAGTAAACAAAATGGGGGAGATTCTTCATACAGATTTGGAATGTCCGCCTTCACCAGCTCGCCTGGAATACACTTCAGACAAGCATCCCAGACATACTCTTGAAGCCATAAATCTTCTTCGCAAGCATAGAGAACTGTGTGATGTCGTACTCATCGTTGGAACTCGACGCATATTTGCTCACCGGGTTATCTTATCAGCATGCTCGCCATATTTTCATGCTATGTTCACTGGCGAGTTGGCCGAAAGTCGGCAGACTGAGGTTTGTATTTTGAAGCTTGTTTGGAGTTTTCTAGCGTAAAAATAATAATAGTGTTCGACCCATACTTATATATTTTAATAATAATGATGTTTATTCAAGTTAATGGTTCAATAAGCATTATGAAAATAAAAAGTTACATTAAAATGGTGGCCCTGTGATAGTGCAATAGTAACTTGTTTTGCTAATGTGCCATTAATTTGGGTACAACGCCCAGTGATGTAATAAAGGTTTAAATTCCTGGAGGAAAAGGTAGGTCTTGACGCCACACGATTTGAGTTGTCCTTGCACCATAGAATACAAAAGACAAGAGAGAAAAAAATTGAACGGAACAGAAAAGCAAGATTTTCATGTGGTGAGTGCGGTGTATTTTATGTTTAAAACCTGCAAATTACATTTGGAATAAATGTAAATAAACTGTTCAGATTTATGTCATTTAATCGTAACTGTACTGTTGTGTTATCAAGCATTTTAGGAGATACTTATAAATAATAAAAGAGTTTATGTATAAGTCTTGTCAAATTTGACCCATCCATCCATGTAGCTTCCTCTCATCCGACTCACGTTGCTTTATTTATCGTCCCTTTTTTATTCAGGTGACAATTCGAGATATTGACGAACATGCGATGGAGCTTTTAATAGATTTTGCATATACTTCTCACATTGTAGTTGAAGAGAACAATGTGCAGGTTTTGCTTCCAGCTGCATGTCTGCTGCAGATGGCAGAGATACAAGAAGTTTGCTGCGAATTTCTGAAGCGGCAACTTGATCCATCCAACTGCTTGGGGATTCGTGCGTTTGCCGACACACATTCCTGTCGGGAACTTCTCAGGATTGCAGACAAATTTACGCAGCACAACTTCCAAGATGTAAGCTTATGTTATTTAATTTATAAAGTCATTCATAAAATTTATGGTAATCTCTCTGATTAATGAATTTCAAAGGACGGAAAAAAGGCGGTAGACAGAAAAAGATATTAATTGGAATATGTGAGACTCTGTGAAGCATTTGCCATGACGGCAAAATAACGTTGTTAAATGGGAATAGTCATTAATTAGACCATTATTGGGAGAAATTACTACAGTTTTAACTATTTAAATTGTTATATACTTACCTAATGGCATGTTTGTATGTATTGACTAGTACTGCTAAGATAACTGAAACGGAATCACCTTAATCATCATTATATTTCTAATCGTATAATTATATTTTTCCTTTAATTTAACTATTTATGAATATATATTTAGCAGTGGCATTGTTTGTAATTGTGTCATTATTTTACATTTTGTAATTGATGACGACAGTAGTATATTATATGTGTTGGGAGTCTGCAACTTACGGCACATGTTCCGTCTATGGCACTTAAACCAATTTTTAATGACACTGACACACAGGATGATCTAAAAAAATGGTATGATTAAGAACCAAAGGTATTTTATTTAAAAAAAACAAAAACAAAAACCCACCACCATTCCTGTTTTCACATCTCTTGTAGAGTAGTGATGTTAAGTATTGATGGGAAAAGGTGTGCTAAACAGGAAATCTGCAGTTAGTATGTCTAATCTCGTGAACGATGCCATTAGTTTTATTTCATCCAGAAGTTATCTTTTCCCTGTCCCAACCTTTGCACTAGCGATTATATTTGCTCATCACATCAACACACAACAATGCAATGTGGCAATGTAAATGGATGGTTAGTGTTGTGAGTAATTAATACTGTCACAAAAGATCTGCTGCAAAGATGTCAAAAAGTGATAGTCGTTCTTTCCAAAAAGTTTGAAGTAGCGAATATGGGTTCGTTAATAAAAGCAATCTGTTCGAACTTTCTATTGTTAGGCTGTTGGAAATTATACGTCAAGTGTATAAAGGTATTTTCAAGAAAAGGAATTCTTTTAATTTATCATAAATGTAACAAAAGGTCTATTTTATTTGTATAAATAGTTGGATTCTACATTTGTGATTTGGTCTGTGCAGACTGGTATGCATAGTGAGACAGCAGTTTAACTTCAACATACCAACCTCTAGTATATATATATAGTTGTTTTCTCATTCCGAAATAAAGTCAGTAGCCAGTTTAGAATCATCCATCTTCGAAAACAGACCTTATTTCTTCTAGCTCCTAAAAAGTACTTGGAAGTGTTCTTGTAACGGAAAACCAGTCACATGTAACAGTATTGCGCTACTTTTTGCATGCACATCAGCATTGTGATCACACAATGAAGTTCTGAAAAACAGGTGGATGTATCACTACCCAACAATCCAAGAATGCTCGGCATAAAGCAGGCACAGCTGCAGGAAGGGCTTGATCGTAACGAACAGTCTTTGTCAATACATCCCATAGATTCTTTACATACGATGGAAAGGAGACTATTCGAGTATAGTAATATCACTAGCATACTCCTGGAGCTAACTGAGGACTGATGGAGTGGAGCATTATCATGTCGAAAGATAAGATTCTGATTAGGAAAAAAAAAACATGTGGTGAAAGAATAGAGGTAATGTGCTAGAATGTAAATGGTCGGTATGAGCTGCACATACATATATATATATAGCTTGAGCTGGTGATGGAAGTTTGAAGAGGTCTCAGGGAAGACCACGTAAAAGCTGCCCAAACAGAATGCCTCTACGCACTTATTGTACTGGCACGCAGTACACTAAATCCATATTTCATAAAGATCGCACTACTCACTGTAGTCAGGGGTTTGATTCACTAGGCCTTAAGAGGTTCGCATTCCTTGGAAAACAATAGGTCTCGGTGCAGCATGACCATTGTAGTCTTTTAGCTTTAAAATCACTCTCAAACAAAAACTAAATCCATAGCTTCACATTGTATATGCCACAAATGCTGCCTTCCAGCTATTTGATAGGATGTAAATCATGATTCGTCAGACCAGATGACACGTTTTCAGTCATCCATACTATAGTTTTGATAGGCTTTTACAAACTACAGATGAATCTTGCACTGCTTTTCGGTTAACCTAGGAACACAATGTTGTTGATTTGCAAAGCCTATTTGCACCCGTGTGTGTGCTGCTTTTTCTGTCCGCTGTGATCTTGGGTTTAGTTACCTAGGCAATAGATGTTTAAATTCTTCAGAAAACCGTTCATGTCCCGTTGCAGCTGTACTTCTGCTGTAAAATACAAACCTATGATTTTCTGTTCAGAGCAAAGTGGTTTGCTCTATTGCCTAATCTAGTGTATATACACACACACAAACAGACCTTGCATAACTTTTTCCCATATGGAACAGATTCGTTACATTTTATATAAATTCGTGATTTGTGTAATATTAACATCCTGTTCTCAAATTGACATGGAGGGCACTTTCAGCATTAAATAGAGTCTAAGTATGAGTAAATGGTAATATCTTGTACTGAATTTTTTTAAAATGGAACTTTGTAATAACGGAGTGAATTGTAAACTGGATTTTGTTAATTTTAAAACTGAATAATCGCCTCATTTTCCTCTTAATTGACAGGTCATGGAGAGCGAGGAGTTTTTGCTGCTTCCTGTCAACCAGCTGATAGATATAATTTCTAGCGATGAGTTGAACGTTCGCACTGAAGAGCAAGTATTTAATGCAGTGATGGCCTGGGTGAAATATAACATCACTGAACGAAGACAGCATTTACCACAGGTAATTGTTTATATGTTCATCTGCAACCACTGCATATCCAGGTTCTGCCAAGGGTGGATCCAAAAATCTTTCAAGTGGTGGTGGAGGGGGGGGTTGCAATTTGTTTCTAATTCCTATCTTTAGCCAAGTGTCCGGTATTTTTCATTTTATTTTCCATGATACAAACCATGCTCAAAGGAGGGCAATCGCCCCATGTCTTCTTGCTTGGATCCACCAGTAGGCACTTCTTTCTGTGCACAGTGGTAATGTATTCATGTAATACAGTCGAAACCACATATGTGCAAGTGAACAAACACTGCAATGTAATCCTGTGCATATAAGAGGGTTTTACATAAAAGCGGTATTCTCTGAACTATAGTGTGCAAATAATTTGCTTATTAAAGTTTTCTTGAATTTTGTTATTAAATTACATATTCCTATTTTTAATTTTATAAATTATATACATCGTTTGTTTCAATATGTATAATGTACCGTACTATTGTCTTATTCATAAAAATAACAAGAAATAATGTGCTAGTACTTACATAAACACATGTACTGTATGAGTTTTCTTTAAGTATACCCATTTTTTATGAAAATTTTTCTAAATTTTGCTTCCTGTTGTACTATGCGGAATAGAGTGGAAAAATTACAACCATATTCTTTTGTTATTTCTTTGTCTTACTGTTTGATTTCAAAGAATTTAAACTGCCTACTTTTGATCAATATTTAAGTAGATATGTTGATTTCTTTTCATCTGCCATGTTCACAATGAATATAAACTGAAAAGTGCAAAAGAAGAAAGCAAAAAACTTGCAAATAGACTAAGTATTTTGTAGACCAATAAAACATGGGATGTGTAATTCACTGTACCAGATCCACATAGTTACAAAAACACATTTTCATAGTGATTCCGAACATAGGCATGTTGTGTACATCTGTATATGCGATTTATTGCACAAGTGACTTGTTTAATGTAACATATAAACATGTAATTTATATTTACTTATTTTTATTTGTATTTAATATATAAACATGTCTTTACGAATTGTATGTCTCCTGTGATAAATAAAATTTAATTATTTATTATTATTAGAAAGAGGAAGGAAGGCATAACCAAAGCCATAAATAAGCTGGTAAGTGAAGCTTCGATAAGGGTTGAGAGCCAATCCTCAAAATTAAGAGTTGCCAGCCACATATTTACTGTGGATGAAAACTTGTTCAGGAAGTTTATTTGCATATATACGGTTTAAATTCTATAATAAAGCATTCGTTTGGCTTCAAAAATACATGCATATATATAAAATTGCAATTAAGTGGGCTTAGATAACATTAACCTTTTGGTGACGGCAAGACAGCACTTGTCCCATTAAATCATCGCTCGAGTTCATGGCTCTGGGACATATATGTGCCATACACTTCTTTCCCCCTCCGTCGCTTCGAATCCACAAAGACCCATTGTTCTAAGACCCACACGTTATCTGCTGAGGGCAGAAGCAAGGGTGAGAGAGCAGTGAATATGTTTTCTTCCGTTCCAGGTCGGTGTCGAGTCTGTGTGCGTTCAGATGGTGAATCATAGTCTGAAGATTCACTGTCTTCCACAATGTCACTGAAATGCAGGTCTCTATCATTGTCGTTACATTTGCTGTTCATAAAAGAATCAGAAGATCTTGCGTTTGTTTTATTAGATTTGGATCCAATCTTGAGAATTCCTGCATCTGGAGGTGCGGTTTTTGTTAAACATACAAATGTAGGCCTTTTGTCATTCACTGATATTTCATAATAAAAGTTCCCCACATCACAGCTCCCAGTCCGCTTCACATCTGCTTCAGTGATTGACCAGTATGATCCTGTTGTTGTTGTGTTACAACCGGAGATAAATCACACTGGGTACGACTGGATGATGTCTGGCTAGGTTCAGTGGCTAACTGTGGGATCCATAATAATATTACCAGCTCCGTCTACATTGAGGGTGGGGTCAGTAGTCAATGAGGAATTTGCTACACCCCTGGGTTCCACAGATGATTCTGTAAGGGCAAGCTTCACAAACATGGCGCACTGTTAGTAGGAAAGGAGGTCTTTGTACTCTTCCTACAAAGAAACGAAGGCTGTAGAAGTAATTTGGAAGGTGTTAATACCCTACCTCTTTTCTAGTATTCCGAAAAAATTTTTGCGTTGATGAGACTATTTTCTTTGAAAATTCCCCCAAAGAGCGACAATTTGAGTTGTAACTGAATTCGTTTGACCAATCGCAGAAACCATAACAACTCAAAATAATACACATTTTTTTTGCCTCTTCTGATATGGTAAACAGTTACAACGAAATATTAGGCTTTGTAAAAAGAGAATCTAACGGTCCCTCGTTCAAGGTCAACGAACAACTCAAAATGGAACTCTTTCCGTGAGACACGGAAAATGGCGAAGGATCATCAACACCATTATATATACAAATCAACGGAAATTAAAATAACTTATAGCTTAATGTTTTACACAGCAGAATGCAGCACTGTTTTGCACATCTAGTTGTAACATTAACCCATTTTCACCGAATTTTGAGTTGTAACACTTTCGTTGCAAGGGTGCGATATGTATAATCATAATATCCTGGAATGTTTATGTAAGTGCCATCCATTATATATATATATCACATTTCTTATTTACATGTGATTATCATAAGTTTATTACTTATTCACTTATTTTAATCGAAACAGGTGCTACAGCATGTACGACTTCCTTTGCTCAGTCCAAAGTTCCTTGTTGGAACAGTTGGTTCTGACCTTCTGATAAAAAGCGATGAAGCGTGTCGCGACTTGGTGGATGAAGCGAAGAACTATCTTTTACTGCCTCAAGAGCGTCCCCTCATGCAGGGACCCCGCACAAGACCCAGGAAGCCTGTTCGGAGAGGAGAAGTCCTCTTTGCTGGTTTGTTTCATTATCATTATAAAGCTTTTCCATGGTTGTAATCTCGGCATAGTCTTTGGGACTGGTAGCCCTTGAGAGATCTAAATCTCATTGAAAATTGTAGGTACCGGCAAAGCATGACATTAGCTGGTTTTGCACTGTGAAACTCGCATACATACATGAAATTTCGGTCTATGGACTTAATGGAGGGGGAGGCAGGAGTAGCAACAAAATTTTGCATCATTAGAAATGCTATTATGTACAATACACCTTTATGGGTGATGTTATGTGTAATAAACAGTCTAGTTTCATGTAATGTTACATGTAATACATGGTCTTAATCAGGGAGTAACTTGCCAAGCATATTTTTGTAGCTTTTCAGCTAACTTGCACCTAAAAGTTGTAGCCGAATCGGAAAAGGTGCTTCAAGTTTACAAGAAGTTTTGGTCAGAAACAATTGACTCTACGCAATGGCATTTAATTATTTTTTATACTTTGACTTCATTCTTTGGTGCCGATGCATACACCAGGCAAAAAAAAAAAAAAACCCTCTTAAAATCAAATTCCTTTCTCTCTGTCCCATTGATTTAGTCATCAAATGACTTACATGGGTGACATGGAATCAATTACGAATATCTGTTTTTATATTAATTAAATCTCCTCTCACAATCTATAGTGTGTACTGGAATCGACAATTCAAATTCACACGTTATAGACAGGGCTGTTCTGAAGAAAATTATTGAGAGTGTGCTGTTTTAATTAAAGAGTATTGAAATTGCGGGGTTACTGGACTTGATGAAATCACCGTGCCCATGCTGACTGGCATTTGACTAGTTATCTATCATTTATCCAAGCCCAAGGTGTCAGTTACCACTTTCATCAGTTTTTCATTCCTCTCCTGGTCGTACGCAGGATATTATTTTGAGGCTTGGTGGTTCAGAGAGTTTTCCTCGTTTCCTTTCATCCAAGTTTGTTTTGTAAATGACTAGCAAAAAAAAAAAAAAGAAAGATGAACTTCGTTGAAAATTTTCACAAAACCAGCAAATACAAGAACTTCCTTGGAATATTGAGAGTATGCACCGCATATTTTGCAGCACGTTACTTGGAATTACAGGCAACTGGGAGTGGACGAGAAGTAACCTTATGTCAGAGCGTTTTGTGTGGGTGTTCCCAGTAAGGGTATGTTTCATTGAAA
>QLNU02014802.1:42152882-42163690 GCA_006491805.2 Dysdera silvatica
TTCTTTGTCTTTAAGCTATGAAGCTAAGCATATTTAACATCCCTATTATATGAAGCTTACTTGTCATATAGTATAGGATATTGTTTAACTAAATTATAATTATATTAATTTAATTTGTTATTTTGTATGAAGTCAGGATTTTTTAATCTTGCCATCTGTAACATTTCTAGTAGATCATTAATCATGCAATTTCTCGCGCTACTTAACTTGGGATTTAAAAAAAAAAACTTACCCACAAACAAAAGCTAAAAAATTTAAAGAAAGCAGCAATAGAAACTAAATTACGACGTTGTTTAAAGGATTTAGTAGCAGTAAAGCTAATATAATTGCGGATTTTTTTCATGAGTATCTGTGTATTATAAGCTTTCCTCCCCCCCAAAAAAGGGCCTTTTGTCAGGCTATGCACCCTGCCCTAATTTTTTTCTAGATGAAACGCTAGTTATAGGGGGACTGTTACGCATGATACACATGGTTTAATTACAGGTGGTGCTATACATGATGCACATGCATAATTTATTCAGAGGTGGTGTCATATGTGACGCACAGTCTAGTTATAAATAGCATTCTGTAAGTTATGCAAATAGTTAATAGTGATATTGTGCATGAAAATTATAAATATCTCTGGATTTTTCTAAAATTTTCTCTATAAATTTTAGCAAAGTGTTAAGTTACTGTAGGATGCCAAAGCTAATTTAGACTCAATGCAGTGTCGATGATTGGAAGTTCGTAGAAGCAAATGCTTTTATTTCCCATCCAAATTATTCATAATTAACTGAATTGATCATGATTCTTTAAAATACTGTTTGTTAGCTGTGTGAAAGTACAAATAATGGATGTTTTGACGTGACAGATTTGATAGGTTTATATTTCTTGTCACAGATAATTATTGCATTAATGATTTTTTTTCCACAGTTTCATACTTTTTAAAAAATGTGTATATTTGTTCCATTTCAGTGGGTGGGTGGTGTAGCGGAGACGCCATAGCGAGTGTTGAGCGTTATGACCCCCAAAGTAACGAATGGCGCATGGCTGCACCGATGAGCAAACGGAGGTGTGGGGTTGGTGTTGCCGTTTTAAACGACCTGTTGTATGCGGTTGGTGGACATGACGGCCAGTCATATTTGAACAGCATTGAAAGGTATTTGAGTGATTCATATATTTAATTCACAGCGAATGAGTAAATACCAGATATTGCAAATGGTGCAAAACAGTGTATTATTGAAATTAACTTCTCGACGTTTGTTCCATCGTTGTTGTTGTTTTCCTACTGTAGCATACTCATAATATATTTGACTGCTATGCAAATAATTTGGGTTCGATTCTCTCGTATATTCAGCACCAGCTAACTTTTTTTTAGAGATCCAAAGTCCAATCAATCTAAACCAGGGGTTTTCCAATTCTTCTACAATTTTCCAATGCAACGACAGAACTACAGTAATGACAGTGCTTTGCATTTACCATTTTCATGCAAGATGGTGTGCAACTGCATGTTGCACGGCCCATCAAAGCTTTTTTGCTCCAGCATTTCACCGACAAGCGTGTTATCAGTCGTTCATTTACTATTCACTGACACACGTTCACCGGATCTCACTATGTGCGACTTTTAATTGTGGGATCATTTAAAGAATTTGGTTTATTGTGGAAGTGTTGCTATGTTAGCAGAATCCAAGAATTCCATAACGCTGCATATGCGAAGCATCACAGAGGATTAGTTGCGATGCGCTGTTGAACACACTCTGCATCGGCTTGAATTGTTACAAATAAATGATGACGGCCACATCGAGGAACACCCATTACATCGTCCTGTACACGATTAACAGCTGCTTAAATGTCATATTTCTTTACGCACTATCTGCATGTGAAAAAAAACCAAAATCCATTGTACGCCTTCAGCGCTGTCGTACTGTTATTGCTCGCACAACGTTCATTTAAAATGTTTCGATGCAATAAGTGTTACTAAATGTTAAAAATGTCATTTGTCTTGCGTGTTGGTCATTTCATGGGTTGCTTTTGCAGTATTGCGCTAAAAAGCTTCCCCTTTGGATTTAGACACTTTGTCTCACACATGTGGCGCAGTAACCGCCCGGTATTTTTCAAACCCCAAGTTAAGAAAATAGCTGAAATATTTAGAATCTGATGTTTTAGAACTCGAAAAATCCGCAGACAATTTTGCAGTTAAATCAGAAACTAACCATGACTTCACGTCAATTTCAAAATCAAATGGTTTATATAGAATTGTATCCAAAAAGATTTGAATTTTGAATGTGCAAATGTAGATTGATGAAGATTGCAAAACTAAAAGGTGCCCAGTACAAACATTAGTGTGTGAATATTTTTTAAGCAATGTTTACATATAAGGTGTAAATATTAATCTTTAATGTATCTGCATGTTTATTCTAATATAGGATAATGGATAATAATTTGATTTTGGTCATTATTTTATATATTTTGCAGTGGAATACATGTCAAAATTAATATTTCATTTTTATTTGTGAATTTAATTTAATACTGGGAGTCAAAATTATATTTCAAGTGAACATGAATTGTTTCTACGGCCCCGAAATGTTTTTAGTTTACAGTCATGGAAAAGTCATGGAATTTTTTTTTACCCAGAGAATACAAACCCTGGAATACATAAAAATGAATTCTTTGTGAATATCAGCTTCTCTTTTCCCCATCCTATTAAAATATATCTTACATTTTCACTAAATCATTTTAAATTTCATCAAATATTTAAAGTTACCAAACATTTTCAGCTGATACCACCCACCCCTTTTTTTTTTACGATATCGCATGGGCTTACATCCTCTTACTACTTTGAAATAATGCTGGCAGCTAGGTATATGAATCTTAAAAAAGTTCATTTTTACATGCAAACATATTGTGTACAAAATATTACTATATAGCCTACACACAAATAAAATGTGAAAAAAAAAATGAATCTATTTCAGAAAAAAAATGCATTATATCACAATATGATTTATTATTTTTTTATCAATTTTAAGTATTCACATTTTTTAATTTTGTATTTTATTTATGTATTTAGTACAGGTGTGATATTTTTGTATTTGTTAAATCAACATTTTTAAAAGTACCAAATATAAGTTATCGGTATCATTATCATATCGACCATTAATCCCTGTCTCTCTGACCAAACTGTTACGTTGCAACAGGTAACGTTACTAAGAAGTAACAATAACAAATTTGACCAATATTATACTTCCAAAATTTTCCGAGGACCGGTATTTCTTCCTGAGCGAGGATTAAAAAAAAAAGAGGAAAGTTACAAGTTTCGGTGCAGCGTGACCCTTACTGTCCTTGTGCGATAAGACTCACAAACAAACAATTGTAATTATTTCACTGGTGTTAGTATAAGACATGTATGTGTATCATAACTTGTAATGTATTTAACTGGTTATTACAATTTTTAACATTAAAAATAAAGTGCACATAGTAGGTTTTATAGTTTGTTATGCTTTATATTTTATGTATTTTACTTATAGATTTGATGTATTTATAGGTATGGTATACATTTGATGTATTTTTATTATAGATTTTATGTATTTATAGGTATGGTATACATTTGATGTATTTTTATTATAGATTTTATGTGTTTATAGGTATGATCCTCAAACCAACCAATGGAGCTGCGATGTTGCACCAACCAGCTCGTGTCGCACAAGTGTCGGTGTTGCGGTGCTGGATGGCTATCTCTATGCTGTAGGTGGCCAAGATGGTGTCTCATGCTTGAACTTTGTTGAAAGGTTGGTGCTTTTCAATTATACGAATGACTGGCCACTTATTGAACTTTGACCGGGGGTATTGAACTTATGCAGGGTGGTGCATGAGAACTTCCTTTTTTGAAAATGAAATAAAAAACTGTAGACATTTCAAAATTCTTTATTCGTATTTTTCATCCGTCACATAACGTGGGAGATTTGATTTTACACCATTTTAAAAAGAATACCTTGTAAATGTCACCCTCCATTGTCAAAACACTTGTTCAATCGAATTTGGAAGTTTCGGCCAAATATTTCGATTTATTCGATATTTAGTAATTGGAGTGCTGAAAAATTTTCTGGAAAATCCAAGTCACTAATCAATTCTCATCCTTGCATTATAAACATTATGTGCACCCTGAATTGTGAGAGTGCATGTTAGCTCTATAATGCTAGGGTGCACCCTGAATTGTGAAGAGTGACACTGCTAGTGAATGCTGCAGTGATAGCAGCATTCGCCACTACATCTTCCGGGATACATAATAAGATATGGCTGTAATATACTTATATAATAGAATATCCTTATATTTAATTAGAATTTTATTTAATACAATTTCGAATATTTTAACACCGCTATATTTTCCAGGGTAAAGCATGTGTCCATGAATGGGTTAATTTTTGAATGAACATGTAGGCTTAGGACAGGTTTGCGGGATGTTTTGAATACTGATCCTACAGTAATGCAGTAGTAATATATATCCTTCTAGGGTGGTCTTCCCGATGGCGTGAAAAAAAATGGTTTGGCAACTAACTGCAGTCTAGGGGTGGTTCCCTTGCCCTTGAGCGGTTCAGGTTCTTCACGTATCCATGGTCAACACGATCTTTACTATTCTTGGGCCATAAAAACATAAAAGTTTTTAGTACTTGTAAAGAATTATATTGGTGCAGAGTGACCCTTGCTGTCTTTGCATCATAAAAATGCAACCAACCAAGAATTATAGAAAAATGCCTGATGCTAAGCAGTCGGGCACACCATCATATTTCAAATAATTATTTTAGGTTTCGTGTGCCATTTAGTAGGTTATATTTTGGACCTTACAACCTTGAAAAACATCATACAAATTAGTGGTAATTATTCTTTTTTATCTTATGCAATTTCAGCTTATGAAAGTTACGTGGGAATGCTTTGCTTTCAAATAGTGAGCGAAGCACTTGTATTTAGAAAGGTAGAGTGCAGAATGTGAAATTTAAATGAATGCCTTAAACACAATATGTAAATATTTATATTTATGCAAATGAGACTTTAGGGGAAAAAAGAACACACTGGCCAGGCACCCACTAATAACCTTACGCTGCCCATTTGCTAATTTTTATGATCTTGAATATGGCACATATGTAAAAAATGCGTACTTACAATTTATTTTTTCAATAACAGGTATGATCCACAGACGAATCGTTGGACAAAAGTGGCACCCATGAGTACAAAACGTTTAGGTGTTGCTGTGGCGGTTTTAAGTGGTTATCTGTATGCTGTTGGCGGTTCTGATGGCACATCGCCTCTTAATTCTGGTGAGGGCTAATCTCTTGTTTGTCATGCCTGCATATCCTCATGAGAAACCTAGTGGTGAAAGATTGTGAGCAGAGGGAGACTCTATCCCCTGGTCTTCGGAAAAATCATCTTGATAGTCACATGATAGTGTAGAGGTGACATATTTGTTTACCATGAAAAAAAGTCTTGGTTTAAATCCTGCTATAATTCCAAGTACTTTTGACTTTTTCTATGAACCCGTATTTCTGGGTTTGATTTCCCTGAGTAGCAGAGGTTTGGGTCCCTTTGAAAACTGTACGTTTTATTAGAGCTTTTTTTTTTTATATACTTACAACAGGAACAAACAAACAAACCAACATCACCTCAGTGCTTTAACCTTCATCGTATGCAAATGTACTTTATCCTTCACTAAACCAAATCTGTTCCAGTATATGAAAACATCTTGGAGGTATTGGCTAGAGATATTGGCTCTTTGTCCCCTGCTTATAACTGCTTGTTTGTAATTCAAATGAATTTCTCATTGCATGGATAAAATTCCATGCCCTGTGTTAACTCCAAGACAGGGTAGAACATCAATCTGCCTACTGCCATTACGCATGTTATAGATCTTTTCAAAACAATTTTTTCAACGTTTTGAAAACTACTGCTCCCTTTATCAGGCTAAATGGTGAGTGAGCATATGTGTGTTACAGGGAAAGTTTTAGTTGTAACACCTCCTCGATTGCAATGAAACTGCATATTTAACATAGGAATATATGAATTGTAGCTCCGCAACCCCCCCACTGAGCCTATAACTGCCCCCCCTTATGAACTTTCTGCCTATGCCTATGTGAGCGAATGTAAAATTGCTTTGTCTATAAATCAGAGTTTGGAATCTTCATGCTTTGCATTTTTTCCTCATGAGTTTTTCTTCACTGATTGCTGTGTTCCATCTTTCCTTGAAGTTGAACGATTCGATCCGAGGACTAACAGATGGAGTTCAGTAGCCTCGATGGGTACTCGAAGAAAACACCTTGGTTGTGCGGTCTACAACAACATGATTTACGCAGTCGGTGGTCGAGATGACACAACGGAATTGAGCAGTGCAGAGCGTTACAATCCGCAGACAAATCAATGGCAACCTATTGTTGCTATGACCTCCAGGAGATCAGGGGTAAGATTAAGTGGTTAAATGGTTAAAAATGAAATATAATTACCACAACACAGTTTTTACATCATAAATATTTATGCATACCACAACACAGTTTTTACATCATAAATATTTATGCATTGTGTTATAATTATATGAAAAAATGTGGAAATTTACGTGTTGAAATGGCATTAAAAACTGTGAAGGTCAGGTCTTTAATGCTGAACGATTTTTAAACCTACCTTGACATTTCAGAAAGGATTTCTCGTTATTTTTGTTCGATTTTGATGAAACTTTGTACATTTTCTACATGCAAAAATATATATCATTTATACCTTCTATGAAATTGTGTATGCACTCGATTTTGATAAAACTTACAACATATTTTGATGTATATGTATCAGTGGTGCATCCAGAATATTCCCAAAAGTGTGGGGAGGGGGGGGGAAGTGGTGCAAGGAATTTTTGGTGGAAAAAATGGCCAGGCACCATGTCAATTATGGTTGTGTTATATACATTTATCATTCTTGAATTACTAATAATTCTATAATGCAACATACTTAAATAATTAGAAGTAGTAGATTATGTTTATACAATTTTACAATGGCCAGCACTCTTGTCTTATCTCCATCAGTGAGGTTAGATTTCTTGACATAATTACAAATATCTGCAGTCAGAATTTCTATTTCAACCGTTTTTGATATCGTGTTTTGGTCTACCTTTACTTCCCAGAAAGCTTTTGAAGATAGTCCCTGATTACTGCTGCTTGCCTCAATAGCAATCTCATTAATGTTACCAGAGTTCCGGGAAATGTTGGGAACATCATTACTTTCATCTTACATGTTTTAATAAAATAATTTACCAGTGTCTGTTGGCGTAATAATTTTTCTTTTTGTTAACCCAAGGGAGGGGCTCGGGCCCCCTACATGGTTGCGCCACTGGTATGTATACAGTCGAAACCAAATTGACGTGGCAACAAAATCCTATGCATAAAAGCGGTATTCTCTGAACTATAGCGTGGAAATAATTTGCTCATTAAATTTTTAATGAATTTTATTATTAAATTAGATATTCTTATTTCTAATTTTATAAATCATACACATTATTTCAATATTTATAATGCACAGTACTATTACTCTATTAATAAAAATAACAAGCAGTAATGTAGTATATATTGTAACAGTGGAAAAAAATCAGTCAACCTTTTTTTTGCACACATGGATGTTCTAATGACTGATTAAAGATTTTGATCTGTTAATGCATTAATGTTTTTTATGTCAAAATTTTTCGGCGCTGTTACAAAAACAAATTTTGATAGTGATTTCAAATGAAGACATGTATATGTGATTTATTGTATATGTTACTTGTCTAATGTAACACATAAACATGTCTTTACAGATAGTCTGCATTGTATATCTCCTGTAATAGATAAAATCGATTTATTTATTATTATTAGAAAGAGTTGGGGGAGTAAACAAAGCGTAAATAAACTGGTAAGCGGAACTTCATAAGGTTTGTCGTTACTTTGAAAGACAATCTTTAAAAATAAGGGTTGCTAGCTACTTATTTACTGTGGATAGAAACTTATTTTGCGTATGTTTGGTTTAAATTCTATAATAAAATATTCGGCTGGCTTCAAAACAGATGCAGTTTTTGAATGTATAAGGCATGTATGTGGTTTTTGTGTATAATAATGGCAGTTAAGCGAGTTTAGATAACATTAAAAAGATAAGAGAAAATTTGGACTTGATACTTTTTGCATATATGTAAGTTGCATATACACTGTTTTGGCTGTATAGACATTTTGGATTTTTGTACAGTGACATTTTTTCAAGATTGTTTTAGTAAGAAATGGGGTGTGAGGTTATTGATGAATTAAGGTTGATGTTATTTTAACACATTGGGTTGGCTCACAATTATTTAACAAATTATTTAACTCACAATTATTGTTAACAAATCAACACCTAGGGTATAAATGGTAACATATGAAAATTGTTTAGGGCTTACCGTAACTCTTGTTTGGTGCAGAATGACCCTTGCTGTCCTTGCGCCATAAAAATACAACCAACCAACCAAAGCTTACCATAGCTATTAAAATTTCTGTCATTGGTCAGAATATGAAAGACATGGGGAGAAAAGGGTAAAAAGTAGAATAAGCAAATTTATGAAAATAGGTGGATAGAATTAGGAAGATTAAGGAAATTAAAGTAAATAGGCAAAAAAAAAAAAAATAAAGACAAGAAATGTGAAGGAGAAAGAAGGAAATAAAAACGAAGAAAAGGATGGAGATAAAATTCATCAATTGCAGAAAGATTGTGAGTTTTTATGATGTTGTTAAGTTTTACTGTTTGTGCATATTCTTGTTTTACTTTCTTTCTGTGTCACCCTTTTTACTTTTTGTCTGTTTTCTTTAATTTTCTATCTTCTTAAAAATTTTAACTTTATTTTCCTCTTTTATGCTTGATTTCATTCTTTTTCTTTCCATTTCATTCGCATTCCAATCAACGAAAAATTTTACTCATCTTATTTGGCGCGGAATGACCCATGCTATCCTTGCACCATAGAAATAGAACCAGCCAAACAAATTCTTCTAGTTGGGTTATTAATGTTTGAATGAGTTAAACGCAAGGTTATGATAACATCTGAATACTCTCTTCATTTTTCAGGTTGGTCTTGCTGTCGTCAATGGACTTTTATATGCAGTCGGTGGGTTTGACGGAACCTCCTATTTAAAAACAATTGAAGTATACGACCCCGAACAGAATCAGTGGCGCCTTTGTGGAAGCATGAATTATCGACGCTTGGGAGGTGGGGTTGGTGTTGTACGGTTGCCACACCACGAAGCCCATTACTGGTGATAATGCAGTTTCGAATTACTGCTTGATGGGAAAACCTGAAACATACTCTTTATCGGTTGTCGCTTTGCGTCACATCACCCTATTCAGAAACTGGTGTTTGTAACTTCGATGACTCGCTGGTGTTAGTGTTGAGGATTATCACATGCACTCTTGGCCCACTGTCGAGAATCGTGGGCATTCTTTTCTGATTAGGAAGCATTTCATTTTAAGTTTTTATCTTGTGTTGTTCAAAGATTGTTTGAAATCATTTTTGATTATAACTAAATTAATGTTAATTATGTAAATGTTAATGATTAAATTATTTTAATTAATGCTTTTAAAGAGTTTTCTATATTCTCCCATATCAATAGCTTCTCGCTCATTCTGTCTCTTAAAGTGGACAAGTTACCATAAGTGGAATATAGCAGTATAATTAAGAGCCATATTTATAACAGTGCAGTGGTGCATTAATGATAATGTAATTATGTTTTTGCACACTGGTGTTCAACGTTAAAGCACAGAACCTAATATTGGTACCTTATGTCATAGATTTATTTTGGTTTGGGTATATGTGCATATATGTTAATTTTATTTGTGTTCATAAATGTGACACACTTGTGACATGTGACGTAAAGTTCATTTTGTTACTTTGTCCATTGACTAAATTTGAGTGTTTAATACTTTGTGGCTCACTGTATATAATGAAGATTCACAGCCATTTAAATAAATTAAAAGGTATATATATATATAAACTGTTATTTATTTGGAAGAAGTGCCGCGGCGTTTATGATTTTAAAGGTAAAAATTTCAGAGGTGTAGCATGTAAGCACGGTGCAGTGTTTACAATGTTTTTTTTTTGATTTTCTGGTTTCGTTTACACCGAAGTAATACAGTGTTATATACGAAGGATATTGAGACGTTATGAGAAAAAAGATCCGCATCCCATGCTCTGGATGGTTAGAAAATACCAACTGATGTCTCCTCCATTTATAAATTAGATCTAAAAGCATTAACACAACTATTTGGAGAAAATTTAGCCCCTATAGAAACAAAAATTTGACATATATAAAGTATTGGAAATTTTTGTTTTTTAGTAAGAGCTAAGCACCCTGTGAAATAAGTTTAGCTTTTCAGTGTAGTTACGCCAATGTGTAAAAGTTTTAAATTTTACAAACACTATTTAAAGTGTATAAAATTTTAAATGAATGTCACTAGCCTCATTTGCAATTTTTTGTTGCGGCGTTTCTTCCATAAATTATGACATATGTGTATACACACACAATAGGCTCTTCTCATTGGACAACACTTCAACCAGACCGCTTGACTGACAAAGGTTTTGAAGGAAATTCTTTCGACTATTTTTGCGAAATCGTGGTAAAAAGTTCAGACAGATATTTTATAATGTGTTGACAACTGAACTTTGTCCACCAATTCAGTAGTAGATAAGAATAAGACTGATGAAAGCATTGCCATTTGGAACAACCTTAACCTATTATCTGGTGATGACAAACTCGAAAAAAATATCTTAATACTGGTAACGAAGATCTTTAAAATGGATTTTTAACAGACGAAGA
>QLNU02014802.1:42172587-42195557 GCA_006491805.2 Dysdera silvatica
GGTCACTTTATTCAGTTAGTAAATTTACTAAGGTGGTCACTTTATTCAGTTAGTAAATTTACTAAGGTGGTCACTTTATTCAGTTAATAAATTTACTCAGGTGGTCACTTTATTCAGTTAGTAAATTTACTCAGTGGTCACTTTATTCAGTTAGTAAATTTACTAAGTGGTCACTTTATTCAGCTAGTAAATTTACTAAGGTGGTCACTTTATTAGGTTCCACTGCATATTGAAAGGTATAGACCTTTCATGTTGGTACATTGAAGTATAACCCGACAGGTGAAACGTAAGCAACAACAATAACAACACATATTTATATGGTATGACTTTTATCCTCAACTGTGATTTGCATTTCTTTGTTTATCGTCTATTAATTAGAGTGGGAAGCGCTGTCTTTCCGCAAATATTTTTGAGGAACTGAAGGGACTTAAGACTTATGAAGTTAAAATGCTACTCCACGTTCTTCAGCTGAAGCATGGCTCAGCAGAAGACCGTAAATTCATTGAAAATGTGGCTGGAAAGAAAAGTCAAATGCGACTTGTAGCAATTTTGTGCATATGATTTAGCGAAGCAAGTTGATTTTACTAAAATTACTGAAAATTTTACGTCGATAAAAACTGAAAAATATATTTTAAGATAATGTTTGATATTATTGTAAGTTTTTATATATAATTTTACGTAATAAATGAGAATATTACTTTTATGTCATCATTTACACATTAACTTATTTTATCTTAAATCCGGTAGAGCATCGCGCTACCCCAAACTTTAGGGGTAGATAGGGGGCGCACCAAAGATCCTGGCCTTGTGGGGAGGCGTTTCTGGATGTGGGAGCCGTTATTTGTGGCAATCATAAATAATCAAAACAGTTTCAATGACTGTGAGTTTGGATAACCGACGCTGTACTCTATCATCCTCAATAACAGATATTAACTTTGTGACGATTATAACGCGGTAGCTGTTTCACTACTAAAAATACTTGTAATGACTAGAAGTTTGGATAACCCAAGTTTTACTTTATCATCCTAGTATAATGTAGGTGAGACAATTCTAATTGGAGTTAGGCCCGACCGGATATCCCAAATTGAAGTTCGGACATCGTGCCGGCTTACAGGAGTTCGAAGATAGGATACAGAAATGACAATGGTCACGAAAGGCAGAAAATGTAGCTGAAAAAACCCATTATACCGTGAAAATGACAGAGAAAAGCTAAGAAAAGATAGCTAACTTCCATGTAATATCTCCAGATTAATCTCGCGATAATCGAGGCTTCCGTTAGAGTGAAAGTCCAATTGCCATTTATGATAATTTCTAGCTACAAATCCCATAACAAAATAGCGGCACTTCTGGCCTAAACTATGTGCAACCAGGCGGAAAGATGAAATTTTGATTCTTTAATTGCGCTTTCTTCGCTGTGATAACCATCGATGAATCCTCGGGTTAAACAATGGAGAGAAAAAAAAGAGTAAAAGCAACAAAAATATGATATTTTTAATTGTTATTTAGCAGCGTTGAAAATGTAACAGCGTCGAATTTAGAACATCTGTTTATATACTTTGTTACGGTAGTGTAGTAGAATACAATACCAAATCAGCCACAATTCGATTCTTGATTCATTTTGGGCTGAACTAGGTTTTGAAATTGGTTAGAAATATTTTGTTTTTGTCTCATCGATGTTCTCCTCCCTCTCCAGGGGTCAGGCACGTCTTCTCTACATATAATCTTCTTTAATATTTTAAGTACTCCTTTTTTATTATTATTTTTGGTTATCTCAGTTCATTCTTTCTACTGGTTAGCTCCCCATTCCAACTTTTTAAAGCACATAGTCTTCCCTTCTCAGAACATCTCCATATTATCCATACCTTCCCCATTCTCCTAATATTTTGCACCATACTTATCGTGTTCTTATTTTTGATCTTGCTTTTGTTCCTCTTTCCGTGTGCTAGTGCTGTACGGTAGTCCAATCTCATGGTGAGCTTCTTAAAACGATATACAACGTGATTGTATTAATAATTTTTATGAAGACACATGCGTTTTGTAAAATAAAATGCCACAAATGTCTATATTAAGGCTCCTAAAAAAAAAAAAAAGAGCTAGCGCATCCGCCATTTTGATGCCTACTTTATGGTTGCAAATTATAATTTTTGGCGTCGTTTTGAAAGTTGCGCCAATGTTTACATTCGTCGGATAATCGCGGATTGTTGATTATTTTTATGCCAAAATAGCGAACATTGCGCCAATGCGTAAAACCTTTCTAGCCAGGTACATGGCACAGGAAGTGTACAACAAAATGGCTGATAAAACGTTGGCCTATAATTCTAGGGGCTCTAGTCCGTATGTAAACACTAAACAATTAGCATCACGCATGGGGTACATATCCGCCTGCCCGGAAACAAATGAAAAGCAGTGTGGTCAACGCATCGGGACATTAGTAACGAAATGCAACTTTATTTTGTGTATGTGCTCATATGCATGTGTGTTCTAAATAGGCTATTACTGAGAAGAAATGTCTATGTTTTTTTACTTCGTTTCATGTAGCAATATTCTATAAAAGATTGGGGATCTACTAGTCTTCGCAAACAATTCTCATACAATTCTTATTGAAAATGAACTGTGCTGCAGTATTTTAAATTTTGCTGATTATTTCGAGGACTCAACGCACCTTGAGTCAGAGTAAGTAGAAATACTACAACGTTTGAAATTAAAGCAATCAAAAATGTTTTATGCACACTGAACTGATTTAAATGTGCACAGATAATTTGCTAACATATTATTATTAAATATGGATGCATACATATAATAATTCATATTTATAATAATAATATATATTTGCATATACACATATTATACTTCACACTTAATTGCATACACTTCCTTATATATTATTATATGTACAGTGAAATCTCGTTAATACGGCTCAACTTAAGATGGACAATCATGAAATAATACGTGTATTTGCATACATGCATTATTGTTGCATATATTTCTATTTACCCATTATTTTGCATTTTATTGTACTCAGATTGCATAATCACATATTACTTCACACATAATATTGCACATATTACTTCAAACATAATATTGCACATATTATTTCACACATAATATTGCACACATATTACTTCACACATAATATTGCACATACTTCACACATAATATTGCACATATTACTTCACACATAATGTTGCACATATTACTTCACACATAATGTTGCACATATTACTTCACACATAATATTGCACATATTACTTCACACATATACTGCGCATGCCTATGGCAGTACTATGTAATAAATAAAGTTAATTTCATAGTTACTGTATTACTAATTTTTTTGTTGTTGTTGTTGCTGTCAAAATATTCGAATTCAGGAACTATAACTTACTAGATGGTAGTGTGTATACAAAATGCAGATGTGTGCGATAACGTAGCACCCATTAATAAGCAGTGCCATGAACATGGGGGAGCGGGTGGGTGCCAATCTTTTAACTTATGGTTGTTCTCGACAGGAGGGGAATTTTTCTTTTAATTTATGCATAAAGCTAAAGACGCACCAGAACTGAAATAATTAGCTATTCACCTTTACTAAAACTAAAAATTACTCTAAACTCTTATCAACAGTTACTAAACGATCTGGCAATTCGCAGTACATTGTATTGTAAAGCCATCAACTAATTCTCTGTGACTGTCAGGGTCTTTCGGACCTCTGTCTCATGAAGAAATTTATTGCTTACCTGACGAAGAAAAATTAAAAGAGGAACGATCGAAACGTGAGCTGAATTCAGTCCACACACCGGATGCTTATTCATCTGATAAGAAAATAGAATCGGAAATAAGACGTTCAAGTGATACGCCATAGTTATAGGCGTAATCTGGAGGGGGCAAGGGGGGCACATGCCACAGTTTTCTTAGAACAGAGTTAAAATCGTATTTCTTTTCACTCAATTTTTTCCACCACCCTTTCCCAATTTACTCCATATTTTAGCCCTCAAGTTACGCCTATGGTCATAGTGGTGGTGGTTCAAATGGAACAGCACATCCTGTGGAGCACATGATATTTCTATATGCATCCAGTACCTTTCTATGCAAACGTGTTGCATTTTATATATATATACAGGGTGTCCGAAAAAGAATGTGCCCTTTTCAAAATTTCTGTTGTTGTGTGGGCGCCATCCTGAAAAAATTGTGAGCTTGGGAACGGCAGATATTTCAATCAAAACTTGAAGTATCTAATAGCAATCCTTGTCACTGACACCTCTCTCCACACACTAGGCACCTAAAAAAAGAAAGAAAGAAAAGAGTACATTCTTTTTCGGACACCCTGTATATATATATATATGATTTCAATATACAGTGCTGGAAAAAAGTTTAAGGACACGAAAAATCACGAGATACGTCTAATGAATTATACCCAAATTAGTAACTAAAGTAGCATAGACAATAAAAACTCAAAGTGCATAATTTTAATGCTGAATAACAAAAAAGAGAACAAGCATATTGTTGTTTACATAAATTGTAGTTAATATGGTCTGGCAAAAAATATAAAGGCAACCAGGATTTTGGCAAAAAAAAAAAAAGTTAGAAAATTACCTTGTTTCTCTATGATTTGAATCGCTCGTGAAGTCATGGAGCCACAAAGTTCATTTAACACAGTATTTGGGATTTTCCGTCAGGCAAGTTTGATGGTTCTAATTAACTCATCTTGCCTATCATACTGTTGCCATTTTCGAGAAGCTCACGAACCAATATACACCACAGGTTTTCGATGGGGTTTAGATCGGTGCTCTCGTGTGGCCAGTCAAGCAATTTTACGTCATTTATCTCAAACCATGATTTTGTTGAAGTAGATATATGGATCGAGGCATTATCTTGTTGGAATATATAGTCTCCAGAGGTGATGGGCGGTGCCGTAGCCAAAAAATACTGGCCCAAAATTTTTTGCCTACTAATAACTATCTGAATTCGTTCTTGGCTCCAAAAATGCAATTGGGGTAACACTTTCAGGAGCACACCCACCCCGCACCACCAGTGAGCCACCACCTAGCCCTTGAAATGTGCATTTATTCTGAAAATTTAGTCTTTTATGCATTTATGTGCACTTACGCTGAAAACAGCCAAAATACGTAATTGCATATGCATATAATCCGAGCTCTAGTCATTAATTTGTTTGAAACAATGAAAATCTTAAATTTACCTACGACATGAGCAAATTAAAGAAGTGGACTGATGAAGAATTATAAAAATACTGCGAACATGTACAAATAAAAATAAGCGACAAGCTTCATATATTCCTCCAGACGTAACAGCTTTCATCCAACCTTTAGATGCTTATTCTTTTCGTCAGTAAAATTTATTTTAAAAAAAATTGCCAACTACGTCACTGTAAATGAAATTCTAATAAAATTAACTTATCGCAACGAAATAATAAAAATGCATTCATTAGTTTATAATCAAATTCAGTCCAAGAAAGGTAAGTCTATATTAATGTACCCTTGCTTTGCTTGCAATTGCACTAATGTTCTTATTGAGTCATTTGATAAAATTTTATCTCTATCATTTTACGTCGACCACAAAGAATGTGGTTTTAATGAATGCAAAGAATTTCATTTTTTAAAATGTACACATTGCGATACTAATTTATGTGTTATGCATTTTGACATAAGCTATCGCCTTCATGAGTAATCAGAAGATTTAGTACTTTAAATTTATGTCATAAATTTCTTTTACGTTAGAATTCACCTAGGGAGAATATAAGACATATGCAAATGTGGCACTGCACAGGGAGGAAAAAATTATAATTTTTTTTAACAGCTGAAAAGTGAAATAAAAAATATTCTTATTGATCATTGTCTGTGAGAAATAATAAGAATAACTAATTAAGAAGAATGTTATATGGCTGGGATGAAAGGGGATATTAAAATACGCATGGGGAGATACTTCAGCTAGAGTTTGCTCAGCAGACAACTTACTGTTGTTTTTCGTAAAGCACTCCAAATGAATGTAAAACTACCCCTAACTGAAGACTTCACTTTACGGCTGTGCAGTTAAGCGCTAAGCTGCGTTTTAGTGTAATTATGAAAATTTAAAAAATTCATAAAAAAATCAGAAGTTGAGTTTTACAGAAAAGTTCTTTCGGTTTTGCTCTTTACTCATATGGATCTGTCATACTATATGTCTCGATTTGAGGTGCGACTGGCACTTTGGAGGGACACAGTGAGTGTAACAGTTTTTTTTTATCTCAAATAAATGGGTATACACAGTAAACCCCTCTGAAGGCCCACCTCCCTTAATGATTACTTTTTCTCGAGGCCGATTTTTTCCCATACTGAACGAGTTTTACCTGATTTAAATGTATACTGTTTGCAAATATAATAAAATTATTAATATATTTTAGTAAACATATATTATTTTGGTTGAAACCTTGTCACTTATAAATCTGTGCTACATATTTATAAAGATAAATAAAGAATTAAGGATAATATATAAATATACTGCTTTTTTAATAGCGAAACACACGCAATTATACTTTATTTAAAAAAAACAAAAAAACCAATAAAGAACATTTAACATCATTATTCTTTTGGTACTAAATCTTCACACGATAGCTCAATCAAATATTTACATTATTAATCAGCTTTTAAATTCACTGTTGTCATTTTATTTACCTTACACAGACTTTGTGTCCGTTACATGCAAGATCCCAGCTGTCTCTGGCAAAGTAGGTCAGCTCACATGACCCTAGAATTCATAATTGTTCCTATTGATTAGGTGCTGCCATCTATTGATAATAAAGATATTTAAAGTTTTAAAGAGATCCGCTACACACTCCCCGCCTCCCACCCTGGTTACGGCTGATGCCCCGACAACCAGGATAAAGGTACTAAAACTTCTTTGGAGGTCGTCCACGTTTCCTCAATGGTTTCTTTGGCACTACAGCAACACCTTGAGTATAAGTTTTTAAGGCGGAAGAATGGTACACTCCGACTGTTATTTGGGGTCTTTCTACATCAGTAACTTCATAAATTGTTAGTGATCGCTGGGTCAATATCACATATGGTCCATCACACCTCGGCATAAATTTGGCACTATGATCTTTGGTAGCATTACTGAGATTGTGCTGTGTCACATGCACTCAATCTCCCGGTTGGAAGATACAGTCAATGTAAAAAAAAACCGGCTCCCCGTGGCAAAGTTAATGAAGGGAAGATATCAGTGGTGTCATTTTATCTGAAAAATTATGTAGTTCAGTAATTTTCATGGTGACACCCTCACAGGTGTTGCGTATGTCTGTGGTGACGTCATACAAGATGGCCCCCATTGCAATATAAATAAACTGCTTTATCTCTGTCGCTATCTAACCGATTTTGATTTTTTAGCTTGTTGGAATATTGAATATTGCTTGTTTGAATATTGCGAAAAACTAATATTTTGGTTGCTGTTTGGATTTAAGGTATTCAAAATGGATGCAAAAAACCTCATATGTTGTTTTTAGTCTGTTTTTGATGAATATCTATAGATTCATGATGCATATTTATAGAAAATCTATAAATGTTGCCTGTGATATATAGATTTGTCATCAAATAAAAAAAATTATGTGTCAACAGGACTTTAATTACATTATAAGAAAACAGACTCCACATTACATTACTCTTTTATGGAAATGATGTTTTAACAAATTCGAGTATTATACGCACATAAATATACGAGGGAAGATTACAAAACGGCCTCATCAGCTTCATCACTATTTCCGTCTGTGTAATCAAGTGGATACAAATTGTCACAAGTGGATACAAATTGTCACAAGTGGATTTGTCGTCATTGCAACTACACATTTCTGTACAAGACAGATTGTTTGCTAAACATTTGCAAGGTGGTGAACATCGGTTTTTCACACATGAACATTTAATAAGTTTCAGAAGAGACTCCGGGGCACATGGTTCCTCACACATGACAGGGGTAAGCATTCCCTCATCCATGCACCAATCGTGTTCAACTGGATTAGGGATGACTGGATTTGGTTCATCATCTTTTGACCACATAAGTTCTTGAAAGTTAGATCTCCTAAGTGCAGGTATAAGGGAGCCCCTAGTGGGAGGCAACTTATCTCCAAGGGCTTGCTTGCTTTGCCGTGAATATTGACCACCGTAATTCTGCAAGTGATGTTGTTGAGGTGTGTGCCTGATAAACTCGGCAACCAAATGCTTCCAGCTGATATGCAATATCATCAGGTATTGAGTCACTGGTATCAAGCTTCTGCAAGGCAATAAGTTCTTCTTCACTTGCTGAAATAAATGGTTTCCAATATGATAATTTCCCTTTCCCAAAGTAACTTCCTGTGGAGTCACAACCTGATAATGCATAAAATCCGGGCAATGCTGAAGCTGTTAGTACTTCGAGTGACACAAATATGTTTTGTACTGATATTGCCTGGCCTGATGATGGCACGAAGAATGTGCATTCCGGAAGTTTCGGATAGCATCTCACTAGCAAAATTAAAATATCTGTGTCTTGAGAAAACACTAGTAGTGTATCTGCATCTTTGTCTTTGACGTTAAGGGCATGTAATAAACTTTTTGTGCCGCCTTCTTCTTGACTACTCTTTAAACAATCCAAAGAGCAATGCATCGCAGAAACTTCAGTATGCCACGAAACAACACATTTCTTTGCTGCCTTCCTAGCATTACTTAGCATTTTATGTGCAAGGTAGGTGGTTAACTCATCTTTAGTACGAGTATGTGACAATAGTTTTTTCATATTTATTTTTGAAATGTCAGTGGTGTCACATATTTTGTACTGTGTGTTGCTACACCTCCATGGACCCTCTAGTAAGATTCTTGATTGATTTGTCTAAGTACGTGTCGAAAACAATATGAAGTTCATCATACTGTCAGTATTTCCTTTGGATCTTTTGGGTGAATACATCAACGAGATCTTCACAGGTTTTCATTGCGATGGTTCTATCAAGAGCCCGCAATTCTCCCATTCCGTCCACGATTCCAACTCAGCTATTTGGCTGGTGAGCTTGAACAGATAACAAGTTCATCTTTCATTACAATTTTATATTTGTGATTTTGTTTGCTACTTTTTTTTTCCTTTTACCAAGCCGGGCAACAAAAGATCTATATTAAGTGGTTTTAAATATAAGAAACTTGCCGACGAGAAGCGGGAAAAGGAGGCAAAATCCTCAAAACTGTGATGAAAGAAGGTGGTTTTTTTAAACTAACCAAAAGATAGAAAATGAAGATGCACATAAAACTGATGTGAATCTAGATTCAGCGAACCATGACTAGCCAGACTGCCCTTCAAAATGGGACAATTATGAGTCTCTAGGGGACAGTGGGACACTGTCGCCCAAAGCGGGACTGTCTTATCCGAATCGGAAAGCCTGGTCACCTTACGCATTGATAAAATTCTATGGCAGATAGATAGATAGATAAAATTAAAAAGAAAACAGAGTTCGTAGCCTTTTAAAATTTTGCAGCACAGGCACTTGACAAGTGTACTCATTTATAAATCCAGGCTTAACACGCTTTTTGTATATATTAATAGTAAACGAATGAATAAAGAAAAACTTGACTGATAATGAAAAAATTCATGCAAGGATGCATACGTGTATATTTCCCAAATACGCGAAATACACGTAAAAACATCAGAGGCTCCAGGATTCCAAACTAAAACTAATGTGGATCCAAAAATATCTTGAATCCACGAAGTCGGAGATTATGGTAGCAATAATTTTGAGTTGTATCTTATTAGTTTGAATAATTATATGAAAAATAGCCGTTACATACGAAACTTTAAGAGTAGCCATGATGTGCCTTTTTTTTTTTTAACAAATATTCCTCTCTTTGTAAAGGAGGGAGGGGGCGGCAGTACAGGCTGTGCCTAAGGGCGGCAATTTTATAAATCCGCCACTGACAATCTTGTCGATTCATAAAACATCACTTAATCTTGACGATTATTGAAAAATGCCTTTACGGAAAATTTCACATCTTTCCGAAAGATAAAAACATTTACATTGTTTTTCTTCGCGTACACTCTGGACCGGGTGTTGTCTAGACAGTCTTTCGCCATCCTCCTGGTTCGTGAAGTTCGGCCGCGAGTTGGGCGCCATTTTATTTAACAGCGAAACACACGCAATTACACTTTAATTTTAACACACACACACACACACAAAAACAAACCCACAATGAAGAACATTTAACATGATTATCTTTTTCGTAAGAAATCTTCACACGGTAGCTCAATTAAATATTTACAATATTTAATCCGCTTTCAAATTCACTGTTGTCATTTTATTTACCTCTCACAGACCTTGCCACGTTAGACGCGAGAGCCTAGCTGTCTATGGCAAAGTAGGTCATGCCACATGACCCTAGAATTCACAATTGTAGTTATTGATTAAGTGCTGCCATCTATTGATAATAAAGATAATTAAAAGTTTAAACAGATCCGTAACAACTTTTCATTAAAGTTAGGTGTGAATAATAGGATGTTTACAGTTTTAAAGATGATTGGTGTAAATGTAGTTTATATATATTTTCTAAAAATTAAAATCATACATAATTTAGGGGCCATTCAATTATTAAATAAGCAAATTTCTAGCCATTTTATACCTACCTTATAATAAAAATTAAGAAAATTAATTTTTTAAGTACTTTTTAAACTTTTTCTCCTATACTTAAAAAGCTCTAGTACGAGCTTAAAAACGTAGGTGTCAATTTATTAATCATAATGAAAATCTCACCCCTTCTAAAAAAGATGTTTATACTTGAACGGCCCCCTATATATATAATTATATTAATTAAAAAATCTTCGTTTTTAATTTGATTTAATTGATTAATGCGGCGAGTGTTTACAAAAAAGTCAGGGAAATTTTAAGCATATTTACTGGAAATCAAGGAAAACTACTCCTAAATATTGAGGTGGGGGGGTTACAGCCCCCCCCCACCCCAATATATCAGTATTGGGAACATGGCATTACTTAGACATTTTATTGAGTCAGAAATTTTCTAGCGGTCAAATTTTTTTTCTAGAGGGGCTAGGCATCGTCCCCTAGTTATGCCAATGGAAATAGCCAAAATGTACCTTCTGCTTCTGAAAAGCGGGTTTAGAATTATAAAATGATGTAACAAAAAACAGAAATCCGAACTTTAATAAAAATAAATTGCATAACCCCCAAAAATGTTTTACAAAACCTTGGGATTCCGTGGAACCCAGTTTGCATATAACTAGTATATTGTATTATATACCATACAGGATACGAACGTAATTATATTACAACATTGATATGAATTTTATTGTCACTTTTTTATCATTTATTTTTTCATTATTTTTACGTTTTCAATGCGCCGTGAATAAGTGGTAAAACAGCGTTCCATAATGAAATGCTCTATAATTATAAGTCATAGCTAAGCCATGATGGCTTAGCTGGAATGACTTGAAAATTTAATGTACCTCCTTGAATGTGTAAAGATTTTTCTCACACTAATTCTCCTTCTGTTTCATTTTTTCCTTCACAAAGAATGGGAGAGAACTGCTAAAGCGTGGACACTTTTTAAATGTAACTTCAAGAGATTTGCAACCTTTAGCTGCGGCTTTAAACTCTTCATCGTTTTTTTTTCCTTTCTCAGGCATTTCTGAAACTTTGTAATCCAAATGTTAAAATCTTGTAACTAGGGGATGAGAATTGCCTTTTCTAGGTCGGGGTGACAGCGGACACCACGTGGCTGCCATTAAAAGGTCATGGGTTTACGTGGAAATGATACATATATGTAGTTTTGCTCGTTTCCTATACTGGTACATTGGATTTGGTATAGACCAGAGTTAATCTCTGATGTGACGTAACGCACCCCGTCGTAATATAAGGCCAACCAGACCCCTTTTGGAATTCCTGAAAGGAGGGGGATGGGTCCTAAGACAGGGATTTGGGGAGAGGTCGAGAAGAGACGCGCGACAGCGGGCAGTAAACAAATGGCATTGTAGTACAAAAATAATAAATTCCACAGAAACGCACATAATACCAGTCTCTTTGCAATTTGGTTTAAATAGTAGTCCATGTACTACACCATTCTGCGAAATAACTGGCAACAATATATATACGTTCGTAAAGAGATTATATATTGTCCTTCGTAGCTCAGTGGGTAGAGCCTCCGCCCGGCAAGTGGAAGGTCGTGGGTTCAGGTCCCACCGAAGGCAGAAATATTTATTTTCTTTCGAACGTTTCACCATCTAATCACGCCATACCATCGGCGTTGGTATCACTACGCCAATAAACGTTGATTGATTGACATTGTTGTTTGATTTAATATTTCAATTGTATTCATAAAAAAAAAAAAAAATCTGCATTAACGTATATTTTTTTATGTGACATATAAACCCGTAGAGTTTGTTACTCAAACCTTCAACACAGTATTTGTGGACATATACAAATATCTCGATGGGCAATTGGGGCCGCGCCCATGCTGAGCTACAGGCCTGCTATATATGTAGGTGGCTGCACTGGTTTCTGACTGGCAACACTTCACATAGCGTTCATCAAACTTCTGGAGATCTGTTTGGCGCTGATTAGCTGAGCACATGTATACACGCTGCTCCGAATTAATATTTATTTGTGATTGATGTTGCCCTTTGAATGCTGTTCTGAGAAGCAAGTGATTATCTATCATTTCCAAAAAGGATTTCATAGCTACAAAAATTTCTCGGGTAAGTTTTACTTCGTGTTTTATGTTTGTATTTCATGTGTCTTTACCGTTTTAGGACTACTTCCTTGGTACGCATGCATTGGCGCGAAATTTTGAAACTCGCCAATTTTTTACTTCGATTCGTGTTTATAGATAGACATATGAATGTATCGTGTTTATAGATATACATCGTTCATGTTTTTCGACAAATGGCAACTTCTCACCACGTATAGCAAGTCGTGTTTTAATGTTAAAAAATCTTTCTACTAAAATATAATTATTACTGAAATAATATTTTAAAAGTTCGTTTTACTTCCCAAGTTGGGTGAGCCAATTTACGCCAATTCTTTGAAAAACTATGTATTAAGTAAGTATGATATTATTTATTTATTTCGTTAATTATTGAAATTTAGAAACCGAAATAAATGAGAAAACGCAAAGCCACCGCCTCCCTCAACATACATACACAAAAAGAATAGGGATTTGGGGGGTGGGGGGTGGAGTTCAGACACTTTATGAAAACATGTCACAATTATATATTTCATTTAAATCAAGTTTATTATTGGTCCAAAATTTAAATTATTGTCCTATTCGTTGCGTTATATTTTAATTTCTTCTATTTTAATTTATTACAAAATTCAGTTCTGCTACAGTTTTGTGTACAAAGTGGTTTCACCACAATTTTTGCTTGCCAATTTTCAGGCTTGTTTCCAAATTTAATGAAATTCCGATCATGTAGGGGGGGGGGGGACATCCAAAAGCAGGTTATGCTGCTTTAATTATTCCCAAGAAATTTAAGCTAATTTCTAGGACTTCAACCAAAAGGAGTCATGGAAATGTTTTGTTTTGGGAAATTTCTTTTTGATAAAACCTGCCTTTGGAAATCATGATAAGGCCACGTACCCAAAACTGGAGTTACATCAAAATGCAGTATTAATTATTCGGCACACATCCGAATATTTTAATGAAAACACTGGAATGAAAATAATCATACCTCTGCTACAACCACGCCTGGAAAAAAATGCTCTGGCATCGATATTCATTGGGTGCCCAAAATACCTTTCCTATAATATAACAGTCATATAGTTATTTCAAAGCTTTTATTTTAAGATTTGAATACTTGTTAAAAAGGATTAATCACCGAGCAAATAGCATCAGAAACTATTATTAATTCATTGTGTGCCAATAGAAAGTGTTCGCCTTATGATACTCGTTTAAATGGACATTTATTAAATTTTTTGCTAAAATTAATAGTAAAAAAATCAACTAACACCCTTCTGAAAAATTATTGTAAAAACATTTAACGACTCATTATTATTTGTGAATAACTTGACAATAATTCCCTTTCTTTCTGAAATATTTATAAATTTTGCTGTTTGTAATCATGTACTCCTTTTTATAACTCAGGCAAAATTGCCAATAGGTTATTCATATGTATGTGTGTATTGATACCTGTGTGCATAACAATAAAGATTAATTTTTCTTGTGTATATTTTTATTTGTGTATTTTCTTGTCTTATATTTTTTATTTGTATTTTCATGTATATTTTATTTTGTGTGTATATTTTATTTGTGTATTTTCTGTATATTTTTTATTTGTGTATTTTTCTTGTGTATATTTTTTATTTGTGTATTTTCTTGTGTATATTTTATTTGTGTATATTTTTACTTGTGTATTTTCAGTATATTTTTATTTGTGTATTTTCTTGTATATTTTTATTTGTGTATTTTTCTTGTGTATATTTTATTTGTGTATTTTCTGTGTGTATATTTTATTTGTGTATTTTCTTGTGTATATTTTTATTTGTATTTTTCTGTGTATATTTTTATTTGTGTATTTTCATGTATATTTTTATTTTGTGTGTATTTTCTGTGTATATTTTATTTGTGTATTTTCTTGTCTTATATTCATTTGGGTATTACATTAATTCCATGTAAAATGTGGTTTTTTTTTTATCTAGATTTAATCTGCAAATGCATATAAAAATAATTATTTATGTTCTGTAAATATGTTTTAAACAGTTGGTAATATATATGATGAAAAAATTCCCTCCAAGTTATGATACCTGCAGAAACGTTTTTATAGAAAGTCGTGATTTGAATTATATTGTATCTCAGCATATAAATACTTCAAATACATAATTTTTCGCATGAATAATAAAGAAAAATTATTGGTATGTCTGAGAAAAAAAATTGGTTTTAATTTTAATCAGAAATAAGCTTTCAATTTATAATTCCAATTATTTCATTTTATGTTTTACCATAACAGCAAAATGTTACTTTGTATTTCTTCATTTGATTTAACATTTTAAACCAATATACGCGTGATTCACATTCGGTAATGTGGGAGGGGCAATGTAAGAAAGCATATTAAAATAATTGAATTAAACTATTCGAAAAATCTAATTTTAATTGTTATAAAAAAAAAAACCAATGAAAGAAAACGGGTTAAAAATTTCAGCCTGCGTAGGGTGACGTCATGATTCTGTGACGAGACTTAGGACGGAGGTGTTGGGCCGGCGCGAAATCGTTCGAACGGGCCCTGCTACTTCCGGAGAGACTTTTTATCCACTGTAGTCCGGGGTTTGGTTCCCTAGGCCTTAAGAGGTTCGGATTCCTCGGAAAACAGTAGGTCCCGGCGCAGCATGACCACTGTAGTCTTTGAGCCGTAAAACAAACAAACAAACAAACAACCGCTGTTATCCACCAGTGGATAGGCAATAGTTGAGTATGGTGTTTTGATGCTGTAAACAGCAAAACTAAACCTGGATAAGTGAATATTGATGCCCGTGGCGAAACTCGGGCGGCTCGAAATAGAATACCTTCGGATCCCACTGATAAGAGTGAAGTAATAGGTGAATCGATAATGCCTATATTTCTTATCTTCCTTGTTTTTTATCGAAGAAACCTGCAGGTATGAATACCGGTAGGTGTTTGCACATGATAAGGTACCGTGGGAAAAGTTGGGCCAAATGAATGCTTTTATCGGACTTTTTCTTCCTTGCAGTATAGGAATGGGATGAAGATAATAGATAAATAAAAAATAAATAAACTGAAACGACACACTTCCGATGAGTTGTAGATATATCATATCCATTGCGATTTGTAGCAACGCCTAAATTTACCGTAAGTGCGGGCCTTTTTTTTTTTTTAGGTAGACAGTCTTACCGACGTTTTTTTTACGTTTTAAGCAAAATAATTAATAGAGATTTAAAGATTCATAATTATTATACTCACAATTGCAAACGCGCGTACGCGGTATTCTTACACACTCACTAGAAAGTAAAAAGAAAGTATGCCTTAATTGGAATAATATACAAAGGGAGAGGGATTAAGACACAAATTGGGACCCCCCCACCTCCAATGTGGGGTTTCCCATTTCATTTAACTATATTGTAAATGGGGCTTTTTCATTTTGCAAGACTACACAGGAAATAGGCTTTTCTGGAAACCTTGGGTTTAAAAAGAGACAAGGATATTCTATAGACATTACTCCTGATGAAGGACTGCAGGTGATGCGTTCAAAAGCTTGGGTGATCTATTTCGTTTGTTATTTTCCCAATATTTCACTCTTTTTTTTTTTATGAAAATTATGTCTCAATTTTACGTGATACGCCCGCTGTTTCGGCTTTAAAATGTACGCATGAAAAAGGTTCAGAGTTACAATGGATCATTTTGAGCCCATTCGATTCCATGTGAGAAAAATGAGTTTAAAAAGTTTTCTCTTTCTCATTATTTCTGCAGACTACTCTTAAAGATAATTACTTTGTGGTAAGAAACACCTAGTAGCAGTGGCGGCTCAAGAATTTGGGAACTCCAAGGCAAGGTGTGTGTTCCGTGTGGGCTTTGCTTTTTCTCCAACCGCCAGTGCTGCTAGGTATTTCTTATTATATAGCAGTGGCGGTTGATAAGAAATACCTAGCATGTACGTATGTGTGTGTGCGTGCGTATGTGTGCATGCATGCGTGTGTGCATGTATGTGTGTACGTATGCATGCGCATGTGTGTGCGTGCGAGGGTGGAATTGGGAAGGGTGGCTGCCGAAGGCGGTGCTGTAATCCCAGAAGGAAATACCTAGTAGCAGTATTGGTTGATAAGAAATACCCAGTAGCACTGGCGGCTGGAGGATTTTCAAAGCCCTGGAACAGTGATTAGCAAACTCATTAGTCAATAGAGCTAAATATCAACAGTACACTGACTTAGATTTATTTTGAGAGCCAAATTTCTTAACGAAAAACCACTGTTTTTAGAAGTTGGTTAAAATTGGGTACACTGAATAAAATGTATTTTAACAAAATCTTATTTAAAATTAAAAATTACCTTTATTATTAAAATTAAAACATTGTCTTGTTTAATGGGAAGAATGGTCTTGCATTTCCTTGGAAAGTTTGGGTAAGTCAAGATTGTATATCATTGCTTTTAATTTCAGACACAAATCCATATTTTCACCAACAAGACGATTTCTCAATTTACTTTTGATAAGGTTCATGTTTGCAAAAGATTGTTTGCCTGAATATGTAGAGCCGAATAGAGAAAGTACAGCATATTCTAATTTTAAATAAATAAAAAAAAATATTTTAAGCACGTCATTCGTGAAAAAAGCCGAACTCCAGTAGCCAACGATCCGCAGATTCCGACCACTGCCCTAAGAAATGTATGTGTTGCGTGTATGCCCCTGTGTTTGAGAAAGTTCCTTTAACTATTTAATTAAAAAGAGGAGGAGGAGGAGGAGAGGTTGGTTTTCCCCTCCTGTTGTTTTGCAAAATTCCGATAAACGACGTACCGCAACCAAAGTAAAAAACTAACGGACAACAAACAAAAAATAAACGCCTGAGAAAAACTCGAGGCTTCTCTGGTTTGTTTTTACCTGGGTATTGTACTGCTTGTAAGACTTTTAGGCAAAGGCTGGTTTTTGATGCGGTTTTCTGGGATGAAAAGTAATAACTGCTCGCACGGGATGCGGTGTTGCGTCACTAATGTCCGTGGACAACATTTTACACTGACCGCTTTCCTCCTCTTTTGTACCGGGGCGGATTGGCCCCAGCGTTCTCTTCTAAGCTAACCCGATAATTTCTAGGTAGCAATGTCACAAGTCATTAAACGACAGATGCAAAGGATTTATCTATTTTTTTTTTCACTGGCAAATTTAAAGAAACACAGTGTATGTTACAGCATTGTCCCCCAGGTTTTGTTGATCATAGACAGGGAAACCGCTTTTTCCCCATCGGAAAAACCGATGAACCATCATTATCTACGTCTAGACATCGAAAAAATCATTTTTAATTTACGAATAAAACAAACGCATTTCTTAAATTCAGCTTGAAAAGTAATCAAAAATGCTGTGTGGGTGAATGATTTTTCACCATTCTTTCCACTTTTCGCACGGGATTTTTCACAGCCATCGATATCATTGTCAAGGCGTTTCTCTTTATTCTTTGCGTTTCTCTTTATTCTTTGCATGTCTCTTTGAACATTGTTAATTGGCTTATATGGTTCTCATAATGCAGTATATGCATTAGCTTACGTTTCCATAATTCCAGTCTCGGCGGGAAAATGCTACTAGCAATGTTGTAGCTAGCTTACCTGGGTTTGCCCTATGATGAAGGATTAAGGAGGATCTTGTATACGCTATTGATATAAGCGTGTATATCATGTATAGCGTCTGTCTAAATTCTATTTCAAACTTCTCCGACTTTTCCAGACCAAATCTAAATCTATTTCCAGTAGCTAATTTTAGTAAGGAACACACAATACATTAAAATTTTCTTAATCAAAACAAGTTTCAAGACCATAAAATCTCTCTCTTCACTAACATAAACTCTAAAGCCATTTGTAACTCAATTACAGTGAATTTATAAATATAAAAATTGTACTGAAAACTGCAGTCCTTTTACTAAAAGCTTGCATTAATTAAATATTTACAACATTTTCATTCAGCCCTTTTTGAATTCATTATAAAAGAGTTTAACTATATAATCGCAAAGCTAATGCTTCATCTTTTATTCCATTTAAAGTGTGTATGAATATAGACTATTTAAAGGAAAAGAGATTTGTATGATCAAAATCTCTTACAGATTAGAAAATTTAGCTATAACTTTTTTTTTCAAGTGTTAGTTATATATTCGACAAACACTTTCTCCTGAGAAATATATGGGCTTAATAATTTTATATAAATTATATTAGTATATTAGTTTTAGCGTAAGAGAGACATTTTAGAAAAAAGTTAAACCAAAAGTCAAAAAGTTCAAATTTTTCAGTATGCGTTGCAAAAGCACAATCAGGAAAATTATTTTAATAAGTTATTTATTATAACAATGAATTTCCAATTTTCCTGACTCAGACCTTTGCAGTTCAAATTTTCCTGACTTTCCAGTCAGAAGAACTTCCCTGATTTTTCCAGGTTTTCCAGATCCGTAGACACCTTGTAACAGGGAATTTTATATTTCCCCCTGACTCAGACTTTTACACTTCAAATTTCCCTGACTTTTACAAGTTTTCCAGATCGTTAAGCACCCTGTAATACATAACGCACTAAATACTAGCAACCAGCACCTTTAGATGATCTTGCGCCCTTGGCAGAAGCGTCCAGATTACTCCCCCATAGCCTCTAAGACATATTCTCCCCCTGTGAATTATTTCAGTTGATTTTACACCCTTCCTCGCCTACGCCCCTGCTGGCGAGGGCCTTCCACGTCACCCACTAGCTACGGCCCTGCTAGTAACAAAAGTAACGTGACTCAAACGTTTCCAATTTTCATTATCCAGCAATTTTCTAAGTATCTTCGATTTTGCTGAAAACTGGATTTAGTTCAAAGTGCAATAAAACCTGGCTCAGTGTTCTGTATCGGGCCTTGAGGTATCAGTTATACAGGTTGCAGAGATTTTTGCCATTTTAGTCTTTTAAGCAGTGCTCATAAATAAATATTTATCGTAAAAATGAAGCGAGAGAGAAGTAATAGTCGTCAATGGGCCGCAAAACTCAAACTCTCGACGTTTAATTAATATCTGTGCCGGAAAATGCAGTGCCTCTTTTAATTATGCGGTGTTTAGAATGATTCGGAATTATCAGACATTTCAATTTTAGTCAAAGAAAAGGGTATATTGCCAAAATTATGACACGTCATAAAAAGAGACTGAAAAGACGATTCACAATATGTGTGGCACGTCCTCTATCCTTAAAACGTGAACGAATCAACGTTTGCATTGCAAATGCTAGTGACCAATCAACAAGTGTATGTTATGAATTAATAATACTCTTTAGCAGTTATACCATAATTAATCCTCGTACTTATGATGGTTTAATGTTATGAACTTTAAAAATGGAAAGGTGTTCACGGGTACATTTTGTTGTTGAGACGTGCCCTCGTTTTATAAAAAATAATTTACGGAGCTGGCGACCCCATGAGATTGAAACGCTGGCTAAGCTTGGCTGGCGACAGGATTTTCAGCCCTCCTGGAGTAATCTTGTGGCCGACCCCCTCCCACTAGAAAACTATCCTCCAGTCTTTCCTCTCCACAAAATGATTTCAAATAGTGGAATTAATATACGGGTGCACAAAATGCGTTTACATTTAAAAATTCTGTTTGCAAACTAACTACTTATTTAGCTGGCAATGCTGTTTTTCACAAATGGGCTAATGATGAAGGATGGGGGACGTTTTCAAATGAACTTCCAAAAATTGCAAGTGTTTTATCAGAATTATTTTAAGGTTGTTATATATAATTTTAAAATTCATTATTACCTTAAACATAGAACCATTTGATAGAATTAAAGCTAAAACTTCGTTAAATGTTGCGTTCTCGGTATTTGAAAATTAAAGCAGTTACCGTTTTAGGGTGCGTCATTTCATTTTTGCAGAAAAACGTTTATAGTTCCAATTTAATCGAATAAAATGTTCTTTGTTTTTATAAAAAACTAATAAGTTAATTTAGGTTGCGGTTCTTATGGTCTTTATGAAGGGAAGGGTGCAAGCTCATAAGTCAAAGGATCTGTTCCGTTAGGCACAGATGTTTTATTTTTCTGTAGGGTTCGTACGCTAAAAATTCTTGATAAACGACCATTAGGATCAAGCCATGGATACACTCTATAACAAAAAAATCGACGCACCAAGAAAGAGTTGTCCGATTGTAATGAAATTTCGTATGCAAAGACATTTTGACCGAGCATGCAAATGATTAAAATTTGGTGTCCAATGAATGAATAGCGGGAACTCCAGCGCATCGGAACTGCGCATTCAGCAGGTGTATATAAGGAGCGATTCTCAATATGTGGTCAAAATTTCTGTTGCATTTTGACTGCGGATATCTTACGTCGACTGTAACAATGCCTCGCCGAAAGATTCGTGCTCATTACGAGCATATGTCAGAGTTTGAAAGAGGTCGTGCTATCGGATTGAAAGAGGCTGGTTGGACGAATCGAAGAATCGCTGGACATGTGGGTCGAAGCGATGCGGCGATTGGACGGTGCTGGCAAGAGTGGGTCAACAACGGCAGATGTCAGCGTCGGGACGGCAGCGGTCGACCTAGGGCCACAACAGAACGGGAAGACAGAGCGATTGTCAGAGCAGATGTCACAGCACCGGATTCGTCGTTATCAACTATCCAACGTGTGGCCCGCACACATGTGTCCAACATGACCCTCTGTAGACGACTGAGAGAGCGGAATTTACGCTCGCGCTGACCGTTACGCCGCTTACCTCTCACGCCATTACACCGTCAAGTCCGATTACAGTGGTGTCGGGTTGCATATTTTGAAAATCTACATGCTTCTTGCAACCAGGGATGACCAACCAATCGGCAGCAATCTCGGGGGCGGGGCTAACTATGATGTCAAATTTTGACGCAAGACACGTTTGATACCTTTGCAGATTTTCCAGAAGTTGTAAAGTTTAGAGAAATCCACGATGTTTTCATGTTCACCTGAAAAAGCTGTCCTTTTTCTTTAAATATTCCAAGTCTTTTAAATTAACATTCAGAATATGGCAAAATTCGAGTTAAGCAACATCTTCCTCCATGTTTATTTACTATTGGGGGAGACTAAAATCTGACGTCAAAGTTAACTACGCCCCCGAAATTGTTACCGATTGGTTGAATCATTCCTGGTTGCAAGAAGCATGTAGATTTTCAAAATATGCTGCTGGGCTCGATCAACTTGGAACTGCGCTGACTGGGGACGTATAGTCTTTAGTGACGAGTCCCGTTTCCAACTGTGTCCTGACGACAACCGCAGACGTGTTTAGAGCATTGGCGTAACTAGGTGCCGGCCCCCCATAAAATTCCCCCCCCCTTTTTTTTGGTGGATAAATGTAAGTGCTAAAACTCTAGCTTTCTCGCCAAAATTTCCCAAAAATACAAGTGCCAATCGTGTATGTGTAAAGGGCATCTTCCCATGACTATTTCCTGTTACTGGACAGGAGGAAGTCCATGGGTGCAAAGTTCTAAGTTAGAAACTTGACATCTTTACGTGACACTTGCGGGGTACGTGAATGATGACCAGGAGCGAGAAATCGATCAGTAGGTATCAGATGCTGTCTGTGTGATGAACATTCTATCCAATCACATCACGTGGGCCAGGGCCGTGCTTAGGAGGTGGGAGCTGGGCGGCCGGTAAATTTTAGGGCCGTCAAAAAGTGTAGTACAGGTACCAAGAAATCAGTTTTTAGCGGCCCCATATACTTTCGACAGAGTATTTGGTCAACTCACCTTTTGTGTGTGTGACGTCATACTTCTCATAATGCAGCTTCTAAATGGTGGTCAAAATAAATACATATGTTATTAGTCAAATGCGTTAGCATCAGTAGTCCATGTACGACATTATGTTTATTGTACTGGCCATATGGCCACTGTAAAGACTCTTGGTTTCTGACATTTGGCTGCACGAAAGGGTTAGAAAATTACTTTGCAAGTTTTAATAGTATAATAAAAGCGGCTTTGTTCATTGAGAGAGTTTCATTAATTCGTTATAATTATAATAATTGGAGTAATAATAAATTATAAGGTTTCGCGTATTTTTAATTTAACTTCATTATATTCTCTTTATCTTTACCTTCAGCGCTTTGACCAGTGAAGAATTTTATTTTATGATGCTAAACCCTGGTCAATCTTTTTATCGCTGTATTACGTTAAAACATTTTTAAGGGCCGCTAAAATCTGCTTTGCCCAGGGCCGCTAACACCGTAACGTGGCCCTGACGTGGACGGATACAAATATCATTCGAATTAAAAATTTCTAACCTCAAGTCACAAATTCTGAGCCTCGCTTCCAGCCTGATAAGATGCATCTTCTTGTTCAT
>QLNU02014802.1:42203697-42218053 GCA_006491805.2 Dysdera silvatica
AAGTAACTCTCTATCTGTTAATTATTATAGTTAACTTCAGTAGCGGATTTACCAATAGAGTAAGTGAGCTGAAGCCTACGGCGGCAAAATTGCAAGGAAAAGTTTTGACGCCGATTGATTTGCAATGGCGGGGCTGGATTTTTTGGTGGACAATTGAATTACAGTGGAACCTGGTAAAGTGATCACCTTTATAAATTGACCACCTGCATAAAGTGACCAGTTTTTTATAAGAGAGAACTGGTAATGATTTAGTCACACCTATGTCAAATTCTGTCGCGTATGGTGATCATTGCAGTCCAGTCCCAAAGGTGGTCACTTCAGGCAGGTTCTACTGCATTAATTTTTAACTGTTACATTCAGAGGCGTAACTACGTATTAGCAAAGTGATGGATAACATGGGCTTTGCCTTGAGTGAGGCTCAAAAATCGCCGAATTCGCTAGGTAAGATTAGGCGGCAAAATATGTCAGAGCCTACAGGTGGCAAAAGCGTAAATCCGCCTCTGGTTAATTCTCTATCTGTTGTTTATTATAGTTAATTCTATCCAAGCTGTTGTCATGGAGGATAATTACAGAATTTACAGATTTTCTTGGAATTGCCGGCGCTGTTTTGCAAGTTGCTTGCGGAACCCCTGAGGATCGTCGCGGTATCCTGTGGTCCCGCGCGAAACTACAGGATACCGCGACGATCCTTTAGGGCAGTGTTTCTCAAACTTCGGTCGCGCACGGACCTCTTTAAGCATTGCTTTATTTATCACGGACCACCGGGAGGGGCGAGGATTTCTCCTCCCCCTCTCCCGATTAAAAAAACATATTTACTAGAATTTAGGTTGGCAACTATGGTTAATATTATTAAGTCCTATTTAGTCACCGTCATCCTTACATCCCCCTGCCTCTCCCAAGGAATGACGTAACCAAAGTAACCTTCGATTTATGTGACTTATTGGCAGGCTTATATACGTATATAGGAGCTCCGGCAGGAGAGATTTATTTATCTTTTAAAACAGAGGTTCATAAACTGTGCTCTCCAAGGGCTGCACCATTCTTGTCTAGGGGATCTGCGGCAGAAAATGGATTGAAAATGAAATGAAATGGGAATTGAAAATGAAAGAACACTTTCAGAAAAATTAATTCACTTGTTCAGTAAAACAGTAAATGGATGACCTTAATTTTTGGAAAACTATTTTTCATCACATTACGATTACTACATAATTATCTTAATATCACGCGAGTGGTGTAGAAACTAACTTACATATAAGCCCTACCTGGAGAAAGCATATAAAAAATGAAAGAGAATCGGGCTCCGCGGTCAAATTATTTCATGGAAAGGGTTCCGCGACCCAAAATGTTCGAGAACCATTGCTTAAAATATAATTTGTAGTTGATTTTAACTCCTTTTTTTGGTAAATTTTCAGCTTGCTTGCTTTTTTTTTTACTTTAAAAAAGCACCAGCTTTTGGCAGAAAATCTCTAAAATCTCCGATCAAGTTCTTAAAAAAATATTTGTTGGTTGTCAAACCCACCTGGAACAAAATAATTTTTAGAGTAATGCTATTTGATAAAGAGAATGAGTTACGATCTTATTTTGTCAAATTTATAATGAAAATGACATCAGTAATTTAATAAAATAATAATAAGCAATGTAGACAGCACGGGTGTATTCAGAGGATTCAAATCTTTCACAAAATGCCGTAAGGTAAGGTTTATAACAGGTAATATTTATGAGAAATTCCTTAAATCTCGCACGAACCTAAATTCTAGTTATGATGGCAATTTCTATCTCCTTTTTTTTCCCCTGTAATTTGGTGATGATACTACGGATCACTTGATAAGCCACCGCGGACCACCAGTGGTCCGTGGGCCACACTTTGAGCCCCACTTCGTCAGTTTGACCACACTTCGGAACCCCTAGAGCAGTGTTTGCTACTCTAGGGGGTTCCGAAGGTCCCGTTCCGCGGAACCCATTTGAGAAACGCTGTCCTGGTGCCACCTGCTCCAGACCCCGTTTTAACCCTATCTGCGCCAGTCCATCACTTTCCCAAAACTTATCTACGACTTAACTTCGCAATCTCTTTTTAGATAATTTTAAATATGGTTCATTCGTTTTATTTGTTCAGACAAATCGTTCAACAATTTGGGTCGTTCATAGTTGATTTCGTCTCCACTCCTCTCTGTTTATATTCGTGATGGATAGGTCACTTTGATTTCTCAAATTATTCAAGCATGTTTGTTTTAAATTATTCCCTTACTATCATGAAATTACTTTGTTTTCGCGGGTGGGATTTCTAGATATTCAGGAACAGGTTTATTCCAGAAACGTCTGTTGGATGATAATTCGAAGTTCGGCTTCTGACGCTAAGATTTGCGTTTAGCCCTCAGACTATCTCTGACTGATGCTGCTCAACTTCCAGTCATCCTATTACTCTCCATCATACTTCAGATGATTTTTCTATTCATTAAAACAAAAACAGTGAATTTTGTCAAAACAAGACTAGAATCATAGTTTCACCTGGCCGAAAAAGGGACTGACTTTTATTTTGAGCTGATTCTATAGAAAATGCGAAACTGCACTTCATTTTTAACTTCGTTTAAAGATATGGCATCTGTACATTTTCATGTAAAATAAGTTGCACTGTGTTTTCGTTTCACTAAGCTAAATAGATATGCAAATTTTTGCATGTTGCTTGGACTTTGGAGTCCCGAAATATTTAAAGATTGTCATAAATATGGATTTTTACAGATCCGTGACTTATAGGGTTTGTAAACGATAATAATAATCGCATAAACTATTGTATCTATTTATTAAATATTATTTTTTTATCATTATTTAAGCCAAAGAAACATTTTATCTTTAAAAAATTTATTTTCTATGTTTTGTAAATACTTTGCGTAGTACAATTTTATGTTTCACATCCCATCAACTCAGCACATAATATAGACATAAGAAACGATAGAAACACAGTCACCGCTACCGAAAATGATAATGAAGTTTTTGAGTGAGAAAATGTACATCCTGCTTCAACGGGAAATCATTATCAATCCAACTGAAAACTACATAGAGAAAAAAAAAAAAAATGTAGAAAGAATAGCAGTTATTTTTTTCCCTCTTCTATGTAAATTGCGCTGTTCGTCACCTGTAGGTTTTTTTCAACTGTAAGCCTCGTCGGTGACTACCAGGTGTTGTCATCCGATAACCATTGTTATCACTCGTGATAACCATTGTTATCTCTCCGTAAGCTAAGAGACGGCCACTTTACCTTCACAATCAATGGCATTGGCGGCCATTTAACAGGTTTGGGTCGTGAGAAAAGATTGAGAAGACGACTCCAGGCGATAACACGTTGCCAGATAACAAATATATTTGATGCAAGTTCTTATTATCAGCATCATCGTTCTCATCGGCGCCGATGTCATGAAAATATTGGGGGTGTCAATATACCATTAAAAGGCATTTTGTTTGAAATTGAAGGAGGATATGGAACACTAATGCCAACATTGGAAGGGGACTGGACCCCTGTCCCCCCCCGCTAAATGCGCCCGTGATCGTTCTTTACTTATAGAGATAGAAAATAGAGAAGTCTGCACTGAATTTTAAAACCAGGCATTTTCAGAGATTAGCGTTAGATTCCTTCGGGATTTGCAACGCAGCATATATTTTACCATTTTAGACGCATCGACATATGAAAAACGCTCTAGCAATTGAAAAACAACTATAACTCAATTACCGGTCCCTTATTGTTCTTGATTTATATTAACGATATAGCAATCACTGTTAAAGGAGTCGATCTCTTCGCGGACGACATAAGGATTTTATTGGGCGATAGATCACTGGAGTGTTTATTTCAGAAATCACATATTTCATTTGAGAGCTTTGGAAGAAATGGTCTTGTGATAATCAACTTTTTGTGAATGTAAATAAAACTAAATATATAATATTAAAACACAGAAATAAGAAATTGCATATAACGGACAATGATAAAATCACTTTAAACGGAAGTGTTATTGAACGCGTGGAAGAATGGAAATTTCTTGGTTTAACGATTCATGAAAAACTTAACTGGAACACTCATATTGAAAACACTTGTAAAAAAAAAAAAAAAAAAAAAAAATACGCATGGGAGCTGGTATTATTACGAGAACTGTTAGAATGGTGCTCGAGGGTACAGAAATATAATTATATTACGCATTTGTACACAGTCATTTAACATACGGAAAAACATGGAGAAAAACAGGTACTATAAAATCAAATGAAATTCAAACTATAGTAATGGAGTGTTAAAAGGTATAGCAACGCAATAAAATAAATCAATTGAAGTATTGAAAAAGGAATATAAACTGTTAGACTTGGTTGAACTACATAGATTTAAGACCTTAATGGTCATTTACGAAAGAATAAATAACAATTATCACTCAAATATTATAACATTTAAAAAAAAGAATAAACATAAAAGATACAAGACAGGGTGATGATTATGAGGTAAGAAGAATTAGAACAAATATGGGAGCAAGCAATGTGAATTATTATGGTCTAAAATACTGGAATCAGCTAGTACCTCAAGAAGTTAAAATCGGAAAAAACATCCGAGATTTTAAATGTAAACTGAAAACATATATATTGAATAATGCTGGTTGAGGGAATGGAGTAAAGTTAAGGGTTTGCGTTTTTAACGTCTGTTTTTACAATATTCTTACTATGCCGCTCGTGTTTCCAGTCTGTAACGAATTACAAATCATTATATATTGGCGATAAACATGTCCTAGCATGGAAAAATAAAATGTGATGTCTTTAAACACCCTTGAAATATCTCAAGAATGAATAAATAAATTGTGCAACAAATTGAAGGGAAGGTGGAAAAGGTGGGTGCTGAAGGCGGTAATGTAATCCCAGGAAACATCTAAAGGTGGTGGTTTGTGCAAGGAGATTATTGGGAAAGGTGGCCGCCGAAGGGGGCAGCGCTGTATTCCCAGACAGGCTTTTGTCACATAAAATGACGACCAGTGGACCGAGAAGGGCCACTGGGGGCATTGGGGGGGATTGTCGATCGAAACAGGCGTACAGAGACGCACAGCTCACATGATTGTCGTCATTCAACGTCGACCGGAGACCACCCACGATCAGTCCGCCCCGAAGAGCGGCCGAAATAGATGGATGGCGCGGAAGAACACCCCGGGCCAGCCGGTATTCCTACAGGAGACCACCGGACACCGTTGAGTGGGTGAGGTGCCGCGAGCGGCAGAGAACAGGCGTAAAACATTCCCCGCAACCAGGGCGCACGAGACCAGAACAATCCGGACAGGCATTACATGCCAAAGTATCATCCACCGTTGGCGAAAGCTGGCCCCCAAGCGATCGCTGCGGACGAAAACGATGACTGATGCCCGTCATGTAAAGAAGGCCAAGCACGACCCCAGCGACGAAGTCCGAATTACGAGGGAGGGCGGAGTCCGGTCCCAGAATAGCAGAAGCAGGCATCCATCCACCACCGCCCGGCGGCCAAAGTGAATATCCCAATCACTCCGTCTTAAGCGAGCTGGAACCGACACCGGCCTGCCCGGAGAGCGGAGAAAAGACATCCGCACCAAACGCCTAAAGAACGGAACCAGCAAACATTCAATGGACCAATGAGGGAGTTTTAAATGGCTCATGGCGTTGAATAGTTATTATGTGAAAGAATATGGATGTGGAAATGCTGCTCCCTATGTCTGTCCTCTCCATTCTTTGTATCTGCATCAATACTCGCCGTTGAATCGAAATCACTGCGTGATCTTCCCCGCTCCTGTTGAGAAATGAACCATCCTTTCTGGAAGTTTGAGTTACTCCTCAACTTCTAACTTCCTTCTTCATGTTTTCCATCTTCTTACCATCCGTACTCAGCACAGTCGTTATCTGGGAACACAATACCGCCTTCGGCAGCCACCTTTCCCATTCTCTTATTATACAATATTGATTGAATATTATAATGTAATACAAGAATACCTCCTCTTTTCGTAGAGTTGATTACACGCTCCACATTCAACGAATGTATCTTCAATACTAAACGAGATCTAGATGTATTTAAAAGAGCCGAAAATCTAAACATACAGAAAGTATTGCTCTTTACGACGATTTATCGTATTCAATGAGTCGTTTTTACAACAATTTTTTCAAGTATGACTCAGGTACACGAAGCACCATTTATTCATTCATACGACAATTTGAAGGACATAGCGCTGTATTTATATATAAGCGAAGTAGGCTCGGGCCAAAATCCCCGTTATTTTATGGCCCAGCAGGGACCTGCAAGCGGCCTGGTGAGTCTCGTGATAAGCTATTGCTCTCTGCTCTTCCCCATTGCTAACCTAATCATGTTAATATTCTCTAAATTTCAAAATTAACAATTGAAACTTTAGAATCCTATCGAAACGTGTGTATAACCAGTAACCGCATACAAGTTGTGAATAAATTTATATTTACAACTTGTAATCAATATTTATGGAAACCAGCTAAAGATTTTGTTTAAGCACTTTTACAAAAGAAGAAACGAATACTGGTTGCAGCACCTACGTTTTATGTTTTCACATCAATTAATACCGTTTCGCTTGCCGGATAATGAGGAATGTCGGATAATGGAATGTCAGATAATCGGAACACTGCTGTTTTTAATCTTTAGCAAGTTACGACAGTTTAAAGGAAGTTTTTGTCTTATAAATAAAGAGAAGAGGCAAATTGGTTTAACTCTACGACGAAGAATGTGTGGCAACACATTTGTTTATCGTGTCTTTAACCCGGGTTCAATTCTAACGGTATGGTGACGTAGGAAAACGAGAGGTTCAAGCCCCCATATTTTGCTGAGCGAATTGCTCAGGATAGACTTGTGTGGAAAGCATTTGGAGAGACCTTCATCCAGCAGTGGATAGATAATGGTTGAATATGATGATATATATATATATATATATATATATATATATATTATTCTCTCAGTCAACTTCAGATTTATATAAAAAAATACACTAGAAAGACCTTTTGCTTCAAACTTCATTGAGTCAGTGTATGCTTCTTCTAAGCAGTTCGACGTATGAAAATGATTAGTTATTCACCGTTATGTATACTCTGTGGGATAATAGTGAGTCAATATTTAAGTATCAATCTATTCTATTAGAATATATACATAATATTTTTATAGGGTAATTCAATACTTTTTACGTTCTTTCAAAACTTTTTCAATACTGTATTATGGTACATTCATCGAGTAGACATTTTTCCATTGAGCAATGATTTAATTGAGATTTATTTAAACGTAAAAAACAACATAGCTTATATGAAAAAATATGCGGCTTTATATTTTTTTTATATATTCTAGCTATTAAACCTGATTTGTGCTAAAAATGGTTATATTTCACATAAAATGAAAATTACCTTTGTGAGATTAGTGTTTTATTTTATTGTACAAGTGTTTGTTTTGTTTTTGTCTTTTTTAACAAAATTTCTGAAAATAATGCTTTTTCTCGAGGGAAATGAGGGTTTAACGGCTAAAAATATTCTAAAGGCAGTAATAGATTCTGTAGATACAATTTCCATGCAAACAAACGTTTAAACTACGGTCGCTTTTTTCTCAAAATGCGACGAATTAATCTAAAATGCGAGAAAGAAAATTGTGTCCGTCGCAAAAAACAACAGTTGTTTAATATCCAGGCAACAAACTTTGCCTTTTTTTTAATCACTTTGATTTATGTAAGATAATTTGACGTAGCATTACGCAGATTAGATTTATAAGTAAAGACAACGTTATACCGTACTTCACGCTCATAACGTTGTCTTTACACTTATAAAACTTTGATTATGTTTCACTGTTATTTTTTCTTAAACTTAAAGTATGTTTCCTACAGTAATTCAAAGCATCGCTGTTGTAAATAATTTTATTGATACGATTTTTCGAGCGACGGAAACAACTAATCTTCTTTGGAGTTTTTGCGATAGAATTTTTTAAGCCAGCTTAACTCTTATGCAAACTACACTATGCGCGTAGAAATGCCCTCAATATAAAAGATATGGGAGTAGGGCGTTGGTCCACGGCGTCGGCCATTACAGTTTAGTGTGGAGGCTTTCGATGTAGGGGGTGTTGACTAGGGTCCCTCAGTTGAGCCCCGAGTGTCTTGACCTACTAGACGAACGAGGACAAGAACAACGCTCTCTTTCTCCGTATATAAGGATGTAAGATATTATTACCCTTCTCAGGGATAACTTTATTGCCCAATAATGGTCAATACACAAAGCCACCGGGTCCAGTTGTTTGTTAGTTTTCGCTGGGGAATTTATTACACAATAATTTTCAGCATTTTAGAGATCATTTATTTTCTGAATTTAGAAATCAATTTATTGCAAAGTTTTAAAAATATACCAGTCTAAGAATTTGGAAAATATTTCTTTGCAGAATTTTAAAAGCATATTTTTCTTAGAATTTTAAAAACATATTTTTCTGAGAATTTTAAAAAATATTTCTCTTCTAAATCTTAAAGCATGCCTTTATAAGAATTCCGAAAGTATTTCTGTGCAGAATTTTAAAAGTTTATCATCGCAAGAAAAAAAGTGAGGTAATTTACTTTACTATTATCCACTTGTATTATTAGTTACAAACAGTTGCTATGTTCTTAAAGCCACGCAATGAGAAGTCAAGGAACAATGTGCTTCATACACGGCTACGAATGCAAAAGTTACACGTTTTCCGCATTAAAAGACGTTTACGACGTAATACTTTTACGAAACGCGAGCTTAAGAATTAGATGAGAATTGTTCTGTTGCCTACATTCGCTGAAAAGGTTATTTTTCTTTAATAAAATAGCGGAAGTTCCTGGATGGGGGAGCGTGCAGTTGGTAAACGGAAACGTAAACACAACTTCTTACTACAATGCCCACTTTTATGTCTACTGCAGCTGCAATAAACTTTCTGCTATCGTAGATGTAAATATTGAATAGTTTTATGACTAAAGCTATTTTCAATTCAGATGGCGTGACTAAGGTTAACCGTTTTAAATTGGAAAATGACCCCCGAGTTTGCGGTTATACTAATTTGCATTGAAAGGGCTATTCATAGCTATTGATCAGGGGGGAGCATGTGGGGCGGGGGCGTTATTAGTTGAAAAGGAAAAGCACGTAGTACTCTCCATTCCAGCATACTTTGTGATCATGCGGACAGGAATGAAAAATACACAGTGAACAGCGGCGTAAGAAAAGGGGGCTCAGGGTGGGGCTCAAGCCCCCTCCCCCCGATATCAAAACATATTGTTTTCTGTATGGCCGCATCAGATAATCTTCTTTAAAGACACTTGAGCCTCCATGACTTTTGAATTGTTACTCTTCTCAGTAGTCTACTGCCCACATGTAACGTGTTTTCAGATTTAGCGAAAAAATATTGATGTTGTTTGGTATAATATTAAAATCCAATGCAATTTACCCGCTTCGAGCGAGCAAGAATTTTGCTCTTAACGCGGAAAAATGAGGGATCAAAACAATGTCTTGAAGAAAACGCTGGTCAGATTATCACACATAATTTTGATGCGAATTTCTTTAGCGTCGTTAAAAACAGACAGAAGAACGCTCCCATACACAGAACAATTGTTATAATGTATAAACAATGGGTCGCGTCTAAACACGGTCACAATTTTGATAATTATTCAGAGTGTGAGAGTTTTTTCCTTCCTTTTTTTTTACAAATTTAACAAGTAAATACATATATGTATTTTTTCGGTCTATTAAAAAAAATTTATTTGGTGGGGGAGACTGGTCCCTACGATCCAGGGCCGGATTATCGCACAGACAAATAAGGCAAATGCCTAGGGTTCGCATTTTTTTTTTAAGGGGCCAGGCCAACACCCCCTACATTGAAAGCCTCCACACTAAACTGTAATGGCCGACGTCGTGGTCCAATCCAACGCCCTACCCCCACGTATTTTATATTGAGGGCTTTTCTATGCGCATAGTGTAGTTTGCATCAGGGTTTAAGCTGGCTTAAAAGTACTATCGCAAAAATTCTAAAGTAGATAAGTTGCTTTTGTCGCTCGAAAAGTCGTATCAATAAAATTATTTACAACAACGATGCTTTGAATTACTGTAGGAAACATACTTTAAGTTTAAGAAAAAATAACAGTGAAACATAATCAAAGTTTTATAAGTGTAAAGACAACGTTATGAGCGTGAAGTACGGTACAACGTTGTCTTTACAAATCTAATCTGCGTAATGCTACCTCAAATTATCTTACATAAATCAAAGTGATGCAAAGTTTGTTGCCTGGATATTAAACAGCTGTTGTTTTTTGAGACGGACAGAATTTTCTTTCTCGCATTTTAGATTAATACGCCGCATTTTGCGAAAAAAGCGACTGTAGTTTAAACCCTGGTTTGCATGGAAATTGTGTCTACAGCATTTATTACTGCCTTTCAGAACCTTATTAGCCGTTAAACCCTCCCCCACCCACCTCGGGAAAAAGCATTATTTTCAAAAATTTTGTTAAAAAATCAAAAACAAAACAAACATCTATGCAATAAAATAAAACACTAATCTCACAAAGGTAACTTTTATTTTATGTAAAATATAACCATTTTTAGCACACATCAGGTTTAATAGTTAGAATATATAGAAAATATGAAGCCGCCTATTTTCACATGTGCTATATTGTTTTTTTACATTTAAATAAATCTCAATTAAATTATTGGTCAATAGAAAAATGTCTACGTGCTGAATGTACCCTAATACAGTATTGAAAAAGAAGTCCTATAAAATTATTATGTATATATTCTAATGCATGCAAAAATTGGTATTTAAATATTGACTCACTATTATCCCAGAGTATATATAATGGTGAACTCTCAATACACTAAAAAACACTCAAGCAAAAATAAATAAATAAATAATAATAATAAATTGTCAAGCAACAAATTTATATTTTTCTTGGGTGATTTAAAATGGATTCACCCATAAACGTAAGGGAACCACTACGGTACATACTAATATTAGCTAACTACTTTTTTAATGTTCCAAGTTTTTTTTCTTATTTTCCAATTTCTTTACATCATTTCTTTCCTTGCAGTAACTTATTTAAAAATGTATTTGTGACAGCCATAATAATATACTTAGTTACTACAGTGGCAGAATAACGATCAGGGCAATTGTTCGTTAAGAAAATTTCTTTTTCTCTTAAAACAGAAATTGCTAAACTAACTACTAACTAGGGAACTCTACCAACTGTCACTCACCAAATGCCACGATTTTTCGTATCTAGTAGGATGTGGTACAACAATCACTTAAAACGTTAAAATTTTTCTCTATCTCGGAATAGAACAGAAGATATGGTCATATGAATATAGAGTTTTTAACGTGCCAAGCTAAAGAGATCTCGCCAAGTTAAAACAAATCTCACCAAGTTGTTTAAATTAAACGCTTTGGGCGAACGTCCGAACGCCTGAGATCACGATAAAGAACAGAGATATTGACACTAGAATTTTCGTTTCGCAGTTATCGTGAATTATGCTTAATTTACTAAATGTTGACATACATTTTTTGAACTTAGTTAAAGCTAAATTTGGAGATCCAATTACAGCAAACAATTCAAAGTGAAATGAATGTAGGGATGGAACTTTTTGCAATTGCTAAAACAAGGTTACAGTCATCGGAATTTTATGTGGAGTTTGAGTCTACGCTGGATTTTGATTTTGACGAAAGGGTTGCAAATAACGATTTTACAGAAAATTCATCAGAAAATAAGGAGCCCATCAGCTCAATTGCCAATAGTTATACTTTAGAATATGCGGAAAAAAGTTGTCAAGTTTGCTTGGACAATGAAAGGACGATGTCACAAAATAGCAACAATATGTCGATACTTTTATAATTTAGATTTAAATTACAGACAAATATATAGAATGCGCAACTATATAGTAAATAATGGCAATAGATCGCAAAAGTAAAAAAGAAATAAGAAACGCAGTTTTTAATCGTTTTAAATCAGCACGATACAATGGCTTTTGTGTACATGATAAAGACACCCAAAAATGGTTTATTGCATGCACAAAAGAAAAAAAAACATAAATGACTTTAAAGTTTCAAATGGATTTATAAATTCATTTAAAAGAGAATTTAATATTTCTGGGCGAAAAATTACCAAACTCGTAACAAAAACTGATATCCAAAGTAAAGATTTTTTGAAAACCGAGCGGTTGAATTTGTCCTTCAAATAATGGATGATATTGAAAGGAATCCGACAGTTTCAGTGTTTAACAGTGACTAAAGCGGATTTTACAGAGAAATTTCCCCGATGCGTTCCTTGTCTTTTAAATGTGAAAAAGACACTTTCGGGCTAATTAATTCATCACACGCAGTTTCGCATTCATAGACAATCCAACCTGTTATATCTATGGATGGAAAATTGCTTACAAAATTTCTTCTAGTCCACAATGAAAAAAACGGAATTTTTAGACCGCGTGTCCGTTAAAATCTTTTTATGCAACCAAACGTTATAATGAACTGCTAAAAAGATGGAAAAACGTCTAAAAATATACAAAAATATTTTTTGTCCGGAATAATTATTCCTAACGTATCTAACAAAGCGATATTGATTATGGATTCTTGGAGTGGTCAGACAGGCCAGAAAGAATTTAGGGGTATTTTTCCCAATGCAGATGTATGCAAGCTCCGTACACTACCACCAGGCACAACATCGCTTATTTGGCTTTGCGATGCTTTTTTCTTCCAACAGTGGAAGTATTTTGCCAAACAAATATGCCGCTTTTGAGTTTTACATTATAGCAATGCGATAAATTTACAGGAAAGAAATAATATCGCAAAATTACATTCCTTCATTCACATTCAATTACCATCGTAAATTTTTACTAACATGATAATATACGCTTGATGAAAATCTACATATCCAATTCCAAGACCTAATAAATTTAAAAAGGTAGAAGAAATATGCTTTAGTAATAAAAGCGGTAATTGTTTTGAAGAGAACTGCGAAGAACACCCTTTATTTCTTGTAGCCATTGCTGAAATGTAGTTTGTTTTCGGCATTTTTTTATTAATTTTTATACACATTTCTAAAAACAAAATACATGCAATTTTATGTCTTTGCTCATTACCTACTATGAAGTACACAGAATATGTTTTTACCTTTAATTGATTGTTTTTCAGAGTTCCCTGGAAAACTTCAATTTTATTTACATATATTTTTTATTAAAGTAGCCCAGTGGCGAACTTCGTTAACTAACAACACACTGGTCAGGGTTCGAATCCCCCTTTAACCCACGGTTATTCCTTTACAGACATATAGTGGTTCTGAGGTCGCGTAAAGCCGGCGATCATTTCTTAAATAGCCCACTGTGTAGTTTTGGGACATAAAATTACCAGACCCTTCAATCAGTCAACCCTTAAAGTAGCGTTTACGTCATTGTGTTAACTCCTCAATGTTCAGTGTAATATGCGGCTTCAAATCTCATTCACAGTCAGCAAAATTATTTGAAGAGTCTATTTGGCTGCAATAGTACAGATAGTATAAAACCTAGATAGACTAACTAGTAAATGTTTATTTTTTTAAGTAATATTATAACTCCTCAACTTTTTTTAAAGCGATCGGGAATATGGCCGTAGAAGGACACAGCATTAACATGGGAGTTTATGGGTGGAAACTGTTTTTTTTTTGTTTTTTTTTTCCACAATAATGCACAAACTAAAAATACAAATAGTAAGCTTATTTTATTTATAAAGAAGAGTTAGAAACTGGCTTTAAAACAAGATATAAACCAAGTTTGCTATAAACACGCACACACACACACACACACACATAAAAATCCAGAAAGGAAAGAACTGGGGAGGGCGCCCAATGTTGGCATCTGCAAAAATAGAGGGAAAACGCCTCCCATCCCGTGCCCCTCCCCTCAATTTGAGCACTGAATTGAAGACAGACCCCTCTGTCACAATTAAAAATTAAATTTTCTGCCAAATGCCCTACAGCAATAGTGCGGTCTTGTCTAAATTAAACGATTTGCGCAAAAGAACGCCTGGCCTGAGATCAGTTTCAGTGTCGCCAAATGGACGGGTTACAGCCAAATGCTGCTGATTTTACTAATATTCAAGATGTCATATCTTTTGATCTCTTCCGAGATAGAGAAAATTTTTAATGTTTTAGGCAATAGATTTACCATACCTTACTACATGCAAAAAATCGTGACATTTGGTGAGTGACAGTTAGTGGAGTTCCCTTGTAAGTGTTGTTGATTGCTAACATTTAAGAAAAACTTTTCAAAAGGAATGGAGACCAATTTTTGAACAAGTATATATACATGAATTATAATGCACAAAATTTCAAGGTGAGGGTATACTAATCCATTTCTACCC
>QLNU02014802.1:42218153-42231926 GCA_006491805.2 Dysdera silvatica
TGCATTCCGGAACACAACATTCATGCTTCAGGTATTTATATATTTGTGTTCGCAATATGTTTTAAGTTAATTTTCTAATTCGCCTAAAAACAAACAGTATATGGATAATCACAACCCCCATTTCGTCTACATACAAAATAACGGAACATAACTTTTATAGCAATTAAATTTAGCCAAAAATTTGCCAAGTCTAAAAATTTCTTTCACACCACTTCATTTACGTTAATAAAAAATGATACAAGTTTTATCTAATATGAATGTATGCTATATTTACTTAATATTTTCCCCTCTCTTAGCAATAGGAAATGTATACATATATAAGCCTATATGTTTAGTAAGAACAAAACTTACCCTAGAACTTTAGGTTACTTCGAATCCATCTCTCTTTATAAAATTTATCCACTTCTTTCTTAGTTTTGCATCGTGGGGAAAATGAAACACAGACACACATGGGCCGTTGCTATGAATGCCGCAGAAACCAGGAGCTGAACAACGATATGGCATTACTTCCGTAGACAGAAAAATACTCAAACAAAGTATACAATACATTAATGCAAATTTTTACAATAAATTGCGGCAAAAGCATTCAAATCACTCTTCACGCGATCACAACGTGGAACATGGACTACAGAATCGGCCATGTTGGCATTTCCGGTTTTCAGTGTGCAGGCTTTCAATATAGGGGGTGCTGGTCCGGAGCGTTGAAAGATCAAAGCTCTTTCAAAATCGTTGGCGATCATACCTTATTATTAGGGCACTAATTTTATTGGGGCACTAATTTTATTGCAGCGCGAATTTCCGCGACGTTTTCAGCGAATTTTAGAATTTTTTTGCATGCAAGTATGCATGCAAGTATACGTTGCATGCAAGTATGTTACCTGCACCGATTTTATTTTTCAAAGTTTGAAATTTAAATTGCAGAACGGATTTAACGAGCTATCGGGTACAGTGAGCATTTTCGTTGGTTCCAAGGTGCTCGTTATATACGGGTCCTAATATAATTACACAGGCTTAATCGATACTATTAAAGCTTAATTTATACTATTAAGGCTTAATTTAACAAAGGCGGGGGCCGCCAAAATAGCGTAACGGCCCGAAGTGCAAAAACATTTTACAAATATTTACCTTATTAACTTTTTAAAACATAAAATGTTTTAAACCTTATTTAATTTTTAATAAATTAATTATCCTTTTATTATTATTATTCCTTATTCAATAATTTTATAAATTATTCTTTCTTATAGGATAAAGCCATGGTATTCAAATTGTTATGGACGGATGACGACATTCATGGTTAATGTTTTCTACAATTTCAAAATATTAAACTGAAATGTTTTTCGTAAGTCATTTTAAGAAAAGGGCCTAATACTACTTTTAACTGAAATGGTATCAACATTTGTATACAGTATAAAAAAAATATACATTGAAAAATGTGTGTCGTTAAGGAAGGACAGAAAAAATATGAAATGATGTCCTTCCGTAACGGAGTTTTCAATGTTTTTTTCAATTTCGGTACTGTTAATTAAATAATACAACGCATTATTTTGAAAAGACTTGAAAGATTAAAATGATATAATTTATTAGTTTTAATATGATATATAAAACATTATATTTTTTTTTAAATTTTAAAATTTGTCACTCATGTCCCAAAATACCAAGACCTTACCCTATAGTATGTTTAATTAATTTATTGCTCAACAAAGTGAAAAAGCCTTTTTCTAACAAAACCAGAATATGACGTGACAAGTAAGATATTAGGAAGGTAAAAACTACATCAAAATGGATGAACTTATTTGACTGTACAGAGGATTTTCCAGATTATTGAATCTCATGTAAGGCTTTAATTTTTATATTAATACAATTTAATTTTTGGCTCATCAGAAAAATTACTTGTTTTGTAGTTTAGTTACATGTTATTTGTTGTAAGGAAATTTTAATTAATATCCTGGCTTTGCGCCTTGTAATAAGGTTCAGTAGCCTATTAAGAACATGCCTAAAAAGAAATAAAAAAGTCTGCTCCGCAAAAGAAATTATTTTGAAAATAATTAATATTTAGCACGGGCGAAGGGCGCCAAATTTTGGGTTCGCACCGGGCGCCATATGACCTGAATCCATCTCTGCAAAATCATGGAGTTTTGGTTTATTTACGAGGAGACACGTGAAAGTCCAATAGTTTACTCGCAAAAGGAGGAAATGCAAGGAATGGGCGTTAGAGCTGAGTTCGGGCTCATTTTTTGAGCCCCGAGCCCGAAGTTTCGAATGGAACTTTAACCCCTTGACGTAGGATTTAAATTTAAAAAAAAAAAAAAAGTCTTAAACTACACTATTTAATTTCCCTATAATTTTCATGTACATGCATTTCTACAATCCTCGAAAACGAATCATGTGGTTGTATTCTTGGGAGAATTTCGACATTAAAAAGTCAGTTTTCAGCTTCAGTTGCATTCACCTGATGAGCCCGGGCCAGCCCGAGCCCGAGCCTGTTTCGGGCTGGGGCTCAGCCTTTCTCACCTCTAGTCACAGTCTCTCCTCATTAATTTTTCTTATATTATAAGACCTCATATATGTAATAAATATCTTATAAATACAAGCAATATAAATACGGTGAAAATCGTTTATAACGATGCTGGTTATAACGACTAACCGCATATAACGACGGAATTTTTACAAGAAGTTTGGTTTGCTATTCTACTCCATACTAAATATATCGGTTATAACGACATCGTATATAACGACGAAACCTGCTATAACGACAGCGATTTTGTAGTCTACGTAGATTCTAAGTAGGGAAATTCGTATCGGATATAACGACGTGACTTGACAGTCATAAGTCGGAACAATGTGGGTTAGTTATCAAAATTTAAGCGTTATTTTAATCTTGTTTATTTACAAATTTCGCTGAACACGAATATTGAAGATAAAAAAACAAAAACAAAAAAAACAACCACCACGCGATTTATCCATTGAAGATCACGAAGGTCATATTCTTTAGGGGCCTATTTTATTTTTTAAGTATAGGGCCCATAAAACTCTTAAACCGGCACTGTTCGAAAGTCATTAGTATAATATAATAAATATTATTCATTAGATTTGTTTCCTACATTATATACTTTAGTATTTTCTAGAATTTTTTCAATTTAAAAAAATATAAAGTGTTATGTATTTACTGTGGCTATAAATATAATTTAATATAAACGGAAATGAAATTGATTATAATTAAATACATTTTTATTTAATTTTGAAACCAAAAAGTTTAATACTTTTTACTATCAAAATAATTTATAAAACTCTAGAGTGTATTATACTATAGGCTACTATGATTTTAAAAAGATATCGTTTATAACGACCGAATTTGCACGGTCCCTTGAAGGTCGTTATAACCGATTTCCACTGCATTAAATTTTTTTTTTATCAAATTCACCAAACTTCATTGGTAATTATCAATATTTAAGAGTAAATGTAATTAGTTTGCGTTTTAGTCACACTGACCAAAAGAATCAGTTATTATTAATACTGACTAGATTCATCTCACGAACAGTAACGCCCATACAATGGGCGTGAATGTTGTGCACAGTAGTGTACATGTAAGGCGTTAAAACGTTCATAAAAATGGGGTTTCCACGATGGTCAAAGAAAAGCTACTTAAAAAAATACGTCACATTTAATTTTTTTTATTATTTAAAATAAAAAATTAAAACCGTCCAGGCATGCAATAAAAAAAAAAATAAATAAATAAATGCGAAAACGAAAATCAAATATCTGTTCGGTTTTCCTTAATTTAATTTTGATGTTTTGAAACAAATTTAATAACAAATTTTCGGCGATGTTTAAAATCGGAAATGAAAATTCGATGCTGTCTTGTTTCCGTTTACACGCGAAGAAGCAATTTAAGAAGAATTTGGCGAATAAGTTTGGCGAATAATAATTCAAGTATTTTTTTTGAATCAGCACGAAAATTCTGACTTTTATTTAATAGGGGCTGTGCACGAAGCCGAGCTGTGTTCATTCAAAGGCAGGGTTTTAATCAGTAGCGTAGCTAGGGGGGGCGGTCGCCACAATTCGGAGGGCGGCAATTAGCCTTTAAAAAACAAAATTTATTTGTTTTGTTACCCCATTGGGTGGGGTGGGGGCAATGACAGTCATTCGCCCCAAGGGGCAAAATATCTAGCTACGCTTCTGGTTTTAATAATTCGAATTCTTTTAATGAAAAAAGTTAACACATTTAATAAGCGCTACCCTTGGCGAGAAACCGAGTTCGTCCACGGATTTGAAAAAGCGCCAAGAAAAAATCGCGCGTACCATGCTCGCAGATTTCGTTTAGATCGCCGTGGTCGTTATTACCGTTTCTGAGGTGGGAGTGAACGTCTTTGTTTTATTGCTGGATACTGTGCTAAAATTTATGCATTATAAATCCGCTGCTTGCGTCGGAATGTGAATTTAAAATTCTGTTAGATGTGTGTTAATTCGAATACTGTGACTGTTGATTCTGGGATAAATTTACATCTTTGCCCGCCATTCACCATTGACATGTGGTTCTGTGTGGCATCAACCACTCCATTTTTCATCACATGGTTCTAAAGTAAGTTATACGGATATAGAATAACTAATTTGCATGAAGCGATTACCAATGCGCTGTACAGCAACGATCTCCAATTATCAGTGATATTAATTGCATCAATTAATTTAATTTTCCGTTGTTAATGGATGGTTAATTTAACATGGCGCTGGCGTTACGTAAATATATGTTTTGGTCTAGTATTTGCGCGCCAAATTGGGAGCGGATGTAATGTGCTTTCGATTGCTTCCGACCGAGAAAATCCACTTCTTGATGTTAAAGTTGCAAAAACAGAATTCAAATTTCGAGCAAAAGCATCTTATCAGCGAAAGTTTGTTAGTTAAATATCCAGGTTACGGTTATGAAGATTTTTTTTTTCACTATTATTCCATTTTCAGTACTTCCAGATAACTTTTCCTCGCTTTATTAAGCCATTATCTATTCTTAGATGGGTGAAGATTCGTCCAAAATCGTTTGTTTTTTACGAAATGTTACTTCAACCCAGTTTCATATTATGTGTGCCCATCCCGTTTAGTATTTCCGCAAAATCATTGGCGTACGCGGAAAATTCGTAAGTGGGGAGAGGGGGGGTTCAGAGCTAGAACTTATAATCCTGCATTAAATATACGACATTTCATTGCAACGGGGGGGGGTTTACAACCCACATCAATACGCCCCTGCGTAAAAGGGTATAGGATCGTCTGTTATTTAGCCGAGGTTGGTTTTTCATCATTAACCAGTCTTCCAAGCCACATCCTTTTTTCTGATCCACATCTATTTAATATCCCATCTTTACATGGGCGCCCTAGAATTATATGCAAGGGGGTGCATTCAGGAAAAATTCCAATTGAATAATGTTGTTGGACTATAGTTTCTTGTGGATTCAGTCCTTTTCCTCCCTTTTTTCATAAACCAAGGGGGTGCAAGTGCACCCCCTTCAACCCCCTCGGGGCGCCCATGCATCTTTGATTTTCAAGGTTATAAAAATGGGATTAAGTTTTGCGCCCTCAAATGACTTTTTTCTTTTTAAATTCCTGTGTAATTACAAACGATATAAAAATAAGAAGTGCGGAGACTTATTTTGTTACGAAATCGGAAGAATTTTGGAGACGGGAGGGGCGTGTCTCATCTTGGGATATTTTCTAAATTTTTGCGAAATTTTATCTTTTAATTCCCCGTTGTTAAAACTGTAACGAAGGAACATTCCAGAAAAAATAGATTTAATTTTTTCTTTGTGTATGAGGGTGTACTTGTTGTCTGTTTTGTAGAGGAATGTAGGAAAACATTAGAAAAGTCCCCCATTTTTTAAATATGAGCTTAAACGGAAACCTGACGAATAAACCATTATGTTAGTATAAATAATAAAACGATCCACTAGGCAAAAATTACACTATAAAATCCATTAAGCCATTAGCAGTTATTGTAGACTCACTAAACCGGTCTTTGATAATCAGGCTCTGCCGTGAAAAGGGCGGAATTCTGCTTATATGTGTCGCACGAACGGGAGGTTTAATAAAAAAATATTGTTTTTATGCACTCCCTCCAGTGCCATATGAAAGGGGTTCTTACAGGATCAAGCCCCCTATTGGCTATCAAAGCACATTTTCTCTAAGGCCCCATAACGTGATCGTCATTAAAGCGAGTGTTCTCCATAATTTTTGAATCGTTATGCTACTGACTTCCGTTAATCCGACACTTCCCTATGTAAAGAATCGACGAATTAACCGGGGTAATGTTTACTGTATGCCCATAGAAATTCGTCTACCCTTTTCTGACGTACAGGAGTCCATTCTGGAAGGAAAAAAAAATTCAACTTGATAAGTTTCGTGCGTCTTATTAATATTTGCGAAAAATTGCATGGTTCAAAAAATTTCATGGTTCGCCGATGCTTACGAAGTATCGAAACATCGCTATTTTATAAACATGCATGTTACTGAAGCAATTTTTCCGTTCCCTCGTCAGTGGCGTAGCGATTAAAAAAATAGGGAACCTCAAATAGATTTAAAGGAGATAATGTGATGCTATGTTAGAGAAAATATTTTGATATGTAGTGGGGGAACCTTGAGCCTTGTTATTCCCTACACCTACTGCACCACACCCTACTATACTCTGTGATGACATGGTGATAACGCTTTCGTATATCTTGACATTAACCCAGAGTCGATTTACAGTGGAACCACGTGCCCGTCGTAGTCCGAGGTTTCGTTTCCTGAATGGTAGGGTTCGGATTTTTCCATAGATCTTAGGGCAGAGTGACCTTAGTTGTCCTTGCACCATGAAAAACAAACTACCCACAGGTTTTCCACCAAGCTATGGAGGAAGTACTTTGGACTTGAGCATCTGAATGACTCATTTTGTAATTGCTAATGTCGCTAGTAATTATCGTGATTGCTTGTAATCAGGTTATGTTTACGGGTTTTCCTCTTATTTTTTTCTCCAGAAGATTAGTTTATTGGATTTTTAATGGCGCAAGGACAAGCTGAGTAATACTGAGTGCTTTTTTTTTTCCTTTTCCAGAAGTGAACATATTTTTTTATTTATTTTTCACTTGTACAGTACAAATAATGTACATTATATTTCTTAATTTCAATATGTGGAAACAATATGACCATACAAGGAAGGGTCACAGGAAAATACCTTTTTGGATAGGACCTAGGACCTCGAGTAGATTAAGGACAATCATGTTAATAGCACCAAGTTAAATACAAAAATTAATCTATTTGATATCAGTTCACCACAATCCACCAGGTCGTTAGTACATTATAAGTTTAATTTGTTACGAGAGCAGTGATGAGATTAAGTGCTCTTAATTTATTTTTAAATTCATTAATTCCATTTAATTTTTTTATATCCTCAGGTAAGTTATTCCAGAAGTTAGGATTTTCTTGAAATTAATATTACTTCTCTCTGTTTCAGTTCTTATTTTCGGTAAGATTGTCATATTTCCGGCAAATATTTCTTTCTCTTTCATTATATTTAATTTTTATTAACTCCATGTGCTTGTTTTTCTTAATTCTTTGAAACATTATTTAATCAAAATACAGTAGTCATGCATTAATTCAAATGGTACGATATTGTATTTAATATATTTTTCCAGTTCATTCTATTATTGTTAGTTTCATTGTTTTTTTCTGTATATTTTTTAATATATTTCCATTGACTATGCCAATATCTCCCCCATATACATAGTTGCGATACTTAAGACGACTTTGTATCATGGAGTAATAAAGGTCAACATTAATTTTATCTGTCAATATATTTATTGCCTATTCTTTTTAGTATTCCTATGTCTTTACTTGCTTTTTTTTTGTCACAAAATTTACTTGAGCATTCCAATTTAATTTATCTGTTAGTTGAACTCCCAAAAATTCTAATTGTTGTACCACTTTAATTTGTTACTAGTTAGGATTGAATTATTGTATTGTCAATATTGATATTTTTGCTTCTACTTGAGAAAATCATTACTTTAGATTTATCTACATTTAATTTGATTTACATATTCGGCGGAGAGGGATTGCTTACCGACAAACTGTTCACTGAAGTTCGGGGGTTGGTTCTGTAGTCCTTTATGTGGTTCGGATTCTACGGGAGGTTTAATGAAGACAATCATGCGAGCGGGCATCTTTGTGTGCTGTGCAAGATCGGCTTTCAAATACCCTTTGCCCCCACCCCAGCTCGTCTCAGTGGTTGGTTGCGCTGTTTGAGAGTCCCGTCTGGGATTACAGTGTCGCCTTTGGCGGCCACTTTTCCCCAAAATGTAATGTAATGATTCCACAAGAGAAAACGTAGGGCTATTACCCTACGCTGATGTGTTACTCGACACCCCATGTTATCGTGGAACGCATGCAGTTTTACTGGCCACCGTATTCCGGGGTTCGTTCCATTGTCGGCGGAGGTTCGGAAAAACTGCAGGTCTCGGTGCAGCATGACCAATACTCAGTGCCGGATTTAGGCCAAGGCCTTGCGGTGGTAACGCGTTCGTCTAGCGTGCAGTTATCTCGGGTTCGATTCCTAACTGTGCTTTAAAAAAAACTCTTACCGAATGTTCATTGTAGTTCGGGGGTTGATTCCTAGGCTTTAAGACCTTCGAATTCCTCGAAAAACTGTAGATCTCGGCACCACAGCCTGTCCTTTGCTGTCCTTGCGCCGTAGAACTTAAACGTGTAGGTTAAGTAGGCCCAAGTTTAGGGCCCTGCGATTTCGGGAATCACCGCAAGGGCGTGTTATTCGAGTTTGAGTCTTACTTTAATTTTGTTTATTAATAAATGTCCAAGAAATTTTCATTCTTGATAAACCTGGAAATTGAAGATAATGAACTTCAAAGAAAAAAGCATGTCGACTGTATATCGTGCGGACCGCATTTTCTTCAGGGGGCCCATTTGATCCTCCCTGTCTGAGGGCCCCCTAAAAATCACAACCCAACTTTGCGTAATTATATTTCCCGCCTTTCATTGGCGTAGTGCTAACAGGCTACAGGCATTCAGAAAATTTGGGTTGATTCCAAACGGCAGACCCTGCGGTGGCGCAGTGTGGTAACGCGTTCTCCTAGTGCGCCGCTAATCCGGGTTCGACTCCCAGCAGTGCAAAAAGAACGCTTACTCAGAGATCTCATAAAGATCGCACTGCTCACTGTAGTCCGGGGTTTGGTTCCCTAGGCCTTAAGAGGTTCGGATTCCTCGGAAAACAGTAGGTCCCGGCGCAGCATGACCACTGTAGTCTTTGAGCCGTAAAACCAAAAGGAAGGCGAAGCGATTCCAAACGGTAGTGAATGCGCTTTCTACCAGTGGCATAGCCAGAAAGACGGAAGTGGGTGTTTAAAAATTAGTATATAAAATTTTGACTTTATTTAGTTTCATCTCATTATAGCCAACTCTATTATAAACTTATAATGAATTTCAGTACTTTTTTCAGCTTTAACTTGCGTATTTCAAATCTTGGTTGGAAATTCATATTTTTTCAGATAATTTTGCAGGAAAAGAAAAAAAAATCTGACATTGAAACACAATTTATATATGACAGGGTAGGGTCAATACAAGAATTGAAAATTTTCTCCTTTACATTCTAAGCTGAATTTTAATCTTCTTGCCGATGCCTATTTTGATAGCAAATCAAGCACCTCATCGGAACATATATATTGACTTCGCGATGAAAGGTGGCGTCTCTCTCTCTCCCTCCTCTGTTCACGATTCAAAGTACCTGTAGGTGGCGTCCAAATCACAGATCCAACAGCGAAAACATTCCTACGTGTGCCTATATCTATGTGGTGCAGATGAGATTAAAAAAATTGAAAACAAAATGTTTTTAAGGACTATTTTTTTTATCATACAAATAAAAAAAAACAAATTCTTGGCTTCTCTGTTGCCTATTGCGATGGAGGTTATAACCCCAACCTCCCCGGTTACGTTTAAGCTCTCTGTTGATCCGTAGTTTGAGGTATTTACTAGATGACAGGTGTTAGGATTCCTCAGAAAACTAGGTCCCGGGGCAGCATGACCTTAGTTGTCCTTGCGCCATATAACGCAAGAAATTCCTATCCTCAACAGGCGATGGAGATTCGAATCCCTCTGGAAACGAGGGCTTAGCGGAGAACGACTTCAACTGTCCTTTGCCCTAAAAAAATGTATTCCCGATATTCACTCATTATATCCTTCATACGTTTTGGCTCAAAATGATCCTTATTGAACTTGCGCCATAAGAATTCAATCGGCCATTCTTCACTACGGTGGCGCAGAGGTAACGAGTTTGCCTACCGTGCCGTGAACTCGGATTCGACGCCAATGGTTATACCGTATGTACGGTCTCTCCTTGTTTGGCGTAGAATGGCACTTGATGTCCTTGCCCCATAAAACTACAACCAACCAATCGACGCCAATGGTACAATAGAACACGTGACTTTTTCGGCCTATGGTCGTCCAGGGTTTGGTTTCCTAGGCAACCAAGGTTAAAATTACTTGAGGCAAACTAGAACTTGGCACAGCATGATCTTAGTCGTAATCCTTGCGTCGTAAAGCAGTCTGATCTCAGGTGTGCTTTTGAATCAGGTCAGCTGTGTACAGGGTGGGTCATAAGTTCGTAAGAACTTTAAAAAAATCATAAAAAAGAAACAAATAATGATAAAAAAGTGCTGTTTGCACGAAAGGGTTTCTAGGAAGTTGAATTTTCTTTAGTAGCAAAAAATGTTTAGTTCAAAAAATCACCTACAAATGGTGCTGAAAACTCCAAAAGACAATGGACAGGACAACTGTGCATTCCATCGATTTATTATTGCAACAGTTGTTCAAGATGAACCCCCAAACGTATGACAGAACTAAGGCGAACAGCACATGACATGTCGCCATTTCCCGTCTTCAGTTGTTTCGTAACGTAGTGCTTCTAATGCAACGTTTAGGTCAAAGAAGTTTAGCAATGGCACTTGATCCGGCAGCGATAACCTCCAATTCTGTAGTATTTGGATTCGAATGAGCATTCCACGTGCGTTCAGGTCATTTATTACAATTCTTAGTTAGTTGTGTACTTCTGCTGAATACTTTGCGTATCACTGCCGTCCACCTGTGACTTTTAAACAAAATTTTTTCTACTGAAAAATTCGATTTTCCTAGAAACCTTTTTGTGCAAACTGCACTTCTTTATGATGTTTTAAAATATTTACGAACTTTCGAAGCACTCTGTACATAAAAATAGTGTACGCATGTGTGCATGCAAATACATTCTATAATAATCGTCTCGCAGGCCGCATAAAAAAAAAAGCACTGGTGGGCCGCAGGTTGCCGACCTCCCTTTTTGTCAAATTGTACGTAAGATCTTTTTATTCTAAGAAACGATTTACTCTAATCTCGGAATGATGCCGACAGTCCTGCATTCAAATACGTTTTGAGGCGCTATTCCGTTCATATTTTGTATTCGTTGCCTTTTGCATTTCGTTCTGTCTGTGAATAATTATAAAAGAACCCCTTCACCCCCAACTTCAAATAACTCTTTCGTTAAATTTAGAGTATCAAAAATAGCTTTCGAAGAAGCGGGTGGTTGGGCTGCACGCGAGTATCTCTTTCCGGAATTTGTGGGACTTGGTGGGACGAAAAATGGCTAACACGTGGAACATTGGCCAATAGCTTCCTCTATTATTTCAAAAACGGGAATTCGGTGCAGCACGACCTTTGCTGTCCCTGCGCCGTAAAAATCCAGCTGATACCTGGGTTTCTTATTTTACGACCGCTGTGTACGTAGGGCCCGATGAACAAAACGTGTGGTTCCTGAATTGGAGGTTTGAAAAATTCAGAGTCCCCACACTGTACATATTTTTTTTTTATGAATTGAAATTTCGTAATAACTGCACCTCGTGCTTGCTTTCTTAACGTGCAATCCTGTTAAAATATAAACTATAGTTTTATGTCTCGTAAGCAGAGACGCATTTAGGTCATATGGTGCCTGGTGCGAGCCCAAAATTTGGCGCCTCTCCCTCCCAAATATTATTTTTAAGAGAACCCTTTTTTGTGGGGCGCAATTTTTTTTATTTCTAGAGATCTCCTTAATAGGCTACTAAATCTTATTACAAAAAATACTGAATATTATTACAAGACGGAAAGCCACGATAACAATTAAAATTTCCTTACAACAAATAACATGTAACTAAACTATAGGCACCCGTATGGGAGAGCAGGGGGGGGGCGAGCCTCCCCTAACCGTTTAAAAATCTGATTTGCCCGATTCTGCTGTGCACTTACTTTCAGAAGTTTTTCAGTCACATTTTAAATCAAGGTAGTTTGCAGCTCATTACTAATTATCAAGCAGTATCAATTATTTTTGTAGCATTTTAGTATCTTGTACATTCACTAAAATGTTTGACAGCTTTGAGAAGGAGGTAATAATTTTTCTCAGTCCCCCCTAAAGTTATTGCTATAGGCGCCACTGCTAGTATCGCGAGTTACCTATTAAATTAGTGAAATTCGACTTGTTGAAGTCATTATACAATAATTTTTGCCACCCACGTTTAAGTAGCTCAAACTAGAGCTTTTTTTATATTTGGAGAAAAAGAGGCGCGGACCTCATCCTGGATTCGAACCAGGGTCCCCGCGTTGAGCCCGCGGTGTCTTGACCTACTAGACGAATGTAGATAAGAACAAACGCATTTTTCTCCGTATATGAGGATGTAAGATATTATTACCCTTCACAGGGATAACACAATTGCCAAATAATGGTCAACACAGAAGGTCCTTAATGTACTTATCTCCGAAGAAAGGGCACCTCTATTTAGGGGACAAAATGGCCGTCCCGTGCGTGTACCTTATTGGGAGATAACGCTCTATATACACAAAGAATAATGTTGCCTATCGACTTGGAATGCGAAACAGCTGTTGCCCTTTATCTATTCCCAAGTATCGGCGGTTTTGTTGTTCGACCGCTTGTTTTCTGTTGTTACTTTTACCTGGTCTTCGTTCGGTGATTCGTTTCCATAGTTTGAGTTTCTTTCAGAGGCGGTGCGTATCATAAATAACCCTTGAAAGGAATTATTGTATCTCGTTGAGAACGCGTCAGGTGTTTCTAATTCCCAGTTCCATCAATTTCGTGTGCAATGACACGCCACACACACAGACATGCAACGGATTTGGTGGCGTTCCTTCGCATTATGCTAACGCAACCAAATCATTGTTTCTGAACAGAGAGAAAGCGAAGTGTGGTCTTTGTCGGATCGGGCCTTTTGTGTGTTTTACGGTCTTAATATTTCCGTGGGGATTCAATGCAATTCCATGCAATCTTGTCACGCGAGCTCTATAGTGGTAATGCGATTATCATGCAGAAAAGTCTGGTTTCAGTTCAAAAGGCTTTCGACTGGCCAGTAATTCGGGGTATGTTCTCCGGGTCTGTGGTTCTCAACCACCACCATCATTACTAAAATAATATTTAATAAAATGATATAATTATTAACCTTATTGAATTATTGAATATATATAATTATTAACCATCTATACTAAACTAAAAATAAAATTGCGAAAATGCGGTCCAGTTTTTTTTTAAGTATGGTGAGAGACTGGTGCTAACAAATTTACTCGCAAATACCATTTAAAAAACAAATTTTTTTTTTTAAAGTTCCTATATTTGTGAGGCCAACGATGTTTTAGCTCTGTATTTTGTTGTGCCTGTCCTTATAAGCCTAAAGTTATATGGGTCCCAAGCCTTCCCACTCCAAAAGATTTGAAAAGATTGCAATTTTACATACATTG
>QLNU02014802.1:42232026-42255024 GCA_006491805.2 Dysdera silvatica
GTTGGGTTCCCGTGCTAATAACTCAACTTTGATTCCGACACATACCTTAGCACTTTTTTCCATATTTATAGTCCAAGGTTTGATCTTTAAACGGAGATGTTCAGATTCCTGGAGGAACTGCAGAGCCCGACATAGTATATCTTGGTTGTCCTTGCGCCATAAAGAACAATTTTGCATCTTAAGGGGACATAGCGATAACGTGTTGGGTTCCCGTGCTAATAACTCAACTTTGATTCCGACACATACCTTAGCACTTTTTTCCATATTTATAGTCCAAGGTTTGATCTTTAAACGGAGATGTTCAGATTCCTGGAGGAACTGCAGAGCCCGACATAGTATATCTTGGTTGTCCTTGCGCCATAAAGAACAATTTTGCATCTTAAGGGGACATAGCGATAACGTGTTGGGTTCCCGTGCTAATAACTCAACTTTGATTCCGACACATACCTTAGCACTTTTTTCCATATTTATAGTCCAAGGTTTGGCCAGTTACTATACAGGAAGACGTTCCAGATTCACTCGGGGAGGACTGGGGCCACGACGTAATGTGTGTGGTTGTCCTTGCGCTATAAGCCAATTCGGAACCCTAAGGAATCATTGCGATAACGCGTTGGATTCCCATGCTAATAATTCGACTTTGAATCCCGCGCGTACCTCAGCCCTATTTTTCATACCAGTCCGGGGTTTAATTCTTAACGAGGGAAGATGTTTGAACTCCTCTGGGACTGGGGCCGACGTAGTACATCTTGGTTGTCCTTGCGCTATAGAAAACAATTCTGAACCCTAAGGAATCATAGCGATAACGCGTTGGATTCCCATGCTAATAATTCGACTTCAATTCCAGCACGTACCTCAGCCTTATTTTTTCATATAGTCCGAGGTTTGATCCCTGAACGAAGATGTTCAGATTCCTCGAGGAACTGCAGGGTCCGACGTAGTGTCTTGGTTGTCCTTGCCCCGTAAAACACAAGCATGCCTTCCTGGCGAAAATGACACTCTACATAATTATTTCTGGTGTTCATTACCTATTCTGATTAATTTTTCCGAAGAGCAGTGTTTTTCCTCGCGAGCTCAATTAGCTATTAGCCAATTGGTTTTCGTTGGACATACACCGAATTAAACCAGTCGTATGTGTGCGAACAATTTGCAGATCGTCTTTTTTGCAATTCAAAAAGGACAATTTGCAAATTGTTTTTTGCAGCGTCGAGGCAAACGGAAATGAAAGCGGAAATCGTTTAAAGCGGCTTTCTTTTTTAAGTGGCTTACAATGGTTTTACCGACAGGTGGTTGGTTGAAAGGGAAAGTGTGATAATTGCGTAAATCATTGATTTTCGTATGTGTTGCGGTGTAATAATTTTTGTCTTTTATTTTAAATATGTGCATGAGCCCTGTAGTAGGGTTGTCAATCGACATTTCTAGTTATGGATGTATCATTGCCTATAACATCGATTATTGAAAAATAATAGTTATGTGTATGACATTGTGCTGAAGTGTCGATTTGTGCGCAGTACATTATGTAAATAGTTAAGAATAGTAATATTTAGGTGGGAATTATAGAGAATAATATATTTAAATTGGAGTGAAATATAATAAATATTTGTTATTTAAAGGGTAAGAGTGTATTTATAAATGGTAAATAAGAGTGTATTTATAAATGGTAAATAAGAGTGTATTTATAAATGGTAAATAATAGTGTTTATAAATGGTAAATAATAGTGTTTATAAATGGTAAATAATAGTATGTTTATAAATGTGTTTTATATAATAGTGTAGTTTATAAATAGTGAATAATAGTGAGTAATAGATTCTGCCTTCACTTGACAAAGGGAGCAGTTGGCTCCCGAAACGTCGTGTTTTTAAACCTTACGCCAGTGTCGAAATAACTGTTTGTTATTAATAGTGTAGTTATAAACCTTGATGAATAATAGTGTACTTTATAAGTATTAAATAATAGTGTGTTTATAAATATTAGTAAATAATAGTGTAGTGTAAACAGATAATAGTGTACTTTATAAGTAGTAAATAACGACGTGTTTATAAATGGTAAATAATATTGTCTTGTAAATAGTGTTTGTAAATGGTAAATAACAGTATTTATAAATGAAAGTGAAATAACAGTATTTATAAATGGTAAATAACGAGTATTTATAAATGGTAAATAACAATTGTTATAAATGGTAAATAACAGTATTTATAAATGGTAAATAACAGTATTTATAAGTAGTAAAATAACAGTGTTATAAATGAGTAAATAGCAATTATTTATAAATGGTAAATAACAGTGTTATAAATGGTAAACAACAGTATTTATAATGGTAAAAAAACAACAGTATTTATAAATGGTAAACAACGATTTATAAATGGTAAACAACAGTATTTATAAATGATGAAACAACAGTATTTATAAATAGTAAATAGTGTGTTCATAAATAGTAAATAATAGTGTATTTTATAAATAGTAAATGATAGTGTATTTTATAAATAGTAAATGATAGTGTACTTTATAAACGGTAAATAACCATGATTGTTTTGAGTTCACTGGACCGAATTCAAGTTCCAGTAAACCTGGTTGTGTGTATCGCGGCCAGAGGTCATGTTAAGCTATCATTCTCGTTGTGAGACGATTTTTTTTTTTTTGACTAAGCAAGCTAAGCTTAGACCTATAAAACTTATCGCATCGTGTTTTTCGCCAATTTGGCTAGGTTTTCGACGTAATTTATTTTTAATTTAACTGAATGGTAATTTTTTTTAGCGTTGATAACTTTATTACTAAGCTTGGACCTATAAAATCCGTTACGTCGCGGGTTTGGATTTTTCGTAGCATTTTCCATCACGTTTTTTTCAGCCACATTCCGTTAATTGTAAATAGTTTTTTCAACGTTAACTTATTTTTAATTTAATTAAACATTTCCGCACTTCTACAAGTGAGCTAGTGTTCAACAGTGACTACATTAAAATTCCGAGACAGTGTTGAAATTCTTATTTATAAATTCGCTTATTTTCATAACTATTTTGTTATATCCTTTCTCACATTCTTAGACTTCTCTCGTTATTAATTCTTTGTCACAATCTGAAGAGCGAAAGACATTTCGCATGCTTGAGTTTCAGGTATGCGGATTTGGCCAAAGCCGCCTGAGAATTTCAAGCGGGGAATATCGAGTGTTTTCAATTTGGCGCGTAAATTGCCTTGCGTCATGGTGTCTATTTTCCCGCGCAAATTGGCATCACTTGGCAAACCTCGTTTATTGTACGTAATCGGGTACAGTATTGACGGGTATAGTGTTCGATTCCCGTGGGAGAAAGGGCTGCCGTAGTTAAGAGGTCTCGATCAGCATGCGATCCCGTTTCAAGCGGTGGTGGTGGAGGAAACGACCATGGAGAAGGCGACAAACAATGGGTCAGCGAAGTTTCAAGATATTTTTTTCATTATGGAAACTCTTCTAATATTAAAAATACTTAAATAGATATAATGTGATGGATAGATCGTTGTTTTCATTTTCGTTGGTTGCGACCCTTGAAATTGATGAACTTCGCGACGTGTCTGTTAAAGTGAAGAAGTAGAAATTCTTAATGATGCCATTAACTTCTGTGTTCGGGAAATCCGAGTTAATTGTGCATTACACATAACTAATAACTCTCCTGAAGAAAATTATTGAGGGTATGCGGTGATGTCTTAATTAAAGAGTATTGAAATTGCGGGGTTACTGGACTTGGTGACCTCACAGCGCCGAGCTGACTGACATTTGACTGGTCGTCTATCGTCTATCCAAGCCCAAGGTGGCAGTTGCCACTTTCATCAGTTTTTCATTCCTCCCTTGGTCGTACGCAGGATATTATTTTGAGGCTTGGGGGAGTTCAGGATGTTTTTCCTCATTTGTTTACATTCAAGTTTGTAAATGACTTGAAAAAAAAAAGGCTGAACTTTGTTGAAAGTTGCCCAAAAACCAGCAAATACAAAAACTCCCTTGAGAGTACGCGACGCATACTCGATATTTTTCAAAATTTCTTGTGAGTACGCGGCGCATACAGTGCGTACCCTTTAGGGACAGCCCTGTTATAAATTTAATCGTTAACTTACATTATTAACTTCGAATTTTTTTCTTTTTTAAATCGACATCGTAAGGCTGCAGCGACGTAGCCTTAGGACGTCGTAATAATGTATTCAATTATCGTGAGGTTAACCGGAGTCCCACTGACGATCCAAGGCGGTATTGATGCCCCCACCCCCAAAAACTTGAGCCGGGATTATATCATGGAAAATTAAATGAAAAGTACTGGACAATTGGCTAATAATAGGCATCGGAAACACATCCCCAACAACCTTGAAAGATTTCTGGGTCTGCCCTTGCCCGTTTCTGGTTCCAATGATATTCTAGAGCAGCGTTTCTCAACCTTTGAGGACGTGGCCTGGCAAATTTGTTTTTTACGAATGCCCGGTCCCAACAAATTTACTTGCAAACGCCTCTCTCCCTCTTTAGAATATCCTCAGTATAAAATATTTATTCATGAAAAGTGCTTAGAAAACTAAAATGACGAATTCCAGGAGAATCCCTCAAGGCCCAAAACCGTGCCGCGGCACGGTGGTTGAGAAACAGTACTCCAGAGCGGTGGTCATCAACCGGTGGCTCACGGACTACAGTTAGTCCGCAGAAAAAGCTGGACATTATTTGCATTTTTAATGTTTGATTAATAATAAAACAAAAATAATATTCTAAGAAATTCTCATATTCTGAATGACAATTTCCACCTTTATATTGCACTAAATTCACGAAATGTGGTCTGCGGGATTTAAAATTATGAATTTAGTGGTCTGTGAGGCATTTTGGCCCCGTGTTTGGAGAGGGGGAGGGGCGATCTGTAGATCGAAATGTGCTCCCTGGTTTCTTCACTTAGAATTTTCTTAACGGCTTCATATACAGCAAAACCTCCTTTAACGATCACCTCTAAACAACGGTAACCTCCGAAGTCCGGCCACATATCAATGAAACAGAACGCATTCCATAGGATTAACATTAATGCTAACCACCTCCAAACAGCGAATTCCGAACAACTGCCACTTTATAGGCATTACGGAAAATTTTTTTACTAAAATTTTCAAATATTTCTGCAACCAAGATTGTTAACAATGTAAAGTAAACTTTAGTGTATTTTATTTCAAAATACTCCATTGAAACATACGTTCATTTTATAGCTTTATACCTACACCCCTTTCTCTAAATAATACGCTGCCGCTGCTTATCAACTACCGTCCAAATATTTCGTCTGCGCAAACAACCACTCTCCGCTAAAAATTGGGTTTTGCCAGTTCCAGTCCGTTATGCGTTATTACCATTTAGTAGTGTCGTATCAACCCAACTTCGTCATTATGAACGTCAGTTTGTAATCACGACGAGTTCTTTAAGAAAATTCTTAAGTCTAAAGGAAAAAAAATTAACAAGGACAGAAAAAAAGCGCAAGTTTACGAAAATTAGCAACGCTTTACGGTTTGGGAGATCGTAGATAAATGAGATTTTAAAATACAGTGAAGATTGTCTGCAATAATCCTTTCATTACTTGAACTTAGATAAAAAAAATAAAGCTTTGCAACACCGGAAAGGAAGAACTTGAGAAAGTGTTAGTTGTTTTCCAATTGTCGATTTAAAAACTTTCAATCAAAAATCCTGCAATTAAAATATTTTTTCAACTGTACAGGATTTCTCTTCAGCTGATGAACCAGAAAACTAGTTCATTACAGCGGAGGGGAGGACGTCATTCCAGAACTGGTTTTGGCGCAAACGTTCATTAAAAATCCAGTTCTGAAATGACGTCAAATCTGTAATGAGCTAACCCGTTTGTGACGTCAGCTCCCGTGAATTCTAATGGTACCATCGGTCAACTTTCCGCGAACGAACTATAGATGATCTTGCGCACCCACCCCACAGCCATGGACATATCTCCCCTTCTGCGCCTCTGGCGTGGGCATTCCACACCACCCCTAGCTACGACCCTGCTGCTAGTGGAACCATGGAGGTAGGAAAAAATGGAGTACTAGTTGATTATATTCAAGCCAAAAACAGTCATGTTGGATGGCCAGCCTTCCTAATGTTTCTTATGTGGAACCATGAAACTTAAAAAAAAAAATTAATAATTCGGGTTCCACGTAATTTATCTTCATGAAAATTACTTTGTTACTTTGGAATGTTTAGAAGGAAAAAACAAAATTTTTATTATGATTATTTAAAGTAAAATTTCAATGAAACAAAACATTTTTTGGAAGTTCAGTATTTACCTGTTATTAATTAATTTGTACACCATGTAGGTTACATTTGGAAAAATGTATTCTTTGATTGCTGTGGATTTATCAAACTAAATGCTTACAGTTAAATATAGAAAATTCTGTTTAAAATTACTAATTAAATTTAATGGGCATGTTATGCTTGAAAGTTGGCGTGTCTAGCGTGGCGCTGAAGAGGAAGAAGTCGTTTCAGTAAATTACTACGATAGTGATGCTCCTACACCTTTCCCTACCTCCATGAAGGCAACTGTGTAAGTATATCCATATATTATCTATAACAGCGGTTCTTCCACTGAGGTCCACGGACTCTTGGGAGTCCGCGGAACCCTATCAGGGGTAGGAGCCGCAAGATCTTCCCAGTGTTTCATAAAGGTTCGGAAAAATACCAAGAAAAAAAGCATTTGCTCTTTAATGCTAAGAATAAATTATGAGGGGACGAAAAATTCCTTCCTTAAATGGTGAAAATTAGTGATGAAACACTAGAAATAAATACATATGATGCAAATTCCGGGCTTTAAACTTTGAGTTAATTCTTGGGGGTCCGCGAGGGCGAGTGATCTCTGAAGAGGGTCCGCGGTCTAGGAAAGTTAAAGAACTGCTGATCTATAGCATTATTAATTTATTGCGAAAATGTGACATGAAGTGCGTATATGCTATTGGAGAAACGGATGGACTTGTGCGATCCAAGGTTGCCACAAACCTCCAACTTGTAAATAAGCGCAATATCTGTGAAGCGCAGTAAAGCGATGTATTTCTGCACTGTGTCTTAAAGAGAGGTGTTATCAAAGTGGAATGCAAACATTGCTGTGTAGTCCGATGTTTGGTTCCCTGGCAATACGCGGTTCAGATTGCTAGGAAAGCCATAAGCTCTGGCGTAAGATGACCTTTGCGCCATGAAAACACAATTTTATGGAACCTGGTAAAGTGACCACCTTGTTAAATTGACCGCCTGAATAAATTGACTACTTTTTTTTTATAAGAGAGAACTGGTAGGGGACTCGGTAGTTCCTATACCAAAGTCTGTGATATATAGTGACCACCTCTCTATGGTGACCGGTCCCAAAGGTGGCCACTTTAGGCACGTTTTACTGTACGTGCTTATTTAAGGACTTAGACCGGCACAATTTTGACACGCGAAATATTATGAGTGCTATCTCGCATAGCAAACGTTTTGACAGATTTATCGCGTTTCATACAGAACACATCTCTTCCAAATTTCTGTGCTAGACGTTGTCGTTCTTGCCACTTCGTTGGTGCTACTTGTGAATTAGTCTTCTACTTGATGGATACTGGGTTGCGTGTGGGGTGGTGCAATTGCTTTCTGAGATTTGTCGCAGCTGTCTTCGAAGATAATCAGCCGTTTGTATTCCAGAGATATGGGCATTCCATTACCTCTGTTTGGTGTAACGGCGTGTGGAAAATGCAGAATCGTCTGCCTTATGGAAATGGATTGTGAATAAATCTTCCGCATACAAAAGAACCCATCATCCGTGCATCTTCTTAAGCGGGGAGGTGAGATGCCTCTATTTACTTTCTTCTCTGCTCACGTTTTGCTAAGCTGCTTCTCTCTCTCTCTCCCAAAAATCGCTGGGTTTTCGCCAAATTCCTGAGAAAATTGTACGTTTAAAAAATTGTTTTCTAAAAGTTCACCTAATTCTGGAACTAAACCATTTTTTTTTTAAATAATAAAAACGCTTCCTCATTTTAAATATCGCGGTCGTGTTTTATTTGGTCGCGGTGTTGTCGAGTGCTCGCCGAACATGGTCCTTTGATCTCCTACAGCTGTATAATGGTAACCCTTTCATCCACGGTGCTGTAAACCCCGGGATTTGACTCCAGTGGTATCGTGTGCCACTTTTTTGGTGGCAGTTTGGTTTTCTAGCAACGAAGGTTCGGATTCATTGGAGAGCTGTTGGCCCAGAGCTCAACATCACCTACTGTTCGTTCACGAAAAGAAGTCCGATTGAACAGTTAGAAATAACGGGAGGTGACGTCACAAATGAGTTACTTCATTACAGCAGAGGACTCCAATTTCGAAATGTTTTTTTGGTGAACGTTTATCGGAGCCAAAATCAAGTTCGGAAATGCGTGTTCTCTGTTGTAATAGGATAGTTCCTTTGTGACGTCACCTCGTTGTTTCTAACTGTTCCACCGGACTTCTTTTCGTCAATGAATGGTAAGCTATCCTTGCGCCGGAACACAACTTTTTGTGTTTGATGCGACTTTCTTGGGATTTTTTCTGAATATTTACTTAATGAAGGAATGTTTAATCGTCCAATTAATGTTTAATTAGAAATTCTTGTGCAGTCGAGTAATTTGTTACGTGAATTATGATTTTTTTATTTAATTAAATTTTTTTATTCATTGTATACGATTTTTATTATAAATTATTTTTTTTAATTTCTGTTTACTGGAAGTAAAGTTTTGGTTAATGGGATTGGTTTTTTAATGGAAATGTTTAATGAAATTTAATTTTTTAATGAAAATATTTAAGCAGATATAATTTTTTAACGAGCATCTTTAACGGAGTCAAATTTTTAATTTGAAGTTACGACTTTTTTTTTTTGTTTTCATCAAATGAAGTTCTGCAAAAACTTTGAGTGTTCAAAAAATCAAAATTTCAATTTATTTAAAGTTCTAATTCTTATTTCTTAAAATTTAAAACAAAACACACGATGAAATTTAATGTACTAATGGAATTAGGGCCTAATGATAAACTTACGTTTAATTTACCTCAATTCAATTTTAATTATTGGAACCGACCCATTGCCGCTATATCTTCCAGGTCCGCGCCCAGAATTTCGAAATGGGGAGGGGGTGTTTCTGGTTCAAGAGAGGGTAAGATTTTGATGGGAAAAAAATTCCGCCCGAGGGATTTTATTCTACAGCTAATATTGTTTAAGTGGGGATTAACCCCCCCACCTTTGTGCGCGGCTTTGGTATCGTCTTTGGTGGCATAATTACATCATTGACGTGAAGAAGCTTCCTAAAAGCATGACCGCAATGGTTCTTTTATAAGCCTCTATTGCGTCGAAGGGTGACTCTCAAAATCGTCAAAATACTGAAATTATTAAGTTTTGTTTACGTAAACTAAAATTGTCTTTTCATTATACGTATTAAGATTTATAAATTTTTGTCCACATACAAAATTTTTGTCTAAGCACAAAAATCTGAAAATTTTGTTTGCGTATTAAAATTGGTAGATTTGTGTGTGTACTAAAATTTTTTCAATTTGTGTGTATATTAAAAATTGGTAGATTTTTGTGTGTATACTAAAAATTGGTAGATTTTTGTGTGTATACTAAAAATTGGTAGAGTTTGTGTGTATACTAAAATTTGTAGATCTTTGTGTATATACGAAAAATTGGTAGATTTTTGTGTGTATAGTAAAAATTTGTAAATTTTTGTGTGTATAGTAAAAATTGGCAGATTTTGTTACGTACTGAAAATTCGTAAATTTTGTCTACGTATACTGAAGTCGCCGAATTTGGTCTATGCACATCAAATTGATAAAATTGGTCTAGGTATACCGAAACTGGAAAACATTATAAACCTTTTTATAGCGGTAATACGTGATTGGATTATATGAACTATGTCTAATAAGCGGGAAGCAAGATAAATGCCAGTTCATAATTTCTTCAAAAGTAACATGAGAAGTCCCAGTTTTACGATAATCGTAGTGAGTCGAACAATATACCGCGAATTAATCGATGTATCGATCTACTTCGGTAATTGCCTGGCCTGCACGACGATCATAGATGAATCACGTGGTGCTTCATTTGGAGTAGGCTAATAATTCACGAACACCAGCCCTTTTCGCATGGCTTTTAGGAAAAAAGGCCAAGGTAAAGTTCGGTCTTTGTGCAATGGGGCACTCGAAGATCTGTCCGTTCCATTGTTCTTCTGACTCGACAACTTCATATTTTCGTGCATCAAGAGTATCATCCCGCAATTGCTGCACTATAAACCGTGGTTGCGCAAGTGTGTTGGCCTCGTAAAACGAGCAATGGCGAATATTCGGTGTAAATAAAAATCGCGATGGGTTTAAACAAGCGGGAGGGAAAAGTATTTGAGTCACCTTCCGTCGCTTTTCTAGAGACATGTCGCCGCAGGTAGCAGTACTGAGAGACGTCGTATCTCTCTCCTTCTGTCGTTAAGGTTCTCCTGGCGGCAATTGACCTTTTTCTTTTGAATGAACGCACGTTTAAAAGGACTTTCCAGAAAGAAAACAAGGCGTACCCCAAGTTGGCGCCAACTTTTTGACGAGTAGCTGTACTCGGTGCCAAAACTTTTCCACCAGAACGGTATCCAAAGTGGTAGAAATGGGTTGATTGCTCAGCGATATCTGTTTTTGTGGTTCTCGGGTGTAGGGCAATTCTTCAACGATCTGGAATTAAGGAAGTAGAGTGTTTTGTACAGTGTTTCCTTTTTTTATGGTGAAATCTTAAGTCTCCCCTTGTTACGGCAAAGCGATAACGAGGGACAGACGGCTTGTTATGGAGCACTTAGGTTCTGTGCTGCAAGAGACGACTTCAACGTGATTTATTGAGTGCCTTGGTATATTCCATTTTCTTGTATGGCACAGAATGACCTTTGATGTCCTTGCGCCATGAGTCAACCAACCGCATCTTCTATTGCTATAGTTGCACACGGGAAGAAGCATTTGCCTGTGCTTTAGTGATGGTGGCCAATCTTCTGAAAGGTATGGATGGCAAAATAGCTGCAGCAGACGGAACGAGTTTTGGAAACAAATTTCACATCTTTCGAGTTCGTGGCGTCCAGAGTTTGAGGACGGGTCATACGAGCAGAACGTGGTTCCGTCGCACATATTGTAAAAGTTCGGAAATTTAAAGGAAACAAACTCTCACAACTCGGATAAAAATATGTTTGTGGACGTGATACCCCAAGTTTCAGACGTGCTGTGATGTTCTGGAAATTACAGACGTGCCGTGATGTTCTGGAAATTACAGACGTGCGAACCCAGCTTGGTCGTCTGCTGTAGATTTTTGGTTTACGTTAAGTTTTTCTTCGATGGTCCAGCCTGTATCGAATAATGTATGTATCTAAAAGCTTTCTGTTTTAATCATTACTGAATTTTGTCGTAGATTTTGGAGGTTTGCAGGATGAGAAAAGATATTTCTCCTCCTCGGAATGCGGAAATGATAGAAAGCTAAGCTTGAAAAGCAGGGAAACTCACTTGTTCTCTTTGAACTTTCCCATAGTACATAAAACTTAAGGATGCGGTATCATGAATTTACGCATGATATGTAAATCTGTGTACGTGATGCAGTTAAATGTACATATTGGCACTTGTTAGGATTCAGTATGTTTAGTAGATATTACCATATGGAGTTAGGATTCAGTAGATATTACCACCTTGAGTTAGGATTCAGTAGATATTACGACGTTGAGTTATGATTCAGTAGATATTACCATATTGAGTTAGTGTATAAACCTCTCATTAGTGGGCACTTACGGACAAAATTTCTTTCATAAAAAGGAGGGGTGACTGTCTGAAGGATGAGCGTTATGAGGAGTTTTACGTTCAATAAATTTTAGGTAACATGAGAATGAATAAATCTACACAAAGTTTTATTAGTTATTTATTATCGAAATTGTGTATAATGAATTGAATCTATCGCAGTTTATTAATGTATCGATGTAATTTTCGTGACGAGAAATTTTCCAATTGTCAAGAATAGTGTCAGTAATGGACGTTCCACTGAACTTTGAACGACGACCGACAGCAAAAAACAGTGCAATGTTAATTTTTAACAGTGCATTAAAAATTGCATTTTGTGTTTTAACCTGTTTCTTCCTCATGGTAGAAACTCAAGTTATCTCTAAAATGCTTGATTTTATAGACTGAATATTCTAAAATCAACACCATTCATCAACCAATTGTGTAGGCGAATTCATTTCTAGAACATTATCAAGTGAAGTTTAGGTGACTTACAAGTCTTGTACTATCTAGATGTGGATTTAAGCTTACTTAGATGGTTGTAAAGGGATGTTTGAAGGTCACGTCAAAACCCAACGTCCCCGCTATTTCATCAGGCGGTCTTTGGACGGGCAACTCTGACGTCCGCAAATCGTTGGAGGATAATCTGCTACCAGATAACGTCAAGTTAGATAGGCTGGTACTCATTGATCAGGTATGTCCTTTTAATAAAAATTAGAAGGATTTGTTTGCCCCTCTTCCCCCCCCCCCGTTTGTTTTGCAGTAGAGCATAATATAGACACGGGCGTATATAAATATACTCACCTCGGCTATTTCTAAATGCGGTCCGTAGGTGTGGAGTGGCAGGTTGCCAGTGTGACGCGGTCTGAGATCTCTTCGTTTCTTTTGAGACTCGCTAGACGTCGCCCGCATCATTTTTATATCTTGTAGGTTTCTCTTGTCTATCCTCATCTGATGGTGAATAAAGGCTGCATTCCGGTCTATTTCAGTTGTAACTTTTCCGATATAATTAGTTCTCCAGAAATGGCAACGCGCGAATGTATGAAATTTTTTTACCACCTACACCAAAATAAAAAGTGGGGCCATTCCCTTTACGCGGGGCAGACCAACAAATAAGATGTTTTTCCAGCTGTGCCGAATAGAATAGAAATAGTACGGGAGTTTGGGATTTTCCTGGATATGCGCCGTGTTTAACTCCAGTCAACAGTCTATAAACAGACCCAATTCATCTCCAATCCACTTTGTAAATCATTACCACGGGCTTAAACTTGTATGGACCGGCCCCGGATTTTAAAAAATTTACGTTGATGATCATCACAATACTCTTCTTCGAATACAGAGCTAACAATTGTGGTCAACTTTCTAATTTTTCTTGCGTTTAGTTAACAATAAATCCGTCTTTTAAAGGAAGTCAATCCAACGCAGCTAAAATAATTTGCAAGTACATGGTGTAGCGTAATGTTAACTAACGCGCTTGATTATTAATTATATGATTATCATATATGATTGATATTCGTTTCGTATTGGAAGATACACCAGCGCTTGCTTTTTTTTTCCCGTACGGATCCTACCCTTAGTCAGGTGTTCGATTCCAGAGTTCTGTTGTTTTTTTTCGATCTTTTGTGCTTCAAGTACTTTCTGAAGATGTAAAATTCACTAGCGTACCCCATCATGAAGTTAAAACTGTTGTCATAACATAATAATGGAAATAAAATAAAAAATACATAATCTATTAGCGTATGAAGGGGGGTTGATGGGGGGTAATATGCTCCCATTGCGATGAAATTTTGTACATATATGAATGTATATTACAGAACTGTAACGACTCCTCCCTTATAAGCTTTCTGCTTACTCTAATGTATGTATCCAATATCTTGCGTTCATGAATTTCATAAAAAAATAAATTAAATAAAATAAAAAATTGCAAAAAATAATAAACAGTTTCATAAACCTGATATAATTATAAACATTTTGCTGGGGAATCTGAAATTAATGGCTCTAGCAACCATTTTGAGCTTTTATGGCGTACCCCCCCCCCAAGAGTTTTATCGCGTTCCTCACGTTAAAAAACCCTAACCTAGTCGGGGGGGAAAAGATAGGATTCCTTTAAAAATTGGGTCTTGGCGCAGCAGGATCATTGCTGTCTTTGCGTCATAAAACGCAAATATAAACAAGTAACCTCATGTCCAATTAAAAATCTGAAATTCGCGTCCAGTTCTCCCTGAGAAAGGTGCTCTTTATTATTGTGGTATTAAGTAGTTTTCCCATCTTAATTTCCTAGGCAACCTTCCCATGTTAATTTCATAGGCAGACTTCCCATCTTAATTTCCTAGGCAACCTTCCCATCTTTATTTCATAGGCAACAGTGGTTCGGATCCCTCGAAAAAGGCTTTTTTCTGCGACCTGTATTAGTTTCTCCCATCTTAATTTCCTAGGCAACTTTCCCATCTTACTTTCCTAGACAACCTTCTCATCTTAATTTCCTAGGTAACAGTGGTTCAGATTCCTCGGAAAAGGCTTTTTTTCTGCGACCTGTGGAAATACTACCGTTTCTGCAGCTCTTACTACAGCTCTCGCTTTAGAGACACTTGCGTTTCAATTTCACCCCTCAATATTCTGTTGGGGACTATACAGAAGTTTATGGAAATTACATATTTTAATTTGAATGTGAAATAAATATTAATATGTTAAACAAGTTATTAAGTAATATTACATGTTAAAAATGTAGGTGGGTACAATTCACAAGCATTTAATTCGGTTAATTCAAAATATATAATTGCGGTGTTGTGTATATATATACACTGTGTGTTGTAACGAACTCCTAACCTCTTTTTAATCCTCAATGCCTAAATTCTAACTTTAAAACAGGATTTTAGAGTATTACCTAAATTTACTCTGAAATGTAAATCACTGTTACAGTTAAATATACGTGGGTGAGAAGTCCGAGTGGCTACGAATGAAGACCAGGTTACAGCACAGACGTTTATTATACAGATAATAATACAAATCAAGCTGAAGTTCAGCAATACAAATCAGAAACATCGGTTAAGGTTAAAAGGTATACAATTATGATTTTATCTCTCCCTCTCCGAGATAGCCCACGGCGTCTCTAGAAATACATCACACGGATTACTCGAGAATACTGAGTATTAATAATAAATAACTAGTTGACAACTTATTAAAATTAATAAGTAATATCTGAATTTAGTTCCTAATTCTACGCTGTATGCAGTCTGTGTTTTGCCGGTTCTTATTCCTTATTCAAGGATAACAACAAGGTTCCATTTCCGGCAATTAAGCCCCCAAGAACATGTATAACCCAAAAACAGGAACACCCAACTTTTGAACATAATCCACTCTTAACACCAAAATTACTTAACAGTCGATCTTGCGCCTGTCCTTGCGTCAAAAAAGAAGAAATTTCTATAATGAAAAAGGTAAAACTACTATAATTAAAAAGAACAGTATTTACAATAACAGTGTAAAAAATTGAACGTTTGTATTAGCTTAAAACATGACAGCTAATATGTATATCATTCTCGTTGTATACTATCATTTAAAACACTCTTGTTTTTAATTATAATTAATAATGAGATGTATATAAGACAATTAAAAACGCCATATTGTGATTTAACCAATATTAATAACACAACGTTATTTCATTAGATATACCTTACTTTAACACAAGATTAGATTTAATTGAACGTTTGTATCGTGTAATGGGTTCCAAAGACGTAGCTAAAGGAGCTCAGCACCCTAAGAAAAATTCTACGAAAGATTCTAAAAAGTTTTACCCCAGCTCTTGTGACTAAGTATACTTGTATACTAAGCTAGTGAATCAACCTCAGCTCCATGGCAGAGGTTTCTGGCTACGCCCCTGATAGATTCCAAGTAAATACTTCGCATAACCAGCTTAGAATCCTCCATGTAACCATAGCCACTTGATCTTCTATTGCCTCCTCGCTTAAATATCTTTGTTTCTTGTTGAATACGAGAAATCCCTTGCTTTTTCTACCGGAAAGAGAGCCCCGTTACTAGCATCGCTACTGTTCTCTTTCCGTTTCCCAAGCAAATCGCTTTTATAGTCGCCTGATATATGAAATAATAAGGAATAAAGTATTATTATTATATAAAATCTGCCTTTTATTATTTTCTTAAATACTTTAAAGCTTTTTATTTTCTACGTTGCTTCTGGTAATGAGCTCCAGTTTCTGGTCTTTTTTAATCAATATCGTTCCTTCGTTTTTCAGTTCTGACTTTGGATAGGTATAATTCCCCATCCTCTTTTCTAATCTGTGTTCTCCATTTCTATCTCTAATTGCTATTGCTTCCGTATATTTCTAATTATTATGTGCATTTTCTTTGTGGTACAATATTCATTAATAGTGTTGATAGGTTCTAGTTTTTTCCCCAAAACTTCCCAATCAGTATTGTGATTTTTGATTATTCTTTAATTTAAAAAAAGTTTCTTATCTGTGGGCGGTGGTAAGTATCTTCACTGGTGGGTTTTTGTGAACTGCGTCTTATCTTGGCCAGTCAATCTTTTCCATTAGTCGCTACTTTTATTACTACGCAGGTTACTCTGATATAAATATCAGTTTTATCAATGCACGGTATAATCAGTTTTATCAACATACAGTATGGTCAGTTTTATCAATACACAGTATAATCAGTTTTATCAATGTAGAGTATAAGCAGTTTTTACAGTATATCAGTTTATCAATATGATATAAACAGTTTTATCAATATAAGTATAAACAGTTTATCAATATAGAGTATAAGCAGTTTTATCAATGCACGGTATAATCAGTTTTATCAACATACAGTATGGTCAGTTTTATCAATACACAGTATAATCAGTTTTATCAATGTAGAGTATAAGCAGTTTTTACAGTATAATCAATTTTATCAATATTTCATCCATACACATGTTTAATCAATATATATCAGTTTTATCAATGCAATTTTATCAATATTTTATATATGTGCGGTCTTGGAGTAAAAAATTATTTTATTAGTTTGTTTTTGCTTGTGTTAAGCATTTCTGATTGATGGACAGGGGCGGCTTAAGGGACGGGTGACCGGGCGACCGCCCGGGTCCCCGTTTGGATGAGGGCACCAAACTAAAGTCAAGTTTTTTTTTTAATTTACCCAACAGTAGAAAATCTCTCTAAAAAGGAAAAGTTTAAAGAAATTTTTATCAAAATTCTTTAAGAGACTTTTGGCCACTTTTATATGTTATATGGCTTATTGTGCATCTGTGAAAATGTAACGTTTTCGCTGGAGGAGAGAGGTTTAAAAAGCAATCCGGTTCAAAATCAACCTCGAGCCGCCCCTGTTGATGGACATCAAAATACAGTCGAACCTCTTTAAGACGAACAACAACTTTTTAACAGTATTTCGTTTTATCCGGAAAGGATAGTATGCTACACAACCTGACGGAATGTCAGAAAACGGTTCGTATTAAAAGTAATTCGTCTTAAGCGTGTCCGTCTTACCGAGGTTCAACTGTATTGATATTTTCAAAGAACATTATATCGATATTTATCAAGATTCAACAATATCGATAGTCAATAAAAGTCGATGGGCGGTAAATCTCTTAATTTGTCACAGATTTTTTTTCCACATAAATATATCTCTACGATTTCAAATGAGCAAACAAAACCCACGCATGTGAAATCACTTTTAAGTACAAATGTTTTCATTTAGCATGTTGTTAAAAGCCTGTCTTTTTCCACCATGGGGTATATCTTATATTTAGACCGACCGGTTACCTGGAACAGAAAGCGGAAAAAACCACGTGCTACATGCCACTCGGAAAACGATCTGCCAAAACAGTCACAAGGCGCCAGAGCGCTTGTTTAAAATTTACCTGTCTAATTGCCACCATCGGAGAAGAAGGGAACACCTACCCTGCGAACGAAATTGATTTTTGCTGCTGCTGCTTCGTCGTCATCACTCCAACCAATTGGGGAGAATTAATATACCTGTAATGGCTTTCGATTCTTTCTCCATAAAAAAAAAAAAGTAACTTTCTTGAGTGCAATTGAATGAGATATATAGAAGCCTTTTAAATAAATGAGTGGCAAGTTTGCAACATACGTTCAATTGTCTGCAGAGTGTCTACGGATCTGGGAAGCCTGGAAAAGTCAGAGAAATTGGAAATACAAAGGCCTGAGTCAGGGAAGTTTGAAATTCGTTGTTATAATAAATAGCTTACTAAAATAACTTTCTTGAACTGTGATTTTTGTACTGCATTGCATACTGAAAATTTTGAAAAACTTGTACATTTGACTAAACTTTTCCAAAAATTGAAGTATACAATAATTTCTGCCACCCACGTATTTATTACAGCTCAAACTAGTTATATTAACGTATACGAGTTATAGTAACGTATATTATAGCTCTAGTTTGAGCTATAATTAATACGTGGGTGGCAAAAATTATTGTATAATAAATTCCCCCACGAAAACTCACAAAAATCTCGCCCCGGAGGCTTTTCTGTGTTGACCATATTTGGCAATTGTGTTATCCCTGTGAAGGGTAATAATATCTTACGAAAATTACAGTTTTGCACCAAAACTAATATAATTTATATAAAATTAAGCCCATATATTTTCTCAGGAGAAAATGTTTGCCAATCCTATAACTAAAACTTAGTGTTCTTAGCTGAATTACCCATACTGTAAGGGATTTTTATCATACCAGTCTCTTTTTCCCTCATAGTCATACACACTTTAAATGGAATGGAAGATGAAGCATCAGCTTTGCGATTATAGAGTTAGACTCTTTTATAATAAATACAAAAAGGGCCAAATGGAAATGTTGCTGTAAATATTTAATTAGTGCAAGTTTTTAGTGTAAAGAAATACACTTTTTAATACAGCTTTTGAATTTGTAAATTCACTATAATTTAATTATAAATAAAATATGAATTTTATGATCCTGAAACTTTTTATTACGCAAATTTTAATGCGTTGTGTGTTGTTTACTGTAATTAGCGACTGGAAATCGATTAAGATTTGGTCTGGAAAAGTCAGGGAAGTTTGAAATAGAATTTAGATGGACGTGTCTGTCTATTTTATAGAGTTCTAACCAGAGCTGGGGTTCTGCGATGATGCTAACGCATTCGCTGTTGATCGGGTTCCACTCAGACCGTGTGCGCGCGTGGACGGGTCATGGACGTGCGTAAAAAGTTCAGAAAGGGAGTTATAGACTCAATGGGGGGAGTTACAGAGCTACAAATCACATATCCCTATGTTAAACATACGAAAATTCATTGCAATGGGGGTGGTAACCCCCATCAACACGTCCCTGCGTAAGCCAGTGGGAGGAGTTTACCGACAAACTGTAGCTCCGAGGTTGGTTCTATGGATAAATGCAGAACCATTGCCCTACCGTGGCTTAGTAATAACGCATTCGTCCATAGTTTCATTAACCCGGGTTTGACTCCCCATGAGGAAAGTTCGGTCTCAGCTCTGGTGGCGTGCGGATGTCTGTTCTCTGCTGTCCGGGCTGGCGGGTGTTGGTTCCGGCTCGCTTAAGTTTGAGTGTTTGGGACATTCACCAGGCCGCTGGATTGCGGCGGATTGGCGTCTGTTTGTGCCGTTCTGGGACAGGACTCCGTCCTTCCTCGCGGATCGGACTTCGTTTCTGGGGTCGTGCGGTAAACCTTCGTCATTGTCGGACTGTCGCCACCGTCTCAGTCTGTGTACGGCAGCGATCGCCAAGGGCCGGCTTTCGCCACCTGCGGATGGGATATTGGCTTGATGGACCTGATCGGATGGATGGAACTTCGTGCATCCTGGTCGCGGGAGACAGTTCCCGCCTGGACTTTGCCGCTCGTGGCGCTGCACCCACTCAACGGTGCCCGGTGGGCTCGTGTAGGAGTTTCGGCCGGCCCGGGGTGTTCTTCTGTGCCATCCATCTATTTCAGCCGTTCCCCTGGGTGGATTGATCGTAGGGACGACGTTAGATGACGACACCCGTGTGTGCTGTGCTTCCCTATACGCCTCATCAGATCGACAACCCTCCCTTAAATGCTTCCCAGTGTCCCTTCACGGTCCACTGGATGTCACAACATCTGACGTTAAAACCTGTCTGGGATTACAGCGCCGCCTTCGGCGGCCACCCTTCCCATTAAAATCTATGCACACATCTGCTGTTGATTCCCCATGAGATCGTGAAACGCAAGTCATTTTTCTGCATACCGCAGTTCGAGGTTTGGTAAGGAACCGAACCACGGACTGAGATGTGGTTTCCTTGACAGCAGATGTTCGGGTTCCTCGGAGAACTACAGGACCTGGCGCATCATGGTTGTCCTTGCGTCATAAAGTAAACAATTCCCTGCTGTAAATAAGATGCCTTCTCTCACTCTCCGTATCGTTTGATACAGCCTGATCTCGATTGTCCTTATATATATACGTTGGCGTACGCAGGGGGTGTTGATGGGGTTGTAACCCCCCATTGCAATGAAATTTTGTATATTTAACATAGGAATATGTGAGTTGAACCTCCGTAACAACCCCATTGAGCCTATAATTCTTCTTACAAACTTTCTGCGTATGTCTATGTATATATAGCTCATCTTCTTGAACAAAGCAATTATTAATTGCTTGTCGATGGCATATGCCATATGTAATCAATAATGGCGTATACTATGCCGTACGTAATCAATAATGACGTATAATATGTAATCAGTAATAATGACGTATAATATGTAATCAGTAATAATGACGTATAATATGTAATCAGTAATGACGCATAATATGTAATCAGTAATAATGACGTATAATGTGTAATCAGTAATAAAGACATATAATGTGTAATCAGTAATAATGACGTATAATGTGTAATCAGTAATAATGACGTATAATGTGTAATCAGTAATAATGACGTATAATGTGTAATCAGTAATAATGACGTATAATGTGTAATCAGTAATAATGACGTATAATGTGTAATCAGTAATAATGACGTATAATATGTAATCAGTAATATTGACGTATAATATGTAATCAGTAATAGTGGCGCAGCTGGCCCTGAAGATAAAGTGGGGACTATAACTCTCCACTCAATTGCCCCGCACATAGTATTCACGTGCGATTTTCTTTTTTTTAGGCCCCCCCCACCCCAAGTTACGCCAATGCTTTTTCCTCCTTTTTTCAAATTGAAATTGACGTTTTTTCGGGAGCTAACTCCCCCCCTCCCCAAAGTTATGTAATATGACGTAATGAGTAGAAAGCTTGTTACCTTTTATCCCGTGAAGCTGTGATTCAAACAGAGCCGAAATTGTTAGAGTAGTAAAAAGTTCAAAGACCTGTCTGCTTTTGTAAAAGTGCTTATAAATGGAACGAAATGAAATAAACGGTTGAGAGTGATATATGCTGGTTGCGTGTCTCCATGCGTGTTGGATGGTTGTGAGAAAAGCTCTTTGTGGAGGGAAAGGTGGTGGTAGGTAATGTCCAGAGCACAACCATGTTTAAAGCGTTTCCAAAACGTTAAGTGTTGAGCGGACAGCGAACACAAATTATGTATGCACGAATATGAGAAGGGGTTACGTTGCTAATAATGCGCACCTTGTGCCCTTTTTTACGATTGTTAATACACACATACAACAAAAAAACGTTTTCACCACTTACGAACAACATTACTTTTAACAACATGTGTACTACTTCGCAGAAAAAGTACTTTGAATTATACGCAGATCCCCCCACCCCTCAAACCCCTGGCTTTAACATTTATTTACTGAATTTCAAACGTTTTTAAATATCTTGTTAAATTTTTGACTAGAGGTAATTAAATTTTCCTGTAAATTATGTTTTTGGGTGTAGGTAATTAGAGAAGTTATATGTATTGCCTCATTAGAATATAATATTCGTTAAATGTCATTTGTAAATGGAGGATAACTAATTTTTATTTGGGACTAAACAATAATTATAAAATTTTAACTTAGCCAAAATATTAAATTCTGCTTAATGTTCATTCCCCATTAATTCAGCTTTATAAGGAAAGGGGAAGATTATTTGTTCTCCCCCCCCGAGTTGTGACCATCGCCGTAGGTCACACGACGACGAGATCACGATAAACTCATGGCTGATAAACTATTGAACGCAGCTTTTCAAATTAAAACGAAAAAAAAAATACATTTACTCTTATTACCTTTGCGAAATAATATGCGCATTCACAACTGTTTAAATGTATATCTTCTGACCAGGGCCCGATCATGCCTTTTCGGGGCCCTTGGCCAGGCATATATTTGGGGCCCTTGTCCTCACAAAAACTTGGAAATGCCCTCAGTAGAGAGCTGAGCCCATTTGGGGGTTACATTGCAGAATTGGTCCCATCGTAAGTTGGATAGGTAAATCTAGTGTTACCTATTGTAAGGGATTCCTCCAAATAAGGGATGATTACTCTGATCCGTAGTATATGTACATACAAAAACACGTACCTCCGAAAAAGGGAACCTCTATTTAAGGGACGAAATATCTCATCTCGCGGTTGTCCCTTATTGGGAGGTAACGCTATAATAACAAATACACAATGCTACCGAGCTGCATTTTGTTTAAGGGAAAAATTTGGTAAAAGTAAAAAATTTATATACCGGGTGCGTCAAAAAAATGTATACACACTTGAAACTGTCGTAGAAAATTTATTTTCCGTTCTTCAAGGTTAAATTCCTGGATCAAAATTTGCCAGGCCAGTGGATAGGACGCGGGGGGGCCGATCGAGTTTCCTGCATGCTCTCCTGACCTTACGCCGCTGGATTTTTTCTTTATGGGACACAGTAAAAGATGAGACGTAAATCACGTAACCAGGACACACTTTGGAATGAGATTCAAGCGGTGTGCACAGAAATCTCATTGGACACTTTGGTACGATGTACGGAATCAGTGGTGGCTCGTACTCAGAAATGTATTGATACTGAAGGCCACCATTTTGAACATTTACTTTAACCACCACTTGAAACATTCGGTTTGACCAGAAAGTACCACTTATTTTTCAAATTGGACTGTAACCTTACTTTTCCCAGAAATTTAACCTTGTAGAACGGAAAATAAATTTTCTATGACACTTCAAAGTGTGTATACATTTTTTTGACGCACCCGGTATAAAACATGGAATAACATTTTGGCGTTTAAAGCCCGGGCTTTGGACGCCTTTGCGGTGATTAGGCTCTGCTTCTAACTCTGATGATATTAAAAAAGAAAAAAGAGGGAGAAAACTTGTAATCTATTCGATAAGGGTGGCTTGTATGACATCA
>QLNU02014802.1:42255124-42282145 GCA_006491805.2 Dysdera silvatica
GTGACGACAATGGGTTCCGCGGTAGTACAAGACTTCGGCCGTGGCGACCGAAGTTCAGAATCCTTGTTAAACTGTATGTCCAGCTTGTTAACACGTCTGGCCAACATGGTGAGCTCAAGGCCAATTAATCTGGATTTGTTTCGCCATACTACGTGTACATATTGCGACGTTCTCACTATCGATGCATTAGTTTAGAAACATGTAATTAAATGTGGTTTTGGATAAATATTGCAATTTCCTTGCACCTTTATGAAGAAACCTGAATTTTCGGGATTATTCGAAATCGAGTCTTCCCTTCATCCCTTTTTTTTCGGATTGATCAAAGTTCTGCTGTGTTTCTGTAGAAGCTAGGGAAACAATCTCAGGGATTGTTGTGGTGTAAGTTCTCCAGCTTTTACGTAGCACAGAAGTACAGACGGAACCAGAGGGGTTAGAAATGACTCACCGGATGAATCGGTGAATTATTTTGTACACCTGGAATGACTTATATTAGTGGTAAATAGTTCATCTATTGGGTCATTAATCCGGATTCGATACCAATAGTACTGTAGAACGAGTGCCGCTTCGTTGCCCATCATAGTCAATAGCGTAGCAATTTAAAACTTATCTCAAATGGCTCACTAATGAAGATTGTGATGCGGCTTTAAAGAAAATGTGTTTTGATATCCAATGGGGGTGGTCTTGAGCTCCCCCAGCCCCTCCCTTTCCTAGGTCACTGGTCAAGATTTAGTACCTCATAGGCAACAATAGATTGCATTACCTCGGTAAACTGTAGGTTCCGTCGCATCGTAATCTTAGCTGTCCTTGCTGTGTAGAACCAGGGCTGTAGCTAGAGCGTGGCGAGGAAGGCCCACGCCAGGGACACGCAAGCGAGGAGGGTAAAATCGTCTGTAGTAACCCACAAGAGAAAATACATCCGTGACTAGCGGCGCAATTTGGACCGCTCGGCCAGGGGCGCGGGGTCGTCTAGCTAGGTTCCTACGTAGAACAAACAAGCAAGCAATGCACCTAAGCAGGGGCGGATTGGGCAGCCCTCGTGGGCGATAGGATTCGCGTAATCCTCCGGTAATCCAAAGTACGCGCCCTTTTGAGAGGACGCAGTCCGCCCCTGCACCTACGTAAAGCTCAGTTAATGAAAAGGCGTATAACAGGGGATTCTCTATATTAAATTCGGCCATCTGAGATACCTACGCTTCCCTTCATGCTCATGAATTGCACTTGAATTGCGGGCGTTCAAATTGTTGCGCTTTCACCAACCGTGAATTGATCGTAACTCATCGTTTCGTTGTTGAATTTTATGGTAACTCGCTTTGATTAGTTGAGCTCAGGATAAAGAGGCAATGGGCCTTGAGTTAACCAAGTTACCAAGACGGCCCCTTTAACTCCGCTTTATCTCCTTGGAACCAAATACCCCCCGAGCCAAATTACCTCCAACGAACCGTTTTATTGGTCACAGCTCATCACGTGTCTAAGGAACGCGCACATTTAGATGTCTGCCATCGAAATCCGCATGTGATGGGGAGTCTCATGTGTATTCTGGTTGTGCGGTTAACATCATCCATTCGGCTTGGGGATCCAAAGAGGAATTTCAACCGCAGATCACTGGTTGAAAATGAGTCTCTCGAAACAGTGATCCAGGATGAGATCCCCCCTGTGGATAATCTTTGTGTCGTGACGTAGTAGATCTGAAATGCGGTACAAATAAGCGTACCACTGGTGGTCATGGGCTCCCATATGGGGGTGCCAGAGGGGCTTGATAATATTGCCGTAGACTTCTATGGGGAATCGATAATGTAGATTATTAATCCAAAATTTGTGGCGCAGAATGACCCTTGCTATCCTTGCGCCATAAAAATACAACCAACCAAAATTTGTATCACCTTCTCGTCTTGAGTGCGTAATCAAGCTGGCTGATATACGCGAAATGAAAAAATGCTCATACATTACGCCGCGGAAACTATTCTTGCTTATCGTTATGTATCTATCCATTCTTATTTTGCGATTTTGTCGCACCACGACCGTTGTTGCCCTTGCACCATAGAACTCAAACTACCTTGTGACCATTTTAGACAAACTAGAAGTATAATACATGTGTATTAAACTGTTGTGAATAATCGTATTACATCTTTTCCGCCAAAAGAACCAAAAGTGCGCCAAAGATTTGATGATCAACATTGAAGTAACATTCGTGAACTATTTTACATACAGACTGGCATAGCAATGAATGTTTGTTTCAATTGTAAATATTCGTTAATCGTAGGGGTATTTTTGATTTAGCAATTAATCGATTATTTGTTATAACCTCATTCGATAGTTTGTCATATATCGATGAAACGATATAAAGCATAGATTATCGAATTGAATTTTTCTATCGGTGTCACCCTTTAACCTGTTAACTGGGTATGACGACATTTTTCGTCATGCCCGGAAGACTACCAAAATGCAAATGACATTTTTTGTCATTGAAATTAAATATCACTGCGAAAAAAAAGTCCCCAGTGTGAAACGAGTTTCACAAAATTTTATTCCCCGGTTAACAGGTTAATAGCTTCCATTTATTTTGGCGCCATTGCGATAGCATTACCTTATCCAGTGATTCTCGTTCTGTTGTCCTGTTAAACTGCCGGTCCCGTCTCAATCACCTAGAAGTTTCAGAAAGGCAATAATCAACTAAATAAATGTTTTTTTTTTAACTCTGATAATCTGAACTTACCCGTATCCAAAGTTAGTTTGAATTTCAATAATATTTGGACTACCATGATTTTTATATTTTCCCGCGTTTTAAAAGGCGTGCTTTATTTTGTTTTGGTTTCCCATGTAGAGAAGCACAGCGAGAGCCAACATCAACAAATATCATGTTTATGAAACTTCGGCAATTTTTTTCTGCTTCGTCTTGTTCTGGCTATTTAAGGCAGGGGCGGCGATGATGAATGGTAGCTTGTAATGCAATTTCTTGTGGCCTGCGACAAAATTGACAAAATATTTATTATTAGTTTTGCCCATTTCCAATTTCCTGATGCACGCACACACACACACACACACACACACACACACACACAGAGGAACTGTTCGTTAATGCGGTTTCTCTTAAGATGAATCCCCCATTGGTGAGGACGAATTCTGTTTCACCCCCTTTTTTTTTGCACATTCAATGTTAGACTTCACTTAATACGTACGGTTCATCGGATAATGCTGAAAAGTCTTTTATGCAAAGAAGATTGTTTGGCTTTTTTATGGCGCAAGAGCATCTGGGCTATACTGCGCCAAACATGGTAAAATCAAAGACTGTAGTAAAAACCAGTACTTTTTAAAAATTTTAAAACGTGCGTATGGTCAGCATGGTCATTTAAAATGTCAGACAGTGATGAAGAGTTAAAAGTAAGAGTGCGGGCAAGTCTATAATAGGGGCATTGAGTTAAAATGTGTAAAACACTCATGGGTTCATTGCACACTTGGCAAATTGGTGCTGGTTTTCCTTCCAACAGATGTCTATGGGTGAGATGGGAATGCCCAATGCGAAGTCTAGCAAGGAGAACCTCCTCTTTCCGATTTTTACAGTATGAGGAGGGCCAGTTGCCAATTGTATGTTTAATATGATGCAATTTGTTATTGGTTTGTTTGTTTGGATATGCAAGGAAGAAAAATCATTTTTAAGGAAAAACTTCAGGAGAAACCGAAGACAGCGGGATTTTTTTCCCCCCCGCCAGGTGTGATACCTGTTTTTTAAAAACAACCTCCTAAATTCGAAGAATGTTGTGGAAAACAGATCATTCTCTTTACCAACCCAAAGAAAGATCACAACCTTTCCTTTATCAGAAATAACTAGTATGAAGTGGATATTTTTTACCGCATTAAATAAAAATAAGTTTCCACTGTACGTAAGTGCTATTTCTTTTGTTTCATGATAAATTCTTCCAGAGGATTCGTTCGTAATACGCTATTTTGTTTTAATCCATTCATTTACGTTGTGTAATTGCATTACGTAAGTTATTGCTGAATAGCTTGAAGTTTTCGTTACTGAAATTTGCCCTCCGCTTAATGCAGTCTTCGGTTTGTACGGATAAAAATTGGCGGCCGTATTAGCGAGATTTCATTGTATATTAAATAGAAATATGTAAAGAAATAAGTAAACATGCAATTTGAGCCTCAGGACTGTATGCAAGGGAGTTTAAACCCCCCATATACACAACTTGAAAAATATTAACTAGAAACGTATAGTCAGGGCAGACGGGAGGGGGATGCAGCACGGGGGGGGTCCGCGCTGGCAAGGACTTATGCTGTAGGTGCCCGGTCCTGCCCCCCCCCAATATATTTTTGATAAGATATTCTTGCTTTTCTATATCAAAAGAAAAAATGTGCCCCTTCCCCGAGAATTCTTCCGGCTACGGTTTTAATTCTTCATTAGCTTGTCTGGATTATTGAAAAAAAAAAACCCAGTAACTTAAGTTAATTTCTCTTTTCAGCAGCGATCTTGTAAAATAATTAAATAATAAGTAAATACCTCCCAATATGTAGGAGTTTTTATAGTGTACCAGTATAGGTAACTGAGTTTTGCTGTAGCCATATCTTATGGACAACTTTCTGATGTGGATGGATTTGGATGTTTTATGGCGCAAGAGCATCTGGGCTATACTGCGCCATTCCTGATGGGTATTGCTGATTATGCAGGACTGGGATAAGGACATGGAAAAGCTGTTTTAGTGCAATGAACGGCTCTCTTGGGATCTGTTTATTTTTGTCCTGTTGTTTATTTTATAAACTGACGGGGCTGGGGCGGAGGTAGGCACCGGAAAGGACGACTGTCGGGAGCATACCGAAAGCAACCGTAATTTTTCCGATTTAGCCACGACAGCTGTCAACTAAATGACGGCAAAGAAAAAAATTCCCGCTCTTCTTATCTCCACTGCTCGTCATCATTCACATAGCTGGATATAAGCAGGGGGAAATTAAATTAAAAGTACAAAAAATACGTTGCATCATCCTGTCTTTTTCTAATCCTTCCTTCTAGAATTTTGCATCTCCCTAATTTGCGTTGCTCGGCCCCTAGTAAAACTAATCAGTGTCGTTTTGGAATTGGCGATAGTTTGAAAAAATGGGCGCCAAATTTCTGGACCGAGGTACAGTGGAACCAGGCCCGTAGCTAGACACTTATTACGGGGCAGGGGCTCTGAAAATTACAGGGCAGTTCAGAAACCTACCGGGGAGGGGGCTTAAAGTTCGTAAATGTGTTTTTGTAGTTTATTAATATATTTAATGGCACAAAATAAATTTTTAACGTATATTTTGCATTGAAAACTTAAATTTTAGTATACCTCTCTATAATTTTCCCAATCCTTATTATAAAGTATATGAAGACTCAAACCTATGTAAAAAAAAATTATATACGCAAAATCTACCGTAAAAAGCTATTATGAACACATTTTTAATGTTAAAGAATAATTTCCTTTCCCGGGCACAATTTCATACAAAGCAAAAAATTTAAAATCAAATTCTACGATATTTCTTTTTGAGCAAAAATACTTTCCAGGGGAGGCTGAACACATTTCCATGGGGGGCTCCGTCCCCTATAGCCCCAGCCTAGCTACGGCTCTGAGTGGAACCCTGGTTCTCCCGAATAAAGGGGGCGGACTTAATTTTGGATCATCCGGAAACTGAGTTTTCAGTGTAATGATGGGTAGGTTGGTTTAATTGTATATTACTAAACTGTATCGATAGTGAACAACATCACGAAGTGTATATGGTGTGCCAATTAAGATAGTAACTTGGAAATAGTCCGATATCTTTCAGACCAGTTCCATTAAACGAAGTTCGGATAATCGCAATTCTACGGTATTTAGTGTTTGGTATGGTATTTAGTGTTCAAGTTTAAATTTACCAAAATGCAGTTAACACCAAGAGACGAAATGAACTTTATGTGGAACCGCTGCTGACACTTAAAAACGCATAATAAATAATAATGGTTAATATTTTGACGTCCACTTTTAAGCTCAAACTTGTTTTTTTTTTTTAAAGAAGAACTGGAGACATCATTACAACCCAGAATCGAACCGTTGACCCTCCTAGAGTTTGAGCGTAAACGTAGGTGCTAAAATATTAATCATCAATTTCCCCCATGAAAATTGTAAACCTGCCCCGATAGCTTCATACGTCGGCCACTAGTTAGCGAATTGTGCTAACCCTGCAAAGGGTAATAATATCCATATACCATAATAAAATATAACATTTAGGAGTATAAAAAACCCTTATTGGAATCCACAATTTAAAAGGGGGATTGTAGAGGTTTCCACTGTCCGAAAAGTGGGAAAATTTTATTGAATAATAATGTACTTTTTTAATTGGGTTTATTTAGCGTACTCGCGTTTTTACGAACTACACGCTTCTACAAACTTTTGAATTGATTTCGAAAGGTATCCTATGAGACTAACGTTAATTCTTATTTACGAACTTTCGAGTTTATGAACTCTTTTTTCGGGTCCTTACAAGTTCGTAGAATCGAAAGTCCACTGTGTATGCATATATCCTTAAAATTACTTTCGGGTTCCAAGGTTAGTGATTAACATGCATTGGTGAACTCAGGCGGATGTTGATGGGGATTGTAACCCCCATTGCAATGAAATTTTGTATATTTAACATAGGAATATGAGTTGTAGCTCTGTAACCCCCCATTGAGCCCATAACTCCCCCCCCTTATGAACTTTCTGCGTACGTCTATGCTAACATACTTTATGAAACCCTCAAGTCTTTTGGGATCCACTAAGGAATTCCATTCGTATACCGGTTTTGTTTTTAAAAACTGTGTTCTCGACTCTTGTTTACTCTCACCCGAGTATTATTTGATCCCTTCTAAATATTCCAAGTATGCCACCGTTTGATGCTTCATCGGTGGATCCATCATCAAAAGAAAACTAAGATAGTACACCAGATAGAAAACTTTTTTTTCAGTTATATAATAAATACTAAGTTATTCAACTTTACGTTATGTTATTATATTATGGTAAGCAGAAATTGGTTTGTGTATTTTTTTCCCCTTTATGCAAAAATAGTTCGATTGTGATAGGTTGAAATTTGAAGGAAGTAGAAAACAAAACTTGTTGCTAGCCTCTCCAAGATCAAAAGAAACCAATTTCGAAATATTATATGCTTGTTGAAAGGCTGCGGCAGTTTCCCATACAGTATTTTAGATTTAAATTAGATCAGAATTTAGATTAAATTAGATCAGAATTTAGATTAAATTAGATTAAAAAAAATTAGATTATTAAATTAGATTTATTAGAATTGATAGAATTAGAAATTATTATTAAATTGGGTCAAAATTTAGATTAGAATTAGATTAAAATTTGGATTAAATTATATTAAAATTTAGATTAAATTAGATTAGAATGAACCCCATTTGTGTTTCAGTGTCACGTTTACAAACGACCGTGTCCCGTCTCTTTCTAATTGAAGGCACTGAACAGTAGCGGTTTCCAAATCTCAGTGTATTTTTAACTAGCATAGCTCCCAACTCTCGGAAACTGACGAGACACGTGATTTGCGATCTCTGTTGTGAGTCTCAGTAACGTCTCATCGTTTCGTTGCTTGTCTCTAACCTACATTTGTATTGTCGAGTTGCGTTACCGTACCAGACCGACACTTTTTGTGTAAACTTTTTCTCGTCAGTGGAGAGATTGGGCACACAAAGAGATAAGAGGCTCTGGTTATGTTTGCTAAGATTAGGCTGTGTTGATACACACAGACAAGCTTACGTTGGAAAATGTTTTCTTTCCCATGTTGGTAGCCAATATTTGGGAATACCGAGTTGTCTCGTAGCAGCTAACATTCACAAATTTTTCGCATGAGCTTAATTTTTTTTAGTTAGATAAGAAAACGTAGTAGAACCATAACGAACGTCACACTATGTTTTGCATTGTATTATAAGATAAAATAAATGTATTTTGCCGGAAGAAACGTTGTAATTGGTTGCGTAAAGCCTCGCAACAGGCGGCAAAATATGCCAGTCTATAGGCAACGAAACAAAATCGTAAATCCGCCTCTGGGTGAGTTAAAATTTATGATACTGATACGACTTCACAAATTGGAGTTTAAACCATTCATACCTCAGATGAAACAGCTTGACTTTCAAGCAAGAGGCTGCTAGAGAGTGCTGTAGTGTAAGAGAATGTGGTGATGAAAGGATGATTTGCCTCATGGTCATCAAAGGGTATAAGTTTGGTGTCTTAAGCAAGAAATATTAGAGCAAATATGCATTGAAAGTTCACTGAAATTTGCGACTTTTGTCATGGTATTGGCTTGTACGACTGGGAAGAGTCCAGGTAGGCTGCCCATTGGGTAAGAAAGTATCAGTTTCGAAGTATACGAAGAAATTCATGACTACTTTGTTGCTGGCATTATGTGATGGTGTTTCCATTTTTTTCCATCAAATTTAGCGCCTTGCCATAATTCTAAAACCACCACTAGATGTTTCAAAGAAAGGCAAATGAAATTCCTTAACGGGGAAATTCACCAGATTTAAACACCATTGAGAATTTGTGGGGAATTATGGCAGGTTTCGTTCCCTAAACCAAACACAGATTCAAATCCCACTGAAAATTGTTCGTCCTTGTGTCACATGGTTCATGGTTGACCTTGCGCCAGAAAACACAACTTTTTTACTTTGACACATTTTCAACTCTCCTCTGCTCTTTTATCCAAATTTTGTTTCCTATTACTCCTACTGTGCAATTACACCCTTCAGTTATTTGTGATTTTACCAATTCGTAATTCAAGATTTGATCCCCCAAGCGGTTAATTTAAATCCTTCCGAAAATTACAGGTCCAGTCACAGAATGTTCTTAGCCATCCTTGCGCCATAAGCCACAAGCAAAAAAATACGACAAACATACAAAACACAAGCAAAAAACAACAGATACAAAACACAAGCAAAAAACAACAGATACAAAACACAAGCAAAATTATGACAAACATGCAAAAGACAAGCAAAAAATACAACATAAATACACAACACAAGCAAAAAATACAACATAAATACAAAACACAAGCAAAATTACGACTAACATGCAAAAGACACCCAAAAAATACGACAAACATGCAAAAGACATGCAAAAATACGACAAACATGCAAAAGACAAGCAAAAAATACGACAAACGCATAAAATACAAGCAAGAAATACGACAAACGCATAAAATACAAGCAAGAAATTCAACAAACGTACGAGACACAAACAGTTGCAGCATACAATTTTTTTCCAAGTTTTATATCTCTAATATCTAAATAAGAGCAGTGACAGAAGGCTATGTTAAATAACGTAAAATTATTAGCTTATATATTGGCGATAAGTTGTTACATGTAGCTTTATTTAGTGGTGGTGGCAATTACAGTTGTGCATCGGCGATCGTCGGGAGCTCATTTTCCCTATTAAGGAATCCATCTTTATTTGTCAAAGCAGTGACTACGCGAAAGTCAAAGATTTCTTCTTCTTCCTGGGAGGTTGACAGAACGGGGATCTGCCACAAAATAAGGCTAGTGATTCGGACCTAATAATCTCTTACATCTGTTACCGGCCCTGATACTTATGTCCTGCACTTCCGCAGTGCTTGCTTCCTCCTCCCCCTCTCTATCATGGAGATTAGGGGGGCGAGGGGGGCAGGGCCCACTTCCCATGGCCCGGACTTTTTTCCTCATATCCCCCTCTCGTTTGCGAAGCGAAAGTTAGTAAAAGGAAAAAAAAAGTTAGTAAAAGAAAGTTAGAAAGTGCCATTAAACGTAGTGAAACATAGTCGGGATTTTTCTCACGCTTAGACGAAGGGAAAAACAAAATACGGATGGCCATTTTTTCTTCTGGTCCGTATTTTTTCTGATTTCCTTCCTGCTTTTTTCTTCTTTATACTTGCTCGGTTTTTTAACGGTTATTTCCCTGTCACACTTCCTTAATAAACAGTGTGCTTCCCTTCCACATGACCCCCCTCGTGTCGCATCAACTCCATTGAAGTCTATTATATAAGAAATTAGAAGTGCTACAGTTAAATCAACCCTTTATTGTATTTTTTTACTTGTTGAAGGATTTGTACTTGGACTTTGTTACCAGTTACCGGTGCCTTTGGGAGAGAAAGTGCCATTTGAAATTGTCAAAATCTTGGTAAAATAGACTTCGTTACATGGACCTTTTGCAATATTTTGAAATTTATGTTTTATGTATGTTTCGTTGGGAGAGATTAATATTTTGCTTCTTAGTGTAGGATTTCCTGTGTCATTTTTTAATAGTTGAGTGACGTCACCCGGAAGATTTCAAGGCAATTCAGGAAGTGTCTTGCCAAGTGCCTCTAGTCTCCCTAGTGCCACCTCTAGACTCGAGTGCCTCATCTTCAACTGACTGAAGATTACTCGAGCTTCTATTATTATATAGACCACGCGGCTTACCACAAGACACGGGGAGTGGTGTCAAATTGTTATTAACAAAATTACATTACTTGCGTAATGTAAAATAGACTCCGTTTCAGAATTAGTCGCATGATGCTCTCTAGAATTAAAAAAATTAAAAATACCAGATCACTAAATGTCGGTCTTCAAATGTTATTTATTAATCTAACTTTAATTGCCAATCCCACCATAATAAGATCTTTCTCTCTCTCTCTCATCACTTTTTTTTTAATTAAAATCACAGCCTTTGAGCATTCTGCACGTGATTCAGCTTCTAGTGAGCTTAATAGTGTGTAAATTTAGTATAATTCGGCGTTACGTTAAGGGGTCATAGGACCATTAGATTCCTCAAAATGGAGAAATTTATAATGGTTTTTTAACTTTAGTTTTCTCAGTAAATATAAATCTAATTAAAAAATTTTTTGATCAACAATATTAACCCATCTATTATATATATATATATATATATAGCACGACCAAAATAATTTTAAATCAAACAACAATGTCAATCAATCAACGTTTATTGGCGTAGTGATACCAACGCCGATGGTATGGCGTGATTAGATGGTGAAACGTTCGAAAGAAAATAAATATTTCTGCCTTCGGTGGGACCTGAACCCACGACCTTCCACTTATACAATATTAAATACGATTTACGAACTACATGCAATATTAAATATAATTCACTATATACAATATTAAATATGATTTACGAATTGAATATTACATGGCAACAGACTGCGCGCAGAATTGAAACTTAAATTTTGCTGCTAGAATGTTGCTCATGGGCTCAAATTGTTCACAGATATTGTATACTAATACTCTACTTCAAAAAAGAAAGTAACTTTAAAAATTAATCGGGAATATTATTTTTTTCCTTAAATATGTTTTGCGCATATATTTTTAAGACCCTATTTTGTCCATAATTAATAACTTATAAATAAAAATGGCAAAAAGCAGATACAGACCGTAAAGTGCCATATAATAAAGTTTTCTGGAAAATTTTATTCAATTATAATAACCAGTTGGCAAGTTATCATGCTCGCAAGCTAAAAAACAAAAACAAAAACACATTGTTTGATAAAATTCAATTAAAGTTTTAAGAGCACTTAAAATTGAATATAATGTATTATTGTTGTTTCCATCACTGTGGGTCTAAAAATGAACAGATTTTGCTCCGGTTTGTTTCAAAATACTTCTAATGGTTTAAATTTTTTTTGAAGTGATAAAAAAAATCAATTTTTTGAAATTTTGAAAGATCCTATGACCCCTAAGTCGTTGGTCGCATTTCAGGTGACCTGGTCAAGACCTGTATAAAAATTGAGTTGCCTTAAGTTTTTTCCACGGATTTCCGCTTTGACATGTGAGTTAAAAGTGTCTTATTTGATGAAGCGATTTTTTTTTCTTTTACATATTCAAAATTTTAAGTTCTAATTACTTTTTTTTTAATTTACAGGTTTTTCGACAGACTGAACTGTTTTCTCTTCAAGTGCCGATGACTATAACCGATTTATCGATGGGTATAAATAGTCGGACGTTCTCGATACCTTTCTCTTCTCGTGTAAAAGTAAGCAATTTTCTCCCTTATTATGATATAAGCAACTGCGATTCATCGATTACAATCGTATCGTTTTGAAGAACATTAAAATGTGAATTAAAATGGGTTTTAAATTCTTTGTGGAAATTGTTTGGATGCTCTCTAAGGTAGCCTGGATGTGAAGGTACATTGATCTGTTGAGCGTTGCAGTGGAGAGAGAGAGAGAGAGAGAGACAGACAATTCTTCATACCTTTTCATTTGTAACAATGCTTTAATTATAACATGTTGCATCATCTTTTGAAATTTAATTGGCCAATGAGATTGTCTCCTGGAAACTCTGGGAAACGCCCCCGTCTCTCGTGAGTGACGTTTTGTCCTTGCAATAACAAAGATCCACTCACTCAAGTTGAGACACCACTTTCTATTGTTTGTCTTACGAGCTTGACACATCGCCAGACGTAAGTAGTCACTTTACGTCTTTCAAGACATGAGTATCCGAGGTAAGGTATTCCGATGGCGCGAAGACAAGTTTGACTTTTAAGGTGCTTAATCAGCCATTAATAAAAGACAATTTTCCAGACCTCGCGCTAAACGTGTAGTTTCGGGTCCAAAACGCCCTAAGGTGTTTAGTTATACGTGTTCAGGGCTGGAGACAGGATTTACAAGCCGCTAAGTAGTTCATCGGATCGGACTCTCCAACCAATTCCTAAACTCTCTTCTCAACCAATTTTTATTAAAAATGTTTGTACTGTTTCACCTTGCTTGGCACAGAAAGACCATTGTTATCCTTGCGCCGTAAAATACAATCAACCAACCAACCAATTTTCAAGAGGGGATTTTAAGCTAGGGGATGGTCAAACTCATAAATGTTTTTTTTTGTTTCTTTAATACCTTTCTTTTACACACACACGTGTGTGACGTACGATGACCTTTACTGTCCTTGCGCCATCAAAGTACAACCAACCAACAAAATTTTCCGTTGCAGATAGTTCTGCTTCAAAAGGTGGGATGTTCGACGAAGGTTTGACGAGGCAACCAATTGTGGATGGGACGAATGTGCTTCTTCGATTAATGGGTCATTCCTGTTGACAGTACCATACAGTGCCACTGATTTGACGTATTAGCTTTGGGTATTGGGATTGATACGGATAGAAATATTCCTATATAGTGTAGGTATATCAATGGGGAATGAGTTTTAGACTGAAAAAAATAATTTTTTTTAAGGAAAGAGAGGAATTGCCAAAAGATCTAAAAACGTCTAAAAGCGTTTTAATTTTATGGCCAAATGTACACTAAAAAAAGCCGGCTCCTTACTCACAAGTAGCATGCAGTATCTAACTTCTTGAGTTTGGGGGAGGTATTCAATGACGGATTAAGGTTTTGCGCCATTCCCTTAAGAACGCAGACCCAGGTCTGTAGCCAAGCCGGGGCCAGCAGGAACGCGGCCCCAGTTGCCCCATGCTTGTGCCCAATTTCCATCGAGCTATAGTGAATGCCATAAGTATTCGTACACCTGCAGTGTGTTCTATTTAAGAAGCTGCTGCATAATAACTATTAGATGTATGTAGACAGGACAAACGCCATCATGATTGCCATGAAAATATAATTTATTTTCAACTAAAAAACTTAAAACTATGTATATAATACTGCAAATTACAATAAATTAGCATCAAAATTATTCACAGTTCACGTGTCAAAAGCATTCGTACATGCAAAAGTCTGTCCTAAAATGATAGAACTGCAATGTTGTTTGTGCACCCGAAGCAATCTGCGGGAAATGCACCGATTTCATTCAAAAGCCAATGAACAATAAACACATTTACTATCATTTCTGCAGAAAGTATGCAAAAATGAATCGTAGAAATAAAGAAACAAGTGTAGCGGAACAAAAGCCCATAATGAGGCTCCTTAACCAGTATAAATCTTTACGAGAGATTGCATAGCTCGTCGGCAGACCTCGTTCTACAGTCCAGTCCATAACTGACCGGCATTGTCAAAGAAATACGATTCAAAATATGCCGGGAAGCGGACGTCCACAAAAACTGACTGAAAAGCACAAACGTTTAATTGTTAGATTAATTAAGAAAAATCCAAAATTAAGTGCTCCAAAGATAAGAAAAGAGCTGCTGAATCAAGGTGTATCACTCTAAGAAAGCACGGTGCGCCGCGTTTTCAAAAATGCAGGGTACAATGGACGTGTAGCTCGTAAAAAGTTTTTCATGTCAAAGGTAAACAGAAAGAAGCTTTTGCAATTCGCAAAAAAACATGTTGATAAAGGTCCTGACTTTTGGAAGAGTTACATTCTCGGATGAGAGCAAATTTAATATATTTGGATCAGCTAGCAGGCAAATGGTATGGCGTAAAAAGAACACCGAGCTTCAACCGACGAACCTGTGTCCAACAGTCAAACATGGAGGTGGAGGTGTGCAAGTTTGGGGCTGTATGAGTGCAGAGGGAGTGGGAAAATTGCACATTATCGACGGAATCATGGACCACAGAATGTATATTAACATTCTGAAGGAAAATTTGGGTCCTAGTGCTGTTCAAATGGGTCTTCAAAATAACTTTATCTTTCAGCAAGATAACGACCCGAAACATACTGCGTATAATACAAAGCTGTGGCTCCTTTACAATACTCCCAAACAGCTAAATACCCCTCCACAATCACCTGACATTAACGCTATAGAACATTTATGGAGCATTCTGGACTCGCGGATGAGAAAACGACGCATATCAAATAAAAATGATTTGAAAATTGCGCTTCTCGAGGAATGGGCATCCATTTCAACGGATGTCACCAAAAACTTAGTGGATTCGTTGCCAAAACGCATGAAAGCTGTGATTAAAGCTAAAGGGAACCCAACGAAATATTAAGAATGAATTATTATTTTATTAATGAATTTTCTGACCAAAAAACAATTAGTGTACGAATATTTTTGACACATGAGCTATGCGTAAGTTTGTTCATTTTTTATTGTTATTTGCAGTGCATGTGTATTTTTTTCTTTTTTATGAAGTAAATACAAAAATTTATATTAATTGTGGTGACATTTGTCCCATATCTCTACATCTAATAATTATTATACAGCAGTTTCTTAAATAGAACACACTGCAGGTGTACGAATACTTATGGCATTCACTGTACATATACACATGGACTTCCATATGAGTACTTCTAGAGAAGGGGGTCGGGCTGAGAAAAATTATTACCACTTCCTCAAGGCTGTTAAACATCTTAGTGAATGTACAAAATGCTACAAAAATAATTGATCTACTTGACAATTAGTAATGAGCTAAAAAGCACCTTATTTTAAAATGTGACTGTGCATGTGAAATTTTATCCTTGAACATAAATTTTTAATTCGGGTGCACGCAGTGCACCTAACTATTCAAAACTATGGCTACTTACGTTTATTTTTCAAGAACAGTGACCTATGGAATAATTTTATATAATTTTCTCAATGTATCTACATATATTTTTTTGGTGACACTACAGATGAATCCCCTGTTTTGTCGCCAACTCGTCTCCAAAACTGATGCTATACTCTTAAAATGGAGGAAAAGTTTTGTGAAGCATTAATGTGCGCATGGGTGTGGTAGTTGCAGTGTTGTAGCGTCCGTTCTTGCCAGTGGTGGTTTGCGAGTTGTAGCAATAGGATGAGCGACCGTTTAAATGTATTTATTTTTGTAACAGATTGGAATTGATGGTATGTTTGGGATGGAGAGCGGATATAGGAGGAAGACGTTTGAGGAGGTATGGGGAGAAGAGGTTAGAGGTATGGAGGGAAAAAGAGGAAAGGAGGTAGGGGGAGATGAGTGGAATATGGAGTATCGCAATGTCGGCGATGAAAAGCTGTTTGACTCATACTACGCAGAGTATATGTGGAGACGGTGTCACAAAGAGGAAGTGGAGGAAATGATTCCAAAAGCCATAAAAGCTCAGAAGCTTAAAGACAGAAGTTTTTTTTTTTTGTTAAAAAAATCTGAAAAGAGTATAATAAGCAGTAAACTCAGTATAACAGGTAATTACTCCTTAAAAAAACATGGCGGCCGGGAAGCGAGCGCACGATGACGTAATCCGGAAAGGAGGTTGCCGCGGCAGGGTTGCCACGTCTTGACGACAAATCGCACAGGATACACACGTGTAGTATAGCCATTTTTTTTATTCAATACAAACGAATGTTTAATTGTTTTGAAAGTTGCACTGGTACTTCCTTATTATAGCGGCACTGATCTTATTTGGCGACTTTAAGATCATGCCAAAATAAAATGAATACATATTGTTTCCTAAGATTATTTTAAACAATCGTTATATACAAAATTACATTATAGGCCATATTTCCGAAATTGCTTTCAATTATAACCTTACTTATATTACTTTCGGCGCTATGGCATAAGACGTGAACCCCTAAATCTAGTCCGTGTTTCCAAAAACTCTCAATCTTTAAATCTAGTCCGTGTTTCCAAAAACTCTCAATCTTTAAATCTAGTCCGTGTTTCCAAAAACTCTCAATCTAGCAATCGGTACACGGCGACTAACCGCCATGTTGTTTACGATGGTTTATTGGGATTTTCATCCTCCTTTTCCTCCTACGAATCGTAAAAAGTTGTTTACGGCGTTTTTTGCGATTTTCGTCCTCCCCTTCCTTCTCCCCTTCTTAAATTCACACATAGCTTGCATACGTATTCCAAAATAAAAAATCGAATGTTTAGACATTTTCACTACAACGAACACAACCAGATGAGAGAGCAACGTGAAACAATCACTAAATGTCGTCTCAAACCAATTATTACTGGATAACATATACGTATGTGACGTCAGACTTTGTTCCAGTAATACTGAAACAATATAAATTAGCTAGATCTGTTAAAAAAAAAGCTAGATTTTCTAAAATATTAGCTAGATCTACTGAAATACTTCCTCTAAAGTACCTCTCCTACAATACCTCTTCTGAAATACCTCCTTTAACATACCTTCTCTACAATACCTCTTCTAACATACCTTTCCAAAAATTCGTCCTCTATAATACCATCTCTAAAATACCTCCTCTACAATACCTCTTCTAGAAAACCTTGTCTAAAATACCTTTCCTAAAAAATGTCTTCTAAAATACTATCTCCAAAATACCTCTAAAATTTTTCTTCTAAAATATCTTCTCTGAGCTATTTTCTCTTCTGGTCAGATGTTAGTTTTCTAGCCAAGTACATATTAATGTGGGGAAACACTGATACCAATACAAGAGTCCACGCATATGCGCTGAAGGAGTGTTCTGCGGCCGATCTGCTTTCCCGCTACGGGCTAGTAACTCTGTTGCGTTACAAATCCATCTAGTGCAATTTTTAGCGGTTTCTAGCGTAAAGTGATTTATGTCAAAAATTCATCTAGTGCAATTTTTAGCGGAAAGTAAGATAAGTGGGTGATATTACTTTTTTTATTGGTACTTATTATTGGTAATATTAATTACTTTCAAAAATAACCTTAGCAAAAATGCAATACGATGCTAATATAAGAATATGTGGCGAGAATTACCCACTAACTTGGCGATGTATTAAGAGGCCGCTGTAATAATGAAGTACCGTTGCATTTTTTTGGGCTTACATGCTTAAATATAATTGCTACACTTTTATTTTCATTTTACCCGTTTTCAATATTGAGGTTTACTTTCGATTCTGTTAGTTAACACCTAACAAGTATTTAGTCCACCCGATTTAAAAAAGATAATTTGGACACCTGCTGGAATTTTTTTTTAAATAAATACATAGCAGAATCAGGAAAATCAAATTTTTGAACGGCTAATAGAGCTCCCTTCCCACTTCCATGGGCGCGCATATACATACACACATACAATGGTGGATTGCACCTGGTTTAATTTTTCCAGAAATATACTTACATTCTCTACCGTACTAAAAACTCCGTAAGGCAAATTCTCTATCGGAAAATCGCTGTCTGGCGGTACGGGTATAAACGACATTTTTACTAATATAAAGCGAATATTTTCAACTTAAAACAGGTCTTCGTTCCACGAATACATTCACTAAAATAAAATTCTTATTCCTAACTTGAGCATTTACAAAGATAAGATTATTCTCCCTTAACTAAATATTTACAGATCGAGTTTGATTATATATTCAAGCTGTACTTGATAACACGACACGAGAACTTTTCAAGGTTGCCTATTTGAAAAAATCCACTAGACAGTAGCTCGCGCTCAGATCTGATAAATGCTGACAGAAGAGGCAACCTTCTGCGCATGTGCGTGGACTCCGAAATGCAAGGCCTCTTCAATACTAGTAATGCCGAAACACGCTATAAAATAGCTAAATGTTCTTGCATCTAGCTAGATTTACTGTCGTTGGTAAAGCTCCTTCTCGGAATCTGCGCTAATATAATAATTTGATTATGAATTAGTATTTTTATAAATAAATCAGTACTTACCTGAATCACAGCGCATATGTGTGTGGTCCACGCACATGCGCAGAATAGAATCCAGTCCCAAAGCCCGGGCTTTGGACTCCTTTGCGGTGAGCAGGCCCTGAGTATATGTTTATAAGTATAAATTATAATTTTATCCCCTTGCCCAGGGATTTATACACCCCTTATTGTTATGTAAACACACACAAGCAAATTTACCTTCCCATACTTCACGCATGCACAGAAATAGGACAGGAGAAACTATTTTCTCCTGTTTTTCTAGCCAAGTAAACCTTATTGGATGGAAACATTCATGCACATGCGTAGAAGGTTGCCCTTTCTGTCAGCATCCATTAGATCTCAACACACGCTACGCAAAAATTCCACCAGTTTGCAGCAAAATTTAACTCAAAACTCTCCTTTTAGCTAAACTCCCGCTACTAGTTCCCCGATTTTCTAATGAAATTGTGGCAGGCCCTGGTGCGGACTGAGTCCTCGCAAAGGGCGTATACCTTGGATTATTGGAGCATCAACGTAGAGTTCTTAAAATTATTTGGGGCAAACACATTTTATGTACATTTATACATTACAGTATATGTAAAATCGCAATTTATTTCAGATTACTGGGAGGGTTCGGGCCCCACGGACCATAGAACTCTACGCCTATGATTGGAGGGCCGCGAATCCTTCCCTATGTGGAGGCGCGGGTCGTATCTCCCATGAGGGCGCACTGGCCCAGGGGCCGGCTGGTCAGCGACCCAATTCTTCCCTGAGCAAGCCTGTAGCCAGGATGAAGAGACAAGCAAGGCAAGGCAAAGGACATATGGAGCACAGGATGACCAGAAAAACACGCAAAGGAAAAAAATACGCACGAAAATTGTGCATAGCAAAAACCGCACGGTCATGAATACGCACAAGGAAAAAGTACACACAGAAAAAAGTGCACACCGAAAAATAGCCGCACACGGAAAAATATGCACATACAAAAATGAATTGAAAAAGGATCACTATTATTTGCGTTTTGTCTGTCCGTCCGCAATAAAAAGAATAAAGTAATAGGTGAAATTGTTAGAGGATAGCCAGTGGATGAATGGTCAACCATCACAGGTTGCATGTCGCTAAGAATTTGAAGTTGTTCTTTGTAAAAGTGTTTTTGGGTTACAGTGTTGTGAAAGTTTGAGTTAGATTTAGCTGACTATTTTATCTTTAATTAGTCGTTCCAATTAGTTTTGTCTTCATCTTGGAAATAATTTTACGGGCCTTCTTCTAGACTTAGTCGTCATTTTGTTTTTCATCTTCCACTGAGTCTTCGTGGACGAAAGCCGTCCAACAAACAAAATGGTGTCCCAAAATACTAACGTCCTATTGCCCTCTAAAGCCCAAATAATCAATAAAAACAAATCTTTAGGGAAAGTAACTCAAGCCCTTAGCCAAATAGGTAAAGACTCATCTTTATCCAAGTCCAATAAGGACATTACTGTGACCAACAAGCTAGGTAAGCTTTCTAATTTGGATATCTCAAATGAAAACGAAGGATTTAAGACAAAGAAAATGAAAACCAATGAGACTTTTTCCGTTATCTCTATTGACTATTCTAAAGAAGTTCCAGGACTTTCAAATAACTTATCATTCAGCTATCATGACTTCAAACTTGCTCAGTAGGCGTGTGCCTCAAAAATGGTTATTACAAATATAATAAAATATAAAATTACAGTCCTTGATACACTTCCAAATGTGTTCCGATATTTTTCAACCCATGATCAATAGCATGGATTACATCTGGGTTATCAGAAGACGAAAATCCTGATTTTTTAAATGTCCGCTAAATGTGTTTCACATTCACAGGAAATGTTTGTGATAAAATACCTAATTGTAAAAATTCTCCTTTTATTCGATGCAGCCAGCCACTGCAGGAAAAATTCATATTTTTCATGATTTGGGATTTTCATACAATTGATTGCTAAAAATCGTAATATTGGAGAAAAATTGTAATAAATAGATTTCTCCTTTCTTCAATAAAAATGCAGAAAGTTCAATTGCATTTATATTCGACTCCTAATGGTGCTAAACACAAGAAGTTTATTTTCTGCTCACCGTAGTCCAGGGTTTAGTTCCCTAGGTCATAAGAGGTTTGGATTCTTCAGAAAACTGTACATCTAGTGCAGCATGACCCTTTCTGTCCTTGCACCGTAAAACAACTAATCAATCAAGGAAGGTCACGTCAGTGAGTATTGCCTTAGACGTCATTTACATGAATTGTTCACACGTGTTTGCTTATCAACGTTCAGAGAGCAAATAAGAGTTAACTCGCAAGTTGCAGTTTACATCCAAATTTTAACTTGCCAATTTCCAATTTGCCAGTCTCTAATTTTATACTTTTCATTTCCTCGCTCTTTAGTTATCCACTTCTCAATCATCTACTCTAATTCTCCACTTCTCAATTCTCCACTTCCCATTTTCAATGGTAACAATACCTATCATTGTATAAAGGGCCTGATTACTTTAAGTAAAAGCCTACTTCTTTGGGCTGTTTTGCAGAGTATGTATTTTTATACACTTTCAGATTCCCTCCCCACCACTTCTAAACCTGCCACAGCGCCTAAAGTGGGCCCCCAATCTGATACTGTGCCCATAGGCGTAACCCAAGTAGCACTAGACATTGTACAATATCGCAAAAATTGCTATATCAATATTGGATGATGCTGAATTGTTATCTTCACGAGTTATGAGCCCCCACATCGATATCTTAATGTCATAATTTAATGTCATGATATCAAATTACAATATTATCATGACATAATTTGATGGTGTGAGACTTCAAAGTACAATATGGCAACAAGGTAGTGATTTGATGTCTGACATCAAATTATGATATGCGAGCCTTTCATCATTGTAAAATATTGTAATTTGATGTCATCGAATTCTTATGATATACCGGTAATATGAAATTATATCACGATATTAAAAAGAAAGGCATCCTTTATCATTTTGATGATGTTGATTATTGACCTACTACTGTCCGATCATAACTGTTGACTGATGTGAGAAAAGGGAGGGGGGTTAATTTTTTCTTGTTCGAAGTAATTTCGAATAGCAATCAGTTTTCCATACTGAGATGGCTAGTCTGTTAAGTTTTTTAAGCTTCAGTTTGGATGTTTGTCGTTTTTAAAAATAAACTTTTTCTGGCGCTCTTTGCAACTGTAGAAGATGCATGCAGATTGTAAAGTCATAAAACATTGTTGGTGCAAAAATGATTAACTAATTTACTTACCTAATCTTTTGGATCCATTTTCTTTTGTCGCAAGTGTGAGAACCAATTAAGAGACTCCAAAAGTCTGACGTGTACTTTACAAATATAGATTTTTCTGAATATCTTTATTTTAAAAATTACACATCGCAAACGATCTTATTTGAAAGAACATTGAGGGGTTAAATTAATTTTACTGACAGTAAAGACCTAAAAATATTTTAATATATACACAGCCGAACTCCGGTACAGTTAATCTCAAGGACACAAATTTTGGTTTGTTTAAAGTCGGATTCGCTATAGCGGGTTTCGCCTGCATATGTAAGCCAAATATGAAACAGAATTTAAAATGGTTATTGAGTGTGTACTTTTTGAATGAAGATAAGAAAACTAAAAATAGAATTATTCCTACTTTTCGAACGTACATTACAGTGTAAATATTTATCCGATAAAATGCAATGCAAAAAAAAAAAATCTATAAGAAAACTACTCTGTGTTGTACATCATACATACATATATAAACATTTTTTGATGCTAGGGTAAGATTTTGAAAACTATGAATTGAATAAAATTATGCAAAATTGAAGAAATACTAAACACAAAGACAAAAATAATCAACAAACAAATTATTTGTATTCATGGCACATTATGTACATTTTTTGTTTTTGGAATTATACCAGTCACTTGCAGTGGCCAGAACATATGCAGCAATAGAGCATATGCAGGCGAGAAACTCGCTATAGCGAATCCGACACTAAACAAGCCAAAATTTGTGTCCTTGAGATTAACTGTGCCGGAGTTCGGCTGTGTATATATCAGAATATTTTTAGGCCTTTACTGCCGGTAAAATTAATTTAACCCCTCAATGTTCTTTCAAATAAGATAAATTACAATGTGTTATTTTTAAAATAAAGATATTCAGAAAATTCTATATTTGTATAGTACACGTCAGACTTTTGGAGTCTCTTAGTTGGTTCTCACACTTGTGACAAAAAAAATGGATCCAAAAGATTAGGTAAGTAAATTACTTAATCATTTTTGCACCAATAATGTTTTATGACTTTACAATCTGCATGCATCTTCTACAGGTGCAAAGAGTGCCAGAAAATGTTATTTTTAAAAATGGTAAACATGTAAACTGAATCTTAAAAAACTTAACAGACTAGCCATCTCAGTAAGAAAAACAGATTGTTATTCGAAATTACTTCGAAAAAGAAAAAAATTAATCTCCTCCCTTTACTTACATCAATCAACAGTTATGATCGGACAGTACTAGGTCAATAATTAACATCATCAAAATGATAAAGGATGCCTTTTTTTTAATACTGTGATATAATTTCATATTACCGGTATATCATGAGAATTCGATGGCATCAAATTACAATATTTTACAATGATGAAAGGGTCTCATATCATAATTTGATGTCAGACATCAAATCACCACCTTGTTGCAATAGTGTGCTTTGAAGTCTCACAACATCAAATTATGTCATGATAATATCGTAATTTGATATCGTGACATTAAATTACAATACTAAGATATCGATGGGGGTCTAACTCATGAAGATAACATAATTCAACATCATCCAATATTGATATAGCAATTCTTGTGATATTGTACAATGTCTAGTGCTACTTGGATTATGCCTATGGACACAGTATCAGATTGGGGGCCCACTTTATGTGCTGTGACAGATTTATAAGTAGGTGGGAGTCTGAAAGTGTATAAAAAATACATATTCTCCAAAATAGCTCAAAGAAGTAGGGTTTTACTTAAAGTAATCAGGCTCTGTATACAATGATAGGTATTATTAACATTGAAAATGGGAAGTGGGGAACTGAGAAGTGGATAATTAGAGAGCGGGGAATTGAAACGTATAAAGTTAGAGACCGGCAAATTGGAAGTTGGCAAGTTAAAATTTGGATGTAAACTGCAATTTGCGAGTTAACTCTTATTTGCTCTCTGAAAGTTGATAAGCAAACACATGTGAACAATTCATGTAAAAGACGTCTAAGGCAGCACTTACTGACGTGATCTTCCTTGATTGATTAGTTGTTTTACGGTGCAAGGACAGAAAGGGTCATGCTGCACTATACGTACAGTTTTCTGAGGAATCCAAACCTCTTAAGGCCTAGGGAACCAAACCCTGGACTACAGTGAGCAGAAAATAAACTTCTGTGTTTAGCAGCATTAGGAATCGAACCCAGGATAACGTCATACTAGGTTAATGCATTACCACTGCAGGGCCATACCTTTCTAATGATGGCAGACAGATAAAGCAAAACAATAACAGATTCAGTATTAATTGAAACTAACTAAATTGTGATTATCAGTTAAAACAAATAAAAATTGCAAAGTGCATAATTCTACAAAGCATTAGCCAAAGCAATAACCTCAGAATCAGTGAAAGATTTACCAGCAGGCTAAAGCCTACTGTGGTATATTTTCGACGACAAGTTTGCAAAAGTGTGGATTGTTTGGTGGTCAGTTGAATTACTAATTTCGATTTGTTCTATGTTCAGAGGAATGATTAGGCACTGGCAGAAGGCAAGCTGCTTTGAGAGAGATTCAAAAAATGCGAAATTAGCGAATATTTAAATTTGAAATATGAAAACCATGATGGACGAACAATTTAAGAATTTTATACAAGTGCCAAAATCTGTCATACCTCTAGTTACGTTTGGTAAGATTAAGCGGCAAAATTGTAAATCCATCACTGCACAGAATACCATCGTTAAACAGAAATAATCATTAATTAGTTGAAAAGTTCAAAACATTATAACTACACCACTGTAAAATAAAAAAGAACAAGACGGAATTGCCGGATGACCATAAAATTGCATATTGCAACCTTGCGACGAAAGTGTTACAACTCAAAATTCGGTGAAAATGACTTAATGTTACAACCAGATGTAGAAAACAGTGTTGCATCCTGCCGTGCAAAACGTTAGGCAATAAGTTATTCAGGTTTCTACTAATTATTACATGTCGTTACATGAACACAGTATCCCTCAATGCAACTAGAAAAAGTTTTTGGCGTTTTCTGAAGAACGAGATTTTTTGAGTTGTAACACTTTCGTCGCAAGGGTGCGATATGTTAATGGGGTAGAGTACAGCTAGGCATGATTTGATTGTAGGCTTAATTTCAGGATCAGCGTATGAGTGCATATGCCAAAGTATGGCATAATATGAAAAACATAGTCAATGGTATTTAATTAGAATGTTAAGTACAGTTAGCCCAGATTATGAGCCAGAAAATGAGACTCGACTAACCACTGCATTTAAACTACAGTCGAACCTCAAGGGACCGAACTTTTGGTTCCATATATTCGGGAGTTCGTTATATCCGGTGGCGTAAGTATAGTAAATTGGATGGGGCCAAAAAAATCATTATAAGTAGGCGAGATGTATAGAACCAAAGATATATTTTTTATGGTGTTTTTCGGGAAAAGGGCAGATTTCCAGTAGGCCACAAAGGTTAATCACGAGGCACAGGGCAGTGTAATTTTTTTTTTACAAGGGCAGGCAGGACACTACGTAATTTCATAAAAGGGTAGGCAGGACACCCTGTCCCGCGAAATAAGCCTAGGATGGACACCGGATAAGGATGAAATTAAAAAAAATTACCTTGTATGTTCAGCTTCTGACTGTGGCTTATTAAAAAAACTGGTCTGTGCTGACTTTCAAATTGCAGTCAATGAACTGCCCATTTTCAGAGAATAACTGGTTCACAGTGAAAAAGGTTTAAATACATTCGCAGAGAGAGAGAGAGAGAGAGGAATGATACGTTACCCGTAGCTCAATAGTTAGATGGTTGGTTGCATTTTTATGGTGTAAGGACAACAAGGGTCATTCTATACCAGATAAGGTGAGACCATGCATACAATTTAAAAAAAAAAAATAATACAAAGGTAAAAATATATTAAATGTACAACGGAGCAAAATGATGCAACAATGTCGGATGAGATTTAAAAAGCTGACGTTAGATGAAAAATTAAAAATGATTTCATGATTAAAAGAATCACATAAAATGTAAAAAATATGTATGCAACACCTTACTTCTGAACCTATGAGCCGAGCCGCCACTGCTTAAATCAAAATAATCAAGTTCCCATATGTCCATATAACTGTTGTGGACATCATGTTTTCTAAAAATTTTGCCTAATTGTTCACTGAAGGAGCAACTACTAAACATCATAATTACCCAGAAAGTAAATTTAATATATAACGATTATTAACAAATCAAATGCAATATCACACTTACTAAAACAATCATAATTATACAAAAACTTCACAGCCGCAGAGACAAATTATAATTTTTTTAAGTGAAATTGTTTGTGATAAAATAATGTATTTAATATAAATAGTTCACATTTATATTTACATTGTCTTAAAAGATGTTCATTCAGATAAAATAAGACTTCTTTAATAGCACATTCTTTTGTTGAAAATATTAAGAAACTTACATAGGTGCCCGTACGAGTACTTCTGGGGGGAGGGGGTGCTGAGAAACATTAAGAGTACTTCTATGGGGCTGAGAAAAATTACCTCCTCCTCAAAGCTGTTGAGAAGTTTAGTGAATGTACAAGATACCAAAACGCTACAAAAATAATTGATACTGCTTGACAATTAGTAATGAGCTAAAAAGTACCTTATTTTAAAATGTGACTAATTTGTTTGAAATACATAGCAGAATCCGGGAGATCAAATTTTTGAACAGCTAGGGGGTGCTTGAGCCATCCCTGCCCTCTATATGGGCATCCGTGGAAATTTATTATATAAAACATTACTTGTATATAAAAAATTTGCATATGTGATTGTTATCAAAAATATATTACCAATGACAAATTTAAATTCATATTTTACCTAAAGTGATTTATAAAAGTTGCAGATATGTAGCATATGTTCTTTTAGCATATTTTCAATCGCTAGCTTTACCACGAGCCCAAAGCATATAGCGAGTTAGGGGAGCTGCTGCCCGGTGCCACAATTCGAGGGGTGGCAATTAACGTTTAAAAAATAATGACAGACACAATAATTACGGAAATCACAGTCACTCGCCCCAGGCTGCAAAATATCTAGCTACGCCACTGGTGATAGAGCAATGTTTGTTTTTTCTGTCACAGGTGGTTTAGTGATAGGGTTTGTCACACTTTTTTTGTCGAATGTAATATAACCTTCGCTGTGGTATTATGTGATATGTTTATGGAATTTTTGAAAAAATTCGACTTGTGTAAAACGTTTTTTAGACCGAAACGAAAGGTTTTAATGCTATGGTCGTCATTGCTTCAATCGTCATTGATTAGTATCAGGAAACGAAATTCAGAATTTCTTTATTTTTACTCTATTATTAGCTCAATCACCTAAATTATGCATCAAAAATTGTATTTAATTCATGTAATTGGC
>QLNU02014802.1:42282245-42300683 GCA_006491805.2 Dysdera silvatica
TTTTCGACAGACTGAACTGTTTTCTCTTCAAGTGCCGATGACTATAACCGATTTATCGATGGGTATAAATAGTCGGACGTTCTCGATACCTTTCTCTTCTCGTGTAAAAGTAAGCAATTTTCTCCCTTATTATGATATAAGCAACTGCGATTCATCGATTACAATCGTATCGTTTTGAAGAACATTAAAATGTGAATTAAAATGGGTTTTAAATTCTTTGTGGAAATTGTTTGGATGCTCTCTAAGGTAGCCTGGATGTGAAGGTACATTGATCTGTTGAGCGTTGCAGTGGAGAGAGAGAGAGAGAGAGAGACAGACAATTCTTCATACCTTTTCATTTGTAACAATGCTTTAATTATAACATGTTGCATCATCTTTTGAAATTTAATTGGCCAATGAGATTGTCTCCTGGAAACTCTGGGAAACGCCCCCGTCTCTCGTGAGTGACGTTTTGTCCTTGCAATAACAAAGATCCACTCACTCAAGTTGAGACACCACTTTCTATTGTTTGTCTTACGAGCTTGACACATCGCCAGACGTAAGTAGTCACTTTACGTCTTTCAAGACATGAGTATCCGAGGTAAGGTATTCCGATGGCGCGAAGACAAGTTTGACTTTTAAGGTGCTTAATCAGCCATTAATAAAAGACAATTTTCCAGACCTCGCGCTAAACGTGTAGTTTCGGGTCCAAAACGCCCTAAGGTGTTTAGTTATACGTGTTCAGGGCTGGAGACAGGATTTACAAGCCGCTAAGTAGTTCATCGGATCGGACTCTCCAACCAATTCCTAAACTCTCTTCTCAACCAATTTTTATTAAAAATGTTTGTACTGTTTCACCTTGCTTGGCACAGAAAGACCATTGTTATCCTTGCGCCGTAAAATACAATCAACCAACCAACCAATTTTCAAGAGGGGATTTTAAGCTAGGGGATGGTCAAACTCATAAATGTTTTTTTTTGTTTCTTTAATACCTTTCTTTTACACACACACGTGTGTGACGTACGATGACCTTTACTGTCCTTGCGCCATCAAAGTACAACCAACCAACAAAATTTTCCGTTGCAGATAGTTCTGCTTCAAAAGGTGGGATGTTCGACGAAGGTTTGACGAGGCAACCAATTGTGGATGGGACGAATGTGCTTCTTCGATTAATGGGTCATTCCTGTTGACAGTACCATACAGTGCCACTGATTTGACGTATTAGCTTTGGGTATTGGGATTGATACGGATAGAAATATTCCTATATAGTGTAGGTATATCAATGGGGAATGAGTTTTAGACTGAAAAAAATAATTTTTTTTAAGGAAAGAGAGGAATTGCCAAAAGATCTAAAAACGTCTAAAAGCGTTTTAATTTTATGGCCAAATGTACACTAAAAAAAGCCGGCTCCTTACTCACAAGTAGCATGCAGTATCTAACTTCTTGAGTTGGGAGGTATTCAATGACGGATTAAAGGTTTCTATGCCCATTCCCTTAAAGAACGTGACCCAGGTCTGTAGCCAAGCCGGGGCCAGGAGGAACTCAGCCCCAGTTGCCATGCTTGCGCCCCAATTTCCCCATCGAGCTATAGTGAATGCCATAAGTATTCGTACACCTGCAGTGTGTTCTATTTAAGAAGCTGCTGTATAATAACTATTAGATGTACGTAGAGACAGGACAAACACCATCATGATTGCCATGAAAATATAATTTATTTTCAACTAAAAACTTAAAACTATGTATATAATACTGCAAATTACAATAAATTAGCATCAAAATTATTCACAGTTCACTTGTCAAAAGTATTCGTACATGCAAAAGTCTTTCCTAAAATAATAGAACTGAGATGCTGTTTGCGCACCCGAAGGGGCCTGCGGGACTGCACCGATTTCATTTAAAAGCCAATGAACAATAAACCCGTTTACTATCATTTCTGCAGAAAGTATGCGAAAATGAGTCGTAGAAATAAACAAGTGTGGCGGAATGAAAGCTTGTAATGAGGCTCCATAACCAGTGTAAATCTTTACGAGAGATTGCACAGCTCGTCAGCAGACCTCGTTCTACAGTCCAATCCATAATTGACCGTCATTGTCAAAGAAATACGATTCAAAATATGCCGCGAAGTGGACGTCCACAAAAACTGACTGAAAAGCACAAACGTTTAATTGTGAGAGTAATTAAGAAAAATCCAAAATTAAGTGCTCCAAAGATAAGAAAAGAGCTGCTGAATCAAGGTGTGTCACTGTCAGAAAGTACTGTGCGCCGCGTTTTCAAAAATGCAGGGTACAATGGACGTGTAGCTCGTAAGAAGTTTTTCGTGCGAAAGGTAAACAGAAAGAAGCGTTTGCAATTCGCAAAAAAACATGTTGATAAAGGTCCTGACTTTTGGAATAGAGTTATATTCTCTGACGAGAGCAAATTTAATATATTTGGATCAGATGGCAGGCAAATTGTATGGCGTAAAAATAACACCGAGTTTCAACCGGCGAACTTGCGTCCAACAATCAAACACGGAGGTGGAAGTATGCAAGTTTGGGGCGGTATGGGTGCAGAGGCAGTGGGAAAATTGCACATTATCGAAGGAATCATGGACCACAGAATGTATATTAACATTCTGAAGGAAAATTTGGGTCCTAGTGCTGCTCAAATGGGTCTTCAAAATAACTTTATCTTTCAGCAAGATAACGACTCGAAACATACTGCGTATAATACAAAGCTGTGGCTCCTTTACAATACTTCAAAACAGCTAAATACCCCTCCACAATCACCTGACATTAACGCTATAGAACATTTATGGAGCATTCTGGACTCGTGGGTGAGAAAACGACGCATATCAAATAAAAATGATTTGAAAATTGCGCTTCTCGAGGAATGGGCACCCATTTCAACGAATGTCACCAAAAACTTAGTGGATTCGTTGCCAAAATGCATGAAAGCTGTGATTAAAGCTAAAGGGAACCCAACGAAATATTAAGAATGAATTATTATTTTATTAATGAACTTTCTGACCAAAAAACAATTAGTGTACGAATATTTTTGACACATGAGCTATGTGTAAGTTTGTTCATTTTTTGTTGTTATTTGCAGTGCATGTATATTTTTTTTACTTTTTTTATGAAGTAAATACAAAAATTTATATTAATTGTGATGACATTTGTCCCATATCTCTACATCTAATAATTATTATACAGCAGTTTCTTAAATATAACACACTGCAGGTGTACGAATACTTATGGCATTCACTGTATATATATTGATAGAACAATCCCCGGGTTCCCGTGACCCACATGCCCTTGCCTTGCCCCACTTGTCTCTTCATCCTGGCTACAGGCCTGACGTGACCTCTGTGATATTCAGCTAACAAATCGTGAGATTTCTTTAAAGTTCATTACCTAAAATATTCAGGTTTATCAATAATAAAAATTTCTCAGACATTTGAAAATGAAATTGAAATAATATTTAAACTTTAACACCAGATCCTTAGGCCCGTACCGTAAATCCTACACTGAAGGCGCCCCCCCGATTCGATAACTTAAGAACTCTCATTTTGACATACCAATCTACGAAAGTTCTACACCGGTTGCCGTCCAGTCATTGAAGGTAACTTGCAGCTGGATCCGTTTTGGGGTGGGCGACCATTTGTAAAAAGAGCTTCGTGCTTTGAGACCGGTGTTTTCTGGTGACACTTTAAACTATATAGATCCAGCTTACTAACCAATCCAATTGCCCAACGTGTTAAGTTTATTGCCGTTCCCTCTAAGATGCGTCTTTCGTCATATATTTCGCATGGTCGCCGACGGCATAAAAATATTGGGGGAGGGGGGATATATCAGTAGAAGGCATTTCGTTTAAAATTCGAGTGGAATGTGGAATCCTAATACCAAAATTTGGGGGTCAGGTCCCCGTGATACTACGTGTATGCCCAATGTCATTTAGAGAAGCATGCATCTTGCAGTAGATAGATAAGTTGTTGATGGTATATACAGAGGACACTTCTTTTAACCTCCCCAACTTCCGTTTTTCCTGTGCTATGCAAATTCAATTTACTCATCGTCGCTGAACAGTGCCTCACACTGATCGCCATTAACAGTGCCCCATACTGTACAGCGTGGACACATTGAGAATGTGTCTTGACAGTAACAGCAGCTAAAAGCAGCCATCTAAAATCGTTGATGATTCGTGACTCGTTTACTAAGGTTATTGCGTCTACTTTGGCTAGCTGCTGCATTACTTCCCACGAAAAGCAGACGATTTCTCACAAAAGGGGAACGAGTAACCGTTTTATTGTTTTTCCAAAAAAAGTTTTGTTCATGCGGTTTGGCATCTTTGTCCATGGCGTAACTACAGTGTTCTGTATTTAAAATTAACGCGATATCGTCACGTAAGTTAGGTCAGTGGCGTAAGCGAGCAGTGGCGCAATTTCCGCTCGAAAGCTCAGTTGCTAGGCTGCTGTGATGACCATTACAAATCGGGCTCTTCTCTGGACACTGGTCACGTTCCCCTCCAAGGGACAGAAAGAAAGCTCGTTGGTCTAAAATTTCGAGGACTTACTCTGCTGACTCAATGGGATTGGATATGAATATTTGAGAAGATTCAAGGTTGCCAGGTTCGCGGTCGAATGACTTGTCATTCCCCGTAATCGAGAAAAAAATAGGACAGTCCTTTTTAACCTTAATTGACAATATTAATTATTTTTAGCCCTTTGTCCATATTTTTTTATCGTCCGCGTTTTAAAAAAATCGTCTGTCTTCCACGGATGAGTGAATCGGATAATGTAAGGTGTCTTCTAGAGTAAAGTATAACTTTTTTGTTCTTCAACAATGCTGCCGCTAAATAAATTGGCAGACGAGATGAAGGGATGGTGACATTTTTGTTCAGTGCGAATTGGTAATAAGCATGTAAAGATCATGATTAATACAGTGACCGTGACCGTCATTATCTTTCCCCAAAAAGTACTGTCTCATAATTTATGTGAATAACTGTATTTTAGGGGGTCTACGTTGTTAATCGGTATTCTATATTGGAGAACGCCTCTAGCGGACCCAAGTGGGGGAGATTAGGGAAAATTTCCCCTCCCAAATCCATAAAAATGCGGTGAAAATCGGTTATAACGAGCGCCTTTTATAACGACCACCTTCATATAACGAAGGAATTTTTACAAAAAGTTTGATTTTATTTTTTAAATTGCTCGTTAATTTCGGGCTTCAAAAGACTTGTTTGCTAAAAGCGGTTAGATTGTATTGCGCTTAAGCGTTATACCAGACGAAAATCATACTTTCCTCGCTATACCGAAAATTCGCTGAAGGCGGGCTCGTCATAAGTAGAGTTGTAAAAAACTCGGGAATTTTGGACACATTGGAAACTTTGATGGGAAGAAACCAAGATAGCTAGAATAAAGGAGATAGTCCCGTCCACACCTTTCTTCCTATTGGTCGATTTTGTCGAATCGACCAATAGGAAGAAAGGTAAGGACGGGACTACCTCCTGTATTCTAGCTATCTTGGTTTCTATGCTCAAAGTTTACAATGTGCCCAAAATTCCAGGGTTTTTTACAACTCTGGTCATAAGTGAATCCTACTATATTTTACGTTTCATGCCCCAAAATCCTTTTCTGGGTCCTTCCCCTATGCACCTATTATGGGATAATTGTAACGCGTTAGTCTTCTTTGTTGTTACACTGGTTCGATTCCAATAGTATTGTGGAACGCGTACCCATTTTTTGTCTACCGTGGTTCGGGATTCGATATTTTAGATTAACGAAAGTTCGGGATTCGATTCTTTAGGTTAACAAAGGTCCAGGATTCGATTCCCTAGGTTAACAAAGGTTTGGGATTCGATTCCTTAGGGAATAAAGGTTTGAATTTCGCGGAAAATGGTAGATCCCGGTGCGGCATGATTTCAGTTAACCTTACGGCGTAAAACCGCCTAGTGCGCTGTTAATCCGGGTTCGACTCCCAACAGTGTACACAGAACGCTTACTCAGAGCTCTTATAAAAAGATTGCACTGCTCACCGTAGTCTGGGGTTTGGTTCCCTATGCCTTAAGAGGTTTGGATTCCTCTGAAAACTGCAGGTCCAAGAGGTTCGTATTCCTCGGAAAATTGTAGGTCCAGAGGTTTGGATTCCTCGGAAAACAGTAGGTCCCTGCACAGCATGACCACTGTAGTCCTTGAGCCGTAAAACCACAAACAAACGGCATAAAACATAAGCTTGTAAACATGTCTGTATTGGAGCGTACTTCCAATAGTTTATTGTTCCTTTAAATGCGCTGTTGCATACCCATTCCTCCTGTCGGGCCTAAGACTCTCCTGTTGGTCAGACGTGTTGTAGCTCCCTCGTCGTCTTTACTTTTTCTGACCCCCTATTGCTTCCTGAGATGGCCCTGGGATGGTGGCGCAACAACCTAGCAAGCATAGATGGTTGAGAATGTCATGCAACTTGTAGTAGGTTTGGTACCACTGTTGTTCTGAGGTGCACCACGGGGGCGTAATGGTAAAGCGTTCGTCTCTCGTGTCGGTAACCTAGATTTGATTCCAATGGTACCATAAAACGTATGCCATTTTTCTGTCTCCTGTGGTCTAGAGTTCCTCCGAAAATTATAGATCTAGGCGATGCTTGACCAAAGCAAAAGCTGTTCTCTAAAACTAAGGGACTTAATAATCGTTTTAATACCAATTACAGTAGAACCTAAAGTGACTACCTTCGTGTGTGGGCTGCAATGGTCACCACAGACAGGGGGTGACTATACATGACAGGTTTTGATACAGGCATAATTAAGTCCCTACTAGTTCTCTCCTATAAAAAGTGTCACTTTATTCAAGTGGTCAGTTTACCTAGGTGGTCACTTTACCAAGTTCCATTGCATAAGGAAATTGACAAGTTTTCAAACAAAACTTTTATTCCTAGTTTTATAAATTAGCTTTGCAGTAAAAACAATTTCTTGGCCATCTCAAATTTTTGAGATGTCTCCCTGTCTAATTACGAACGAGGAAAGTCTAATAGTTTTGCTCAATGAAGATAATGCTTCTTTATATATATTATTCGTTTCTATTTTCACGTTGTAGTCTCTTCAAATTGCCGTTGCAATAAAAATCCCTTTTTCTATTCCCAGTTAATTTAAAAACTTTTCCAAAAACCGGGTTAACAAGCGATCCAATTTTTGTCTCTGGACGTTTTTTCTTGTTCATTTGTACTTTGCATCACCAGTCGCAATAGGGAACACGGTCTTCGTATATCTCTAATATATTAGTTCTGATGTTTTTCCTTGCGTGCTGGGAGTTCGTTTCTAACCCGAGCGCCGGGCGTTCCATAATATATCCGCTCGCGAATCTCCTTACAAAAACTTTCTTTCGCTACGTACATATATTTATATATATATCATTCCATTTCGAAGCAGCAAAAAGAAATCCGGGCCGAAATAAAAGGGAAGAATCCCCACGCGTTCTTATGGCAACGGTGACCTAAGGAATTTTTCTTCTTTAATGTTTCCTCTGGAAAGGGAATATTCGAACATTTTTACCTTTTCCTTGCCCTCCTTTAATATTTGTTTCCTCGGAGTTGTATTTGAAAAGTGAAAGTAGGTTGCCTGGAAAAAATCCCGCTTCGTAATACCTGATTCCGAGTTTTTCCCCCACTTCGGGAATTTTCTTCCCCTTCCTTCCCCTTCTAGCCGTTTCTATAGTAATCTATTATTTCTGACTTTTGGAGAAAGGTAGAAGATTCTTTATTATTTTATTTTCAGTCTTGCAAAGTATTGGCTATGTTTTATTTTTTATTTGTTCCACCTCAGATTACACTTTTATTTGAAAATAAAATAAATTCAACTTCCTATTTTTTTTTTAATGTGGAATTTGAAGGTTTTATTTTATTTTTTATATTTATTTTTATTCTGCCCATTATTGACTGAGTTTTAATTAATATATTTCTTCCCAAATTGTTTTCCGTAACTTCGATGAACCTACTTAGAAATTGGGTTTTAAAAAAATAAAATAAAATGAAATTTAATGAGGCGAAATAAAAATAAAATTGCATATTTATTTTATAATAAATAAATAAATATTTCTGTTTTTGCTGTTAACTCTCCTTTATTTATTCTACAGTCGTAATGTACTTTTCAAATAGCGAGCTTTTGAAATGTAGAATTTTTTTCAGGGGAGTTGTGGTGAGGAAATTACAAAACGGATTTCATCATTCTTTCTGTGAGTGGTGATGCACATTTAATAGAACCTAATTAGCAGATGCATTTACTAGTAGTCATGATCATATAGGGGTGCAGAGAGGCTGGACCCTCCGACCGTTTAAAAATTTGATTTCCACAATTATGCAATGCATTCAGTTTCAAAAGTTATACATTCACATTTTAAAATAAGCTACTTTTTTAGCGCATTACTAATTATCAATTATTTTTGCAGTATTTTAGTCTCTTGTACATTTACTAAAATATTTGACAACTTTGAAGGAGGTAATGATTTTTATCGTCCCCCCCCCTAGAATTACTGGTATACGCGCCACTATTAATAGTTCGGAACTATCAAATTATGGAAAATCCAACATGTTTAAGTCGTCTGGTACAACCGATGACGTTGGGTGGGGGGGGGATTAAAGGGGGGTCGTTCAAATACAGAATTACGTAAAAGTTTTTGTGGGGGGGCTTGAGATTATTTTTCCTGAAAACAGGGAGGGGGGGGGGATCTGAACCATGCTTACGCAAGACACAGAAAATAATAAACTAACACATAGTCACAAAATAACCACCTCGACAGAACTGCAGTACTTGGATGTACGACGCTGCGAGTAGAATATATGAAATATTATATATGATATTAATGTACGTAATCGCAGTTAAATATTTAATTACTTAAGCTAGTGCCTCTCAAACTTTTTTCGCTCGGGGCTCACTTTTAGGCTCCCCACGGCCCCCGACGTTCTTAAATTATATGTAATGAATGCATTATTATACACTCTGCCCCAAAATAATAAATAAGATACAAAAAAGCGTATAAAGTTTTTTTTTATTAATTTGCAATGCTTATACGTAATGTATGCTTTTAAACGCCATATATATGCCGCGAATATAATACTGGTATATGCCTTTAAACACCGAAAAGAAAACACCTCACTTCGCTATAAAGTTAATGTGCAGTCAGGAAAAATAAAAGGAAGCTGCTTTTCACATGTTCCAAAATGATGGATAATCATTAGAAAACAAATGCACTTCTAAAAATTAATGTTTTCTTACCTTACCATTAGGTCTAATATCCATTATAATCCCATTCCATTAAATTTTTTTTTCCGCATCGAAAATATCAAATTTTTCCGAATTATGTGGGCCGCAATCGATCAAAAATTGCTTCGTAATTGACTGGTCGATTGTGATAGACCTGTTGGTCATACCTGGCATATATATCAACCGTGTCTGTATTAACCTTTGTAAAAAGTAAACTATCTAAACGTGAATATAGTCAGAACCGACGAGGGGATAAGGGATAGCAGGGGCTGTATTACGGGGGCCCGGATGAATTCTAGGGGCCTGCGCTGTCAAGGATTTATGCTGTGGGGGGGGGCTCGGCCCAGGGGGCCCGCGTTGGCTCGCGGCGCCCCTGAGTATAGTCCTTGAAGTAGCGCCGTGATAACGCGTTCACTTAGCGTACAGTTAAGCCAGGTTTGAGTCCCAACGATGGAAAAAAAAAAGAGATTATTGAATTAACAACGTATTATAGTCTGGGAATTGGTTCCATAGACCTTAAGAGTTCCTATTCTTGGGGAAACTGTAGTTTTCGGCTCAACATGGTCTTTGTTGTCCCATAAAACAATAAATGCGGGTGTCTGCTTGTAAACCCAAACGTTGAAGGATTAGGAACGTGCGCCAAATATGGATCAGTCTACTCGGCGCGAAGTGAGGGGTATATCATCTCCAGTATGTAGGGGCCATCAATACTACGGACAACGATTACTTCGTGTGACCATTTTTGTATAAAATACACTTAAAGGTAACCTTCATTCTTGGGTAGGTTCCTTCCAACAGGCCTGATTGGAAATTATTGCTGCGGTTGGTAATTAACAAGCGAAAGAAACGCGTCTTACTAACAGCCAGAATGAAGCACCTGTCGATCAGTTTCGATGTTTTGAAACATATTACTTTTGAGACGAAATGATTGCGACCCTCACAATGGAAATCTTTTATTAAGTCTCCCTTCTCGAAGCTCTGTTGTACCTCATAGAAGAGGGCGGATACATAGAGCCGCGGTTACGGTTTCTTGGCTTCTCTTTCGTTACTGGTAGTTGCAGGACTGTATTGTTTCCCTTTTGTGTGCGCACAACAAGGAAAAGGAAATGCCTTGCACGCTCATCAAGCTCAGGCGCTCGATCTAAGGGACGGCCACAATGAACGAAGATGCATTTTGTTTTGATTCATCTTATTATTATTATTGAAGCCCGAGTTGCATGTGTGCATATGCGATTGCATATTTTAGCCCATTTTAGCGTTTGTGCATATAAATGCATAAAAACGATGAATTTCCAGAATAAATGCATATTTTAAGGGTTTTAGTAATTTTAAGAATTTTATTATTCCCTTGTCGGAAAAATTCGGCTACAACGTTGAAGTCAAATTTTCCTCTTACTTCTTATCTGAGCGGAAAGGCAATGGAATTTGTAAGCGTACGCGATTAGTCGTGTTCTAGGGCGCCGAAAATGTTGAAATAGCTGAATTATAGCCACCATCCTTGTTAGGAAAACCAAAGGTGAGTTTTACTGTGCTTGGCTGGCAATTGATTAAAGGTTAAATTAAAGCAAGCACATTCTAAAATTTCACATAATTTTCTCTCAGCGATAGACATGGGTTATCCATTATCTTTCGTAACTCTGGTAATTACAATTTTGGCCATAAAAATGCTATTACATGATAGAAGATAAAGCTTAACTGTTTAGAACAACGAGAGACACATTGTGATATATCGGTACAAAAATTGTGCTTTATAAAATATAAGATTTAATATATATCGAATTTTTCTGCTCAGTAGTTAATCGATTTGTTTTAAAATGCAGGACATAAAGTTTTCAAGCTTTAAAAAAATTTCAGTACATTTCTATTCATTTTAGGGGCATGCTTATTCATTTTAAATGCACATACATGGATATCCATGTATGTATCCATCCATGCACATACATGGATATTTTGAGGGTCTTTAGTGCATATTGTGAGGTTCTTAGTGCATATTTTGCTCGTTTTTTAGTGCGTATGAACCGGGTTCTATTCAATCTCGTAAAAGATAAAGATGCGTCCTTAAGTTGTTGTCCTCCATTTTCCACGAAACTTTGACCTTCTCCAAAACTGTTCAAATTCTGATAGTTTTTAAATAGAGAGTAGTGGATAGAGAGGAAGTGTGTGTTTTGGCTCATTAAAGGTAAAGGATCGCTTAAGTTTCTAAGGTTGTGAAATTGATCTGGGAAACAGATCATGAAAACATTTAGGCGATTTTTTGCATAATGCTTTTAAAAGGATCCTGTGTTTTGTGTTTGTTCTTTGTAAATTTATTTCACCAATTGAACGTATCTTTTCCTGATCATATTGCTATTGGACTGGTTGACGCGTTGAGTGATATACCGTTATAAAATGTTTAGTTGTGATCAATTTTCAATATATTTAAAAAAAGTGGGGTTTGGTTATAAGTGTACTCTTTGAATTCTCCAAATCCCTGATAAATTTATAAGAAGAATTCAGTGGCGGCTCGTGACTTCAAGAACGGGTGAAGCGGCGAGCCCCTCCTCCACCCCCCAAAGAAACAGGAAAAGTGGCCAATAAATTTCCGTTTTCTAGCAAAATAATTGTATTTATTATGATATATATATATATAGGGATTTGAAACCATTAAAAAATATTTTACAATATGTACTCAGAACAAATTATACAATAGTAATAAAAATTCCCTTGAATGGTGTTATCATTAAAGACACTAATATCATGCCAACATGACGGATCTATAGAACCAAGTACCCAAATCCCATATCAACCAAAGCCTAACATGTATCCATTCAAAATGATGCAAATGGAATAGTTATAAAGCACAATATTTTTAACATTCAACAAATTTTAAACATTCTCTTAACAAAGAGGTTTATGTTAAAATTTCCTTAAATACCTTTATTTTAAAAAATAGTTTTCAACTTTTAAAGACTTCGAACTCCAGTGATAGGAATCCCACTTTCATTAAGTGCTTTGATTTTGAGGATCTATTTAACCAAATCAATTTAAGAGACCTATATCGTGTATTATTAGAATTATTTACAGAGTATGATATAAAATCAATTGACAAAATCTCGTTTGTAAAACTACTAAACTTCTGTCTTAACTATAATATGGTATATAATGGCACTGGTTATTATAAACAGGTAAGAGGGCTTTCTCAAGGGGGAGTATATTCTTCTTTAGCTGCAGATTTATACTTACATAAATATGAAAGTTTGTCTTCACCAAGAACGGATTTATTTTTTGGCAGATATATAGATGATATAATCTGTATAGGCTATGGTATGGAGCATCAATTGGACCTTGATTTTTATCCCTCAGGATTAACACTGAAAGATACCTCTGTATCTAGAACTTAAGTTCACTTTTTAGATTTACTTATTACTATCAATGAAAATAATAGATTTGTCTTTCAAATATGCGATAAAAGAAAACAATTTTCATTTGCTTTTGTTCAGTACTTGCAATATGACACATGTCTCAGAAAACATGTTATAAAAAATTTGATTTTAGGTGAACTCTCCAGACAGAAAGTGCTTTCAAATAGAGTTGAAGCCATTTCTGAAGGCTTAAGATCTTTTAAAAAATGTTTGGTTTTAAATGGTTTTCCAATGAACTATATAAATAAAACATTTGCAAATTTCATCTCTAGAAAGAAATCTTAAATGTTTCATATAAAGAATAATCATTGCAATTAAATACAGCCACGAAAACTCACAAAATTCTCGCCCCGGAGGCTTTCTTGTGTTGACCATATTTGGCAATTGTGTTATCCCTGCGGAGGGTAATAATACCTTAACAAATACATCTAATCGCAGTTCTCAAATATAGATGGAAGCACCTGTTCATTACTCCTTTTGGATATCTGGTATTGCTTAGTTTATAAGATGTGGAAACACTTTCAAAACTGCCTTTGACTGATCATGTGCTATATTTTTAGTTACGAGTTTGAATTTAATTTCTACATTACTGCTATTACAAGGTAATTTAACCACTTCCTATTTTATTATTAATAAAATATGTTTGCAAAAACTCGGCTAAAAATGTTTAAAAATAAAAAAAAATCTGACACCAAACAAATTTATCTATTCTACAGTTTTTTACATTTGTGGTATTACTTGGCCATACTGAATTTGTTGAATTACTACTTGTAAGTTATACAACATTGTTACTTTGATGTGAGATGTATCGACGACTTTCTATTTCTTTCTATTTTTTGTCTCTTTCAAACAAAAAATTTGTTTTAATCTCTGCCACATGGATGGTTATAAACAAACAGGTCTTCCTGTATAATGTCTGCATTGAATGGGGAATGTTGGATCCTTAAAATATCGTTTAACCCATGATTATTGGCTCATAACGCCAATGAATATTTGTACATTGCAGATCCAATTCTTCTTTCTAATTCAGACCAGCTATGATTTGTTTAAATTGATTCTTCATTATATATATACATACATACATACATACAGAGAGAGTGAGGTTATACATGTAGATAATTTTGAATGGAAAATATAGGAGAAATAAATGTAAAATTATGTAAAATTATCTGTGTAGCTCGCTTTGAGCTGCTGCTATATAGTAGATAAGATATATTGCAAAAATTAGCAAAAGCATATATAAAATAAAAAATGTGTTTGAGAGAATTAAATAAAATAGGTTTGATAGAATTAAAGTAAGAGGAAAAATATAAAAAATAACAATTCAATTAAAAAAAAAAATATAAATATATACTCAGAAATATAAAATGTAACAAAAGCATTCAGCCTTAGAATCGTCGTCAGGGGCCATTTCCAAGACTACATGCTTGGCGCTTTTTTCTGGGGGGTCGCAAAATACAAGCAAAGCATATATTTTAGATGTATAAAGTGAGATATCCAAAGCCCAATGGCGCCAAAGAACAGAACATGAAAAACTATAACTAACGGCAAATATCAAAAAGAAACCAGGAATGATCAACCACGTAGAGCATCCGACAATATTAAATGTATAAATGCAACTATTATTTTTGCATATACACAGCAAAATATACAAAAAACAAACACCTATCATAATTCATATTCAACAAGATAGTGTAGGGCATGCATCATCAAATTCAACAAAGCAAACATCCACTATAATACACAACCACTAGGGAAATATATATTGCTCTTAGGGGAAATAGATATTGCTTTTTTTTTCATAATACCACAACAAACTTCAAACTACTGATGATTGGGCAATAGGATAAATCTTGTAAAACTATTCGGCTCTTTTTACCTTCTTCGAAAAGTGTGATTGTACTTCCTTGCTTTGCATTTTGTTTATATATTTCCCTAGTGACTGTGTAGTATGGTAGATGTCTGCTTTGTTGAATTTGATGCTGCATGCATTGCATTGTTTTGTTGAATATGAATTATGATAGGTGTTTGTTTTGTTTTGAATATTTTGTTGCATATATGCTATAATAATAGTTGTATTTATACATTTAATTTTGTCTGATGCTCTACGTGGTTGATCATTCCTGGTTTTTTTTTGATATTTACCGTTATAGTTTTCCATGTTCTGTTTTTTGACGGCTTTGGGTATCTTACCTTTTACATCTAATATATATGCTTTGCTTGTATTTTGCGACATATCTCCAGAAAAGGCGCCAAGCATGTAGTTTCGGAAAAGGCCCTGACGATGGTTCTAAGGCTGTATGCTTACGTTACATTATATATTTCTAGGTATATGTTTATATATTTTTTTAATTGAGTTTTTTTTATATTTTCCTCTTACTTTAATTCTATCAAACTTCTTTTATTTAACTCTCTGAAACACTTTTTTTTTTTGCATTTTTCATTTTATATATGCTTTTGTTATTTTTTACATTACATATATATCGGACCTGATATGGTACTACATGTTATACAGACAGAGATAATATGTGGAGACAACAAACAAAATAAAAATATGCAATATATGCTTACCCAGTCTTTATTTTTTGAATATAAGTTCGATTCTTCTTTTAGACTTGCAAACTTGTCGATGATGTGAAAAAATGGTTGAGTTTCTATTAACTCTTTTAGTAGTTCCTTTTCAATTGAAATTTTTAACAAGTTTCTAAGTCTGTCTTCAAACATCGTATTACGTAGACTGATTTTGATTCTGTTTAAGCAAGAAAAACTCCGTTCTACGGAAACACTAGTGGACGGAATAGTCACTATTAAGCAAAAAAGTTTATAAGCTTCTTTAAAAATGTATCTGTTTTCTGTTAAAATTTCCATGAATGTTTGTAATTTCATATCTCTATACTGCTTATCCAGATATATGTGTTTTAATTCATTTTTCAATCTTTGGAAGTCAGTAAATATATTGGGGTAGTACACATTTAAATTATTTATTGTTTTTGTAGGAAATTTATTGGAATACTCTACAAATTTTGAAGTATCCATTAATGTAATAAAATGAAGCTTTTCCATATCTTGAAAACGTGTGGTAATTTATCTAAGGTTATCTAATATTTCATAAAATATGAATTTTATATTTTGCAAGAACTTTATTTTGTGTGAGCGTCACTTTTTTTCGTCCCTCACGGTGTTCAGTTGGAACTGTTGTTTTCGAAATCACTAATTCGAAAATTTCTATGAACGTATCCTCATTTAGTTTGCTGTTTAAGACCATTTGCGTATTTTTAATTTGTGAGATGCAAAAATTAATGTCAAATGACTTATTTTGTAGTACATTGAAGAGAACATCCGTAAGTCCAAAAATATGGTTAAAAACAACAACCAAAAGTGAAAATTCAAAGTCGTTAAATATATTTAAATAGCCGACACTCTGCCTAAGCGAAGTTTGATCGGAGGTTGGATCGTTCATAATCTCAGTAAATACTTCTTTTAAAGAATCCCATTCTTTATTTATAACACTCAACATTTTAGAGTTTGATGTCCATCGCGTAATAACAGAAGTAGGAATTCGTTTTCCGACGACTGTATCGACCATGTGAGTTCGTTTGGCAGAATGATGAAAAAATGCAGGTATGCCGCTTACAGTTGCAAAAAATATGCGACACTGTGAAATGCTGTTGTAGCACTAAATGCAGACGATGTGCCAAACAGTGAATAAAAACTGCCTGTGGTGCTACTTCTTTAATTTTGGACTGAAGACCATTTAAGTGCCCTGACATTGCGCTTGCCCCATCAAAACATTCTCCTATAAGTTTTGATTTATAGTTAAATTTTTCGAGGCATCTTGATACAAGGTTAAACAATGCTTCGGCAGTCCGATTGGAACTGACGTCATAAAATCCCAAAAATCTTTCCACTAAATTTTCACCAGCAATAACATACCTAATTATGATACTACATTGAGATTTTTGGACAATATCTGTGGAATCGTCTACTTGTATAGAAAAAAATGCAATCCTTTATTTCTTTTTCGATATGTTCATTGATATATTGCCAAATGCAGTCAATTATTTCATTCTGAATAGTCTTAGAATTGCCGGCAAACATGGGTGTGATTTTTCAAAAGTGCTCATGAATGTCCACAGGGCTTATCGAAATGCAGTTTTCTAACAATTCTTTAAAATTACCATGATTAGTGGAGGTTACATCTTTGTGATGACCATGAAATGCTAATTCTTGCTTCCCCAAGTAAAGAACAGCACGAATGGGCGGGCAATTGAATGAAACGTCTATTAAGCTGCACATTCTCGTTGAAGCGTTTAATATATATTGCCTAAAGTATTCTTTTAAAGCATCCTCGGTACCACTTAAATTTTTTTTTAAGTTTGAAAAACATAATGTACAATCCACATGGTAAAAAAACCTTCATGTTTGTGAAGAGCACGGGTAACGTTACCAAAATCATTGAAACCACTCTTATTCCACACATTTGATTTAACACCAATGATTAAACATGGCATACAAAAAAGTTTATTTAAATAATAACTCCCACACAGCCATTCAAACTCCGAATATCACGAAATCTTAAAATGCCGATTATATACTTTGTCCTTTTTTTGCAACTTTACTTACATTTAACACAGGCATGGGCTTTTCCTTACTTAAAAATTCTTTTTTATCATCGTTATTCCAACTGGAGAATGGGGTTTCTAATAAAATACATACCTGGTCATTTAAGGGAAACGTCATATTGTAAAGGAACCTATTAGGTTTAACCTAACGAATCAAGTAACGGAAATATTGATTTCCTAGGCGGTTTGAGAACTTGTAGCATAGTGCGCATATCTGAACTTTGGACCATATAAAAGATGGACACAGCAGTGTCCCCAGTTTAACGGCTGCTCTTCGAGCGGCTCCACATCACGTGACGTTAAACGTAATTCATTGGCGACGTGAGGAAAATGGAAAGGACGTCTTATCCTTCCTAGCAAGCTCCTCGCTATTCTTCTAGTGTGTGTTAAAACGATCATGGTGCGGTACAGTGTAGCATATAATTGCAAGGAAAGGGGTGGGGAAGTAAGGCGGAATTTACTCATTTCACAGGCTTATTAATGTGTATATATCTTCTGTTCACATTGTAAATGATACGGTTCCCATTATCACACATAAACATTTCATTCACACATAAACACACACAAATTACCAAGAAAGGTACCAGCTTTAACCCAATACCAGAAAATATGGACAAAATAAGTCATTAAAATGTATAAAAAATAATATATAGCAATTATATAAAAAAATCGACATATTTTAAATATCATATTTCTTTTAAATTATTGAAAATATATTTTTACTTTGTCAGTTGGTTTTAAAATATAGGTATTTATGATATAAAAGCATATTAAAAATTTCAGAACTCTAGTGCGCATAGATCTGAAGATAATCTCTGCGCAATATAGAAAAAGTGATTTTGAGAAAAAAAGTGTTCAAGTTGGAACTTGGTAACAAGGTAACATGTAATAGTTATTTTTATTTTATACAATAGTGCAAGAAGTAATTGAAGAATTTTGATGCGGTTTGTTTTAAAACACTGCCAAAAATCGATATTATTTTTTAAACTAATAAATAAAAAATCGATTTTTTAAAGATTTAAAGGTCCTGTGTCCCCTTAAGAAACAAAAACACAACGAAATTACACGCTTCTACTGTTACCACTCAACGTGCCTCGAAATACTTCAGGGTAATTAAATAATTCTAACAGATATAACACTAAACTGTTTGTAGTTTGAATCAAAGTTGGATTCAATTCTTTGATTTAAATTTTTTTTCTTTTACCAGTAAC
>QLNU02014802.1:42300783-42325033 GCA_006491805.2 Dysdera silvatica
TCCGCTATTCAGAGGTTTTACTATATATATATATAAGACTGGTTATTATTAGGAAATTTGTGCGCTTGATACTCCACTGCATCGGAGATGTGTCTAATTTAAAATTGGTTGAGATATAATTTAATTCGTGCAGCTTTTGTGTTGGTTAATAATTCAGGACGCGTCTTGCAATGTTTGTTTCATATTGTTTTGTACAACTCGATGATCCTTTGTCTCATAGGACTTTGATACAAAGAATAGTTTTGTAAAAAGTAGTGGTATCAATAGAATTTGGGGCAAGTTGATGTCTGGGCTTTATGTCGATTATCAGGTGACCTATATGCTTTTTTGAACACAAATTGGATTCTGTTGTGGAACTTCATCTTTCTTTTCAAGCTTCTTTTGTTTTTTATAATTATAACGTTCCATCCTTTTCAAGATCTCTCGATTCGTTCTCCGGCCGCTATTTCTCTCACGTTCGAATTGTTCGCTTTGTTGCGTTTCGTTTATGTATTGAATTGCAGACAGAGAAACTCGTAAATGGCAACAACGAACTCGATAAGAGCGGGAAATGGGAAGATGGTTTCCATGTCAACAATGAATTTGAATACACAAGGCTACATCGTCAATATCAAATGACAATAGGACAATATGCTGTATTTTAAGCTAAAATCATTGTCCAGCAGACTCTATACAGGCGAATATATGCAGTCCTGGGTGTTCGCACGGGATGGGGGAGTGAGGAGAGTCGTAACTCCCCATTAAGTTATATATAACAAAAATTATATATTCATACGCTACAATTTTACATATACATATAATTATAGCCCCTGCATCTTCCACCACTTTCATAAACTCTCTGCGCACACTATTGATATTGGCGTGCACAGAAATTTCATAAAGAGGATTACAGAGCTATAACTTTATATATTCATATTATATATTATGATTTTTTTTGTTTATATTATACATAAAAAAAATCTTATCGCAATGAGGTTACGATACCCATCAACATCCCTCCTGCGTACGCCAGTGACTATTAGTCCTAATTTAATGTTTGAGGTTACATAGACACTTATAGTATCCCAAAGTATTTTTTTGGGGGTAACAGTCCCACCATTATAGCCCGTCTAAAAATTTGAAACATTTTTATGGATTTTAAATTCAAGTGAATTATAGAATACGTTGGATCATAGAGTGGATATACAGTGGAACCTCGTAAATTGACCACCTGAATAAAGTGACTGCTTTTTAAAAAAGAGAACTGGTAGAGACGTAGTCATGCTTATACCGAAGTATGCCGTGTACATCATATTAAACATACAATTGGTAACTGGCCCTCCTCATACCGTAAAAATCGGAAAGAAGAGGTTCTCCTTGCTAGACTTCGCACTAGGGCATTCCAGTCTCACCCATAGACATTTATTGGAAGGAAAGCCAACACCAATTTGCGAAGTGTGCAATGAACCCATCAGTGTTTTACATATTTTAACTCAATGCCCTTATTTTAACCTTGCTCGTATTCTTACTTCTAACTTTTCATCACTCTCTAACATTTTAAATGATCATGTTGACAACACACATGTCTTTAACTTCTTACGGAGAACTGACTTTTAAAACAGTCTTTGATTTTACCATGTTCAGCGCGGTGTAGCCCAGATGCTCTTGCGCCATAAAATTCCAAACAAACTGTCGAGTGCAGTCAATGGCGGATCTATTATCTTTTGGGGGTGGGTGCAATTTGATTCCAACTCCTGTTTTTCGCAAAGTGTCCGGTACTTTTCATTTCATTTTCCATGATGTAATTCCGGCTCAAAAGGGAGGGCGATTGCCCCCATCTCCCCCCTTTGAATCCGCCAATGTGTACAGTGACACCTGTCTATGGTGATTATTGCAATCCAGACCAAAATGTGGTCCTTTTAGGCAAGTTCTACTGTATAAACTATTATTTCTTGCTTGCCATCTCTATATAACCCCGTAACACCATGAACCGTGAGGAAACACTGTTACTAGCAATTTAATTTTGCGGGCTGACTTATTAGATATTTTCGCTATTGTCACTTGGCAATATTCGGGTTCAGGGTCGCCAACTTGATGCAAATATTGTGGGGGGGGCTCTGAATGGAAGAACCCGTATGCGCAGTTAAGTAGATCAATCACAAACGGGGAGAGCATAAACAATGACAATTTATTTTGCATGTTACATTTTCTACCCTCAGATATATTCTGCATTTTTATTTATTGTTCATCCGTTGGAGGTAAAACATAACAAATGATGAGTAATAACTGTGGAGTGCCGCAGGGGTCCAATTTGGGACCACTGTTGTACTCCATATATGTAAATGATATATTTAATGTTTCAGATATGGGTCATATAACGTTATTTGCAGATGATGATAGTGTCAGTTACCGGTCAATACCTAAAAAAAATTAATGGAAATATCCATCAGTGAAATAAAAAAATGAGAAATGGTTTTATGTAAATCAAATGAAATTAAATGTAGATATATCTAAAGTAATGATTTTCTGAAGTAGAAGCAAAAATATTAATATCGACATATACAATAATTCAGTCTTAATTAGTAACAATAAACAAATTGAAGTGGTACAACAATTAGAATTTTTGAGAGTTTAAATGACAGATAAATTAAATTGGAATGCTCAAGTAAATTCTGTGACAAAAAATCAAGTAAAGGCCCATAGGCATACTAAGAAGAATAGGTAATATATTGACAGATAAAATTAATATTGACCTTTATTACCCCATGATATAGAATCATCTTATGTATTGCAACTGTATATGGCGAGATGTTGGCATAGTTAATGGAAATATATTGAAAAATATACAGAAAAAAGCAATGAAACTAATTAACAAGAATAATAGAATGAACTGGAAAAATATATTAATTAAATACAATATCATACCATTCGAATTAATACACGAATACTGCATTTTGATTAAAACGTTCGAAAGAATTAAGAAAAACAAGCACTTGGAGTTAATAGAAGTTAAATATATTGAAAGAGAAAGAAATATTTGCCGAAAATATAATGACTTAATCTTGCCGAATGTAAGAACTGAGATAGGGAGAAGTAACATTAATTTCAAGAGTCCTAACCTCTGGAATAAATTACCTGAGGATATAAAAAAAAATCCAACAGAATTTAAAAAATTTAAAAATAAATTAAGAGAGTACTTGATCTCAACATTGGTCTCGTAAAAAATTAAATTTATAATGTACTAACGAACTGGTGGATTGTGGTGAACTAATATTAAATAGATTAATTTTTGTATTTAACTTGGTGCTATTAACATGGTTGTCTTTGATTAATTTATTCGAGGTCCTAGGTTTATTACATCCAAGAAGATATTTTCCTCGGAACTTTCCTTGTATGGTCGAATTGCTTCCACATATTGAAAGAATAAATCATATAATGTATATTATTTGTACTGTATAAGTGAAAAATAAATAAAACTTACCATTATTATTAATTGGAGGAGAACCGAATCTCCCACAAATAATTTTTGGCGGCAGAGAGGATGTCTAAAGGACACGAGTCCCTTAAAATTGGCGACCTTAACCTGGTTGTAAAAATTATAGTTATATGGGCACAAGTCAACTCGTATAAGACCGGGAATTCTACGAAACCTGAACCACAAAGCAATAATTAGAAAATCCAAAATACTGTGTCCGAATGCAACACTAAACAATGAAGATCATATGTGGGTTACAAATCCTCCTTCCAGAAAAGTAGTGCAGAGCAACATAATACGGCCAGTACAGCAGACTCGTAGAATGCTGCACAATTATTTCTTTTTTAATTAAATAAAAACTTTAATGCACACAAAATAAATTAATAAAAAGTCTTTAAGCGTCGTCTCTGATTCGGAGGTTGGCGGCCAAGACTCACCGTAATTTCTCCATCTTTACTCATGGATAAACACACATACAGTTGGAAAACATAACGAGTTACATAGAACTGCGGAAATTCGGTCGTTACAACCTATGTTCATTGCAAACGATATACAATGTGGTCATAAAGTAACTTCCCCTATGTAAGAAACCCTAAGGACAAGCATTTTCAAGGCATTGGAATAAAACTTACAAAGGCATTTCAAAGTATGCGCTCGGGAATTAGGTACGTAAAAAAAAGTGGATGTCATGGTTGTGGTTACAATTACCAAATTTTGAATGTTTCGAATGGCAACACCCTTTTTTATTATCGCAATAGGATCAGCATTCCAAAAAAAAAATCCAGCCGTTGAAAGTTTTCCTTTAACTTAAAAAAAACGACTGTGCAGGAGCAGTATGACATAAGATGAATGCGAACTGCAAAATTAGAAATTTTGCGAAATTTCTAAAACATGCAATGTGTCATCGCCTGTATAGGTGGCCACTTTGAGCACTGTTAGATAAATGTCAAATGGCTTGCCTTTCTTATTCTGTCGTTCACACTCCTTCTTGCACAGCCATTTTTATAGTTACAAGAAAAATTTCAATGGCATTTGAGGTTTTTCACAGTACTTATTGGATTGCGATAATAAAAAAAAGCGGGCGTTGCCATTTGAAAGTTTCGAAATTTGGTAACGATTACCGTGACTGCTAAATTTTTATTTATATATATGTAATTCTCGAGCGCACACCTTGAAGTGTCATTTCAACATTCATTTCGATACCTTAAAATTCCGGTCCACAAACAAGGAAAAACTTTTTGAATTACAATTACGTAATTCGGTCACTGTATTCGGAAGACTGGCATCTATCGAATTCTAACGGACCGTCAAATGGTTACAACCGATTACCGAATCCTTTATACAGAAAAAAGTCGTCGTTATAAAAGATGCCGATGTTTTTTACTGCATGCAGAGTCGTTATAAGGGGGTATGTGTAACATATAAAAGAATAAGATTGCGTTTTTACCACGCAAGGTCAGCAAAGGTGATGCTGTGCCTGAACCTGGGGGTAAAGAGGGTAGAAAAACCTCCTTGTCATGATGCCACCATTATAAGCAATTGTTCTTTATAATAGACCTTGCTATAAACAATTTCAACTGTAAGCTTGGTTTTTAAGGCCCACTGCATCTGCTGTTTGTTCGGTGATATACAACTGTTTTTATATGAGAAATCGAATAGAAAAACCTTAAAATAGGACCTCGTTTTTCGGAAGATCCACCTTCGGAACCTTGTTTCATCTGACAATTATTATACTATTCCATTATTGGGAGTTGTCCGCGTCGAATCATTAATTTCAGTCTTAATTATTATTAACAATCGACACCCTACCGTAATTACGATCTCTGGTCGACACATTTTCCCGCGGAAATTCTCTGAAAAGATTCTAGCGTGATGCCAGTTATTCTGAACAAAATTTTCGACGTTAACTTTTCTCAGTGATAACCGCATAAATGTGAAGTCCTCTGGTACTTCTAACGTAACACCCAATCCTGAAGAAATGGTTGTCGTAACAGTTATTTACAGGTATTTTCTAGGAAAGGGTGCGTCCACGGTCCAAGGAATCGCGTGCACTCGTTGGGCGTTCTGTACTGATAAGATGAATGCCTTCCCGAAATTCCCCGTCGATCGTTAAATTGTCTTCGTCTGTCGAAGGTCTCGGAGTTAGTACAGGTAAGAGGATGCGGTCTGAGTGGGTGGTATCTGTCGGAACCACACCCATCGGCACCTAGACACCGGTCGATTGTGCCGTATGGGAACACGTGTTATTATACCTCTGCCGACAACGGGATGGATCGCGAAACAAAGGACAGACGAATCAGTCCAATCTTTTTAGGGTGGTGGCGATTAATAAATAAATGAATATATCTTATGAAGCACTTGCTCATATTTGAAAATTAAAATATTTGAAATTTTCTTTGCACTCCGATTTCATTCGCAAGTGTGTGGGACGTTGTTAGTGCAAGTTCCGTTTTTCATTCAGTACCTCAATTTTTTTTTATATAAATATATTTATATATTTTCACGTTTATAATTTTACCTCGAGTTTGTTCCTACTTGCTTGGTTTTGATAAAAGAAACAGGTTTAGTGGTATCTATTTGTTTTCAAATATTGAATATAGATGGCGCCACCAAAATGCTATCCAATCTTTTTTTCATTTTTTTTTAAAATTTTTAAAATAATAGAAATTAGCGCATATATAATGTATAGCAGATCAGAGTGGTTTAAATTGGTGATTGGGGAAGAGAAATCAGAAGTTAATTCAAAGAATAATATGCATTGTCACTTCATAAAAAATATTTCCAAAAATCGTATTGGTGCAAGCTTAAATGAAAGTGTGCGCATAGGCGTAGTAAGGTATTGTGTGTGTGTGGAGGGGGTGAGATTGATGGAGTCATAACCATAGGCGTAGAGTTATATGGACTTAATCCCTCCAATAACTTAAGATCAATTGTAATTTTACATATATTGTAATGTATAAACGTATATAACATGTACTTGCCCCTCCTCCCTCAATAATTTTGAAAATTCTACATTACTGATAACCCTCCATTATGGTGTGTGTGTGTGTCCGTCCACCCATTACATTTATAAGGTAATACTACCTTATAAAATTTTTGCGTACGCTGGTGCTTATATAAAGTAAAAATTTATAATTCTATAATCTTCCGTATCTCATTAGTTTCTATGGTGGAAAAAATACAGTAAAATCATGTAAAGATTTTTAAAATCGTTGATCGCGTATATCCGAAATTATTTCAGTGATTGAAAAAAGAAAATTTATAAATTAAAAATACTTTTAAAATTTATATTTAGAAAGTAACTTTTAAATTTCGGCTTTGTTAATTTCTGAACGTGCGTAGATAATGAACTGGTGGGAACACGAATTTTCCCTGGGGTACACCGTCTGCCTATTTAAAAAAAATCGACCTATTTCTCTACAAGGAAAGTTAATTGAAAAATGATTTTATTCCCATGACGTTTGCGAATGTGGCTGCGTCGTTTCAAAGGCGTGGTCCTGTACCTTGACCTTGTATCGTCGTTAATATATTCAAGAGACAGACAACGTTGCGTCATTAGTATGATTAATGAAATGGTTGCGGATTGTTCGGAAAGGTTTACTAATTTCTTCTTTGCCGTGATTGATTGAGCTCGCTTTGATATAAACACAGACGGAATGTCCTGTTTGGCAACATATGTGCTACTTAATTATACATAACGACTTCAACAATGCTTAATATCCCACCTAAAATCTGTTTTTAGAAACATGGTTGAATATATTGCTTGGGGGCCTTCTCCTTTTCTTTCAAACATAACAAAATACATTTTCTGTATTCAGCCAAAAACGATTGATTTGTCGATTTGAATATTTGATATCGGAGAAGTGCGGTTTTTTAAACAAATGATAAAGTATTAACGTTTTTATTTCTCTGTTGAATAAAACATCCCCATTCCCTATGCAACTAATCAATGCTGGAAAATTCGAAGCTGAGCGAGAAATCAGCTGGAGAAAAACGGACGATGAAATGAGTAAGATGTGGCTTCTTGTATTATTTTTAACGTACGTGTATTTTCTTTTGGAAAAAAAACACCTTTTAATATGGCTCATTTTTTTATATATATACGTATACAATCCACATGACATTATTAAATGCATATTCCCTTCCCTTCTCTACCGTTTACGTATTACATTTAATACATTCTACGCCGACATTCAATTACGGGTCGTAATTTGAAAAATTCAATCATACATTTGGCCTCAAAATCAACCACAGGTGATTTTGATATACTGAAAGAAATTTCAAACTTACGATAAAAAAATCCTCATTTGTTTCACGTTCAGTTAATGGTGCCTGTCTTCTAACTATTGACGATGAGAAACCGAATTTTAGAAAAATGATTTCAAAATTGCATATCATTTTGAAATAATTTTCTCTGAGAAGGTCAGTGCTAAAAATACATGAGCCAAAAATCAATGACTCAATTTCATGTGTAATAACACAATTATTGGGTTAATGCGTAATAACACAATTATTGGGTTAATGCGTAATAACACAATTATTGGGTTAATGCGTAATAACACAATTATTGGGTTAATGCGTAATAACACAATTATTGGGTTAATGCGTAATAACACAATTGTGTTAATGTGACTCAATTATTGTGTTTTCGATGGATAAAAAAATCTGATTAAAAAAATGCATCGTATAGTAATTGCATAGTCGCAAAATCGTTCAAGTTTTTGAGTTCTATATACCGTATTATAATTCAGAGTAACTTCAAACCACTGGCATTGCCTTTGAAAGGGGATAAAGAAACTTGAAATGCTTTTCTCATACCCCCTTTTAGTGGTGTAAAGGCGTCATTGGGGAACGCTTAAAATGATCCTATTTTGAAATACGACTTGCTCCTGTAAGGTACCTTCTCTGTAGCAATTGCGGTCGTGCAGAGGAAGCATCTAACCAGGGGCAACGAATGTCCCGAAAAATTGGCGATGAGGGGAGAAATTATCCGGCTGTTTTTCTTAGGCTATTTTGCGATCTATAAAATAGTGGTATTCGTATCTTTGAAGTTAGTTGGGCTTTCTTCGGGAATTTGTTATGCATAAAATTGTTAGGGCAGGGGGTATCTGTTACAAAAAACTTGCTGTTTTGGGATATCGTGTGCTTGCCGATTTTTTTCTACCGATCTGTATGCAGTCTGGGTTTTAATTCTTTAGCCAATCGAGGTTCGGATTCCTCGGGGAAAATTCAAGATTCTGGCGAAGTGAAATTAATTTACTTAATTTTTTTGACAACGGGGTGCCTTCAAGTCTAGTAAAGAGTACCTGAGCATTTTCAAGCGAACATACCCCAATGTATGCCACATGTGGTGAAGCATTAAATGTTTCACATATTTTATGTATTTGCCATGATTTTAACCGCCATCGTTTAGTAACTTTTAACCAAAATAATATTTACCCTTCGTAACATTTTAGGTGATACTTTGAATCAGGAACTAATTTTTAACTTTTCATCTAATATTGGTTATTCCCATCTCATATAATTTTTTTATATCGTTTCGTTAAATTTAATACATTATATCTATTATATTTTTACCATTTTAATTTTAATTTATTCTTACTTTATCAGGTATCTACGATCTCATCGTGATTGGCGCAGAATGACCATTGCTGTCTTCATGCCATAAAACAACCAGCCAATTTTCCAATTTTCAAGCAATTGTGGAATCTGTTATTTCTCCTATCTGTTAAAGCAACATATTTTTATTAAACTAATTTATAATTTTAAACAGCGAAAATTTTCATTTATATATGGTTAACTGCATAATGGTTTTCGTTGACCTCCCTATCGTGTTCAAGTGTTTACACAGTCATGTGTCTTACATTGAGTTTCAGGATGGATTTACATTTGGATATTATATATGTGTATATATTGTGTGTGTATATACATGCGTATGCTTGTGTATACATGTGTATGTATATATATATATATGTGTGTGTATGTGTAATTCTAATCCAAATGCAAATCCATCCTTATACCCCCTGATACTGATCTATTCGTTACCAGTTTGTTCGTAATATACTAACCATGTCCGACCGCGACATCACCCTCGCTAAGCGTGGAAGCCGCATGCGAAGACAAGCGATGTTCACTTTTGCACAAACGGAACGCGAAATGTAACTTTACGTCCAGCTCGAGTAACGTATTTTGTAATTACTCGCGGGACTGGTTCTTGTCGTAACGTCTTATCAGAACGTTCAAGGTTAGTAACAAAAGAATCAGGTTTTTGTTTGAAGAAATAAGCTCGTTTAAAGTGATCTACGGTCACGTTAACTTCCTCATCGTTAATGTGTAATTTAAAGAATTTCGACGTGGTTGAAATAACTCGGAACGGGCTGGAATACAGTTGCTGAATCTGCTTTTTTACGAGATCTTGTATTCACAAACATACTTTTTGAAGTCGTTCGGTTCGTTGGTACAGGTTTCAATATATATATAAAATCTTTTAACCTGGCTATGAATTCAGGGCAAGATAATGCGTTAAATGAACACCTAAATAATCACCAGGTAACCGTAATGATGCTCCGTACACAATTTCCGCTGTAGACGCATTAAGATCTTCTCTTAATGACATTCGTATTCCTAGCAGCACCGTGGGGAGAACTTCTATCCATACCATGGCATTTTATCGCTGATTTAAACTGCCTATGGAACTGTTCTACCAATCCATTAGCCGCTGGATGGTATGCTGTTTTTCTACTCTTATGTATACCTAAAAACCTAGTTAACGATTGGAATATGGTACTTTCCAATTGGCGCCTCTGGTCAGATGTAATTTGATCGGGCACACCAAACCCGGCTATCCACCCGGAGTAGAAAGTTTCTGCAACAGTGTGTGTGTGTGCAGTTTGATCCCTCATAGGCAAGACCTCCGGCTATCTGGTAAAACGGTCTACGCAAGTTAAAATATACCTATAACCTTGCGATGGTGGAAGTGGGTCTAAAATGTCAATGTGCACATAAGAAAAACGAGCTGAAGGCAGTGGATATATATACCGTAAAGTGATTTTGTATGCCGTTGGATCTTAGATCTTTGACAGTCCGGGCACGCCTTAACTCAGGCGGCTACATCAGCTTTAAGTGACTTCGACAAATACCTTTGTTTTACCAAATCTGTTGCAGCTTTCACTCCAGGGTGAGATAGGTTATGTAGAGCTAAGGACACTTCTCTTCTAAAGCCTATTGGAACGTATAGTCTTATGGCGCCGTGTGATATATCGCAGACTATACTGCATCCGAACTAAGCGAGCTCTAAAGATTTCAACTCGAGTCCCGTCTCGGATGCATGCAATGCAACCAATTCCTCATCATTTAACTGCACGCGGACCATTGCATTAAAATCAATTTTAATTGGCAAATCGACAATTGTAATGCGCGATAATGTATCCGCTACACAGTTATCCTTTCCTGACACAAACCTAATAGCGGTAATGTATTGACCTATGTATTCTAGGTGTTTCTGTTGCCTTAGTGAACGTTTATCACTTTTTTGTTTAAACGCATATATTAATGGTTTATGGTCCGTAAAAAAATTGTTTACCTTCCACCGTATGCTTAAAATGGCGAACTGATGAATACAGGATCAACATTTCTCTATCGTTAGTGCTGTAATTACTCTCAGCCTTGCTCAATTTACGAGAAAAAAACGCAAGTGGCTGAACTACGCACTCATACTTTGTTGAAACACTTCTCCAATCGCTATATTAGACGCGTCCACCGTAAGAGGTAACTTTGCATTGCTTACTGGATGAGCTAACAAAACTTTCTGTGAGCACATTTCTTTGCAGTTTTTAAATGCGTTTTTCATTAGATTCACTAGACCACGTTTTTACACTACAATTTTTCTTTTTTATATTTTTTAACTAGTTCGTGTAAAGATGCATGTACTTTAGCAGAATTATAAAAGAACCTGTGGTAAAAATTAAGAATGGCCAAAAAACTGCGTAACTCGTCTACTGTTTTTGGCTTTGGATAATTAACCAAGACTTTAACCTTTTCTGACATGGGAGCAATGCTATCTGACCTGACCTCGCATCTTAGAAGTGTTAACTTACTTTTACCAAATTCGTACTTTTCTGCATTAACTACTAAACCGTATTTATTGATTTTTTCAAATACTTCGCGTAGATCCCTTACATGCTGTATTACGTCTTCTGACGCCATTAAAACGTCGCCTATGTACGCATAATAGTTATTTATACTCCTAAGGACCTCATCGATCTGCCTTTGAAAGGATTGGGCTAAATTTTTTATTCCAAACACTATCCGTTTGTATTTAAGAAGTCCAACGGGTGTACTAACTGCTGTTTTAGGAACATTTTCAGGCGCGACAGGGACCTGGTGATAGGCTTTTATCAGATCTAATTTTGAAAACACCATTTTCCAGCCAAGCTTAACGCAAAATCCTGGATATGTGGAAGAGGGTATCTGTCTGGCTCGGTTACTGCGTTAAGCCGTCGGTAGTCACCACAAATACGCTAACCCCGCTTTTCGTTGATACTAAATGGATTGGACTTGCCCATGAACTATTACTACTAGTAACTATTCCTTGCTCCATAAGGGCCTTAAACTTCTTTTTCATAAAGTCCATTTTTTTTGGAGTAAGGTTTCGTGCTCTCGAGAAGACTGGTGGTCCCTTGGTTATGATAGAATGAGTAGTTTTGAGGGCACATTTAACACCAATAAGTAAAGGGTTTGTTGTATTTGGGTATTCAGCCAGTAATTTATGATAGGACGTATCACCAGTTACCATTATCAATAATGGAGCTGAAGTATGGGTGGGATCACCCTTAACTTTACGTGACGTTTAACTATCAATGACACACCGATTTTTGACGTCAATCGAAAGGTGAAATCTTTATAAAAAATTCACTCTCGGTATGGTTTTACATACATTAGTTATTACAAATGACCATCCGAAATTCCTACCTAAACCAAAATCAAGATTCAAAAATTTTTGTCCAGAAGTATCGATTTTTGTGCCATTTGCGGCAAAAAGAAAATCCGATTTTACGTTTAATGGTTTAACTGCAGGATTTGGTAACACCGAAATTCATGCACCGCTATCTACGAAAAAACGTAACCCTGTTCTTTTATCTTGAATAAACAAGCGGCTTATTTGCTCATTAACAACTGACACCGCTGGATCAGAAGAGCAAGCTAGTCTTCCGTCTATTGATATGGAGGGTGACATTTATGTGCTTTGGAACCAAACGTTCTATGGTACCAACACAATTGTGAACGTTGCACAATTTGTTCCTTATTACCATTAACGTTTTTAACCTTTCTATCCCGTGAAACTGACCTATCGCGTCTTTGCACCCTTTTTTTCACAAGAAATGTCCATTAGTCGTTTAACCTGAACAGTTAATTCCTGTACCCGCTTTTGTAAAGACTCTATGGTAACGCCACTACCAACTTCGGATACCATAGGGGACAAACAAGCTACCTCATTGATTTTGTCTGCGATTTTTGCCACTTCATCGAGGTCCTAGTTTCCAACCGAAAGGATCTGCTGCATGTTATTTGGCATTCGACGCAGCCAAAGGTTGGGCAACACAGGATCTGATAATCTATCGGCTGACATTTCTCGCATTTCTCGCAATAACTGCGATGGTGCTTTATCCCCCAATAATAATTCTAGTAGCTATGCTTGAAGTCTTGAAGCTTCGCTTTGTTGGAATTGTTCATTAATACGCTTTTGTAATGCGCAATACGGTTCGGCTAGAGGGATGCGTATTAAATCCGCGACATGTAGCAACAGCTCTGTACCGAGCACTGCAATAACACAATGGAATTTGGTTAACTCAGTTGTTATTCCAGCATTAATAAACTGGGACTCTAATTGCAAAAACCAAAGCTCTGTGTTTGCCTTCCAAAAAGGTGGAGGACGAAACGCTACTCTAGACAGTTCTAGTTTATCCCCTTCTGATATTTTAAAACAATATTACGAATTTTAAATTTAACACTAGAAAAAAAAACGTAAATATTGCACTATTTTTATATGCAATGGCAGGCCGTTTGCCTTAAGAGTAAATGATACGCGCTAAACAACACAGGACCAGAATGAAAAAATTTTCACTTACCAATTCGGAATGCAGGAAAGTGGCCAGTATGAATTTCATGTTAATTCGGAACAAAATTGCATCAGATCAGAGTCGATTTCTTGTAAGACAGTTTAACGGAAGCTGCAACACTCAAACTTGTAGAGCAAGTTTAAACGAGTCATTATTATGTAGGTGATAGATAGTAGGCGTAACAATACCTTATATTTCGACATATTTGTTTCTATTGGTTGGTGTAAGCTTCATGATGTCGTTAGCAATTCAATCATTTGACTCCATCAAAGTAAACATTAACTATTTATCAACAAAACATAATCTAAACTTAAAAGCAAACTAAACGTAGAACATAACTTAAGATAAAATGAGAAGCATGCGTATCGTAGCTGCTATAGCCCTTGCTCTTGCGCCATACATAATAACCTCACAGGCTCTACACTATTGCATTGCCGTTTTGCGCTTGAGCTCTGATGCAGTGCGTTGTCTATTCGTTACCAGTTCGTTCGTAATATGTTAATCATGTCCGATCGCGACAAAACTATTCATTAATCAGACATAACTTCAGCTATCGTTAGTAAAAGAATGGGAGAGGAGTCGGTTGTATGCATTATGTATTTCGTACATAATATATCGTGGTTACTTGCCGGAGGAAAAAAACACATTCATAAACAATTTTTTTTAGCAGATATTATGTGCATTTATGCATTATATGTAAAATTACAATTTATTTGATTGGGGAGCCCGGATCTCACGGGCCTATATAACCCTACGTACCACGGCCTCACCTAGTTTGGCGCAGATTGACCCTTCCTCTCCTTGCGCCATAAAAACACAACCAACAACCCTTGACATCTTGCGTCATAAAAATACAATTAACCACAATTTCAGCTTAAGGCCATCAAATGCGTAAAACCGGCGCATCATACATTACGTCTTTCACTTAACCTGGACACAGATTGCATCCCTATCGATAAGGCGCCAACAAGCGCCTTCATTGAAACGCGCCGTTTGCAAAATAGCGCCCCTGTCAGCCGATAACCCTTGCTATGCATCAGTACACGCGTCCTTAACTTCGCGTTTCCTGCTTCTAGCTTCTCACTTTCGTTGTTGAAAGATTTTAAACAAACCTGCGGTTCGATGTTTTCGCGAAAATAACCTTTTTTTCGTAAATTTGAGTCACTTTCTCAACTCTCTTTGCTATAGAAATGTGTGAACGAACTGCCAAAAACAAAGTAGTACGTCACGTTACTAAGTACGTATTTGAAGCTGCACCAGCTTAAAAATAGCAGTACTTAATCTTCTGTATTTAGTAACGATATTTTCCCGTCGGTTGCGCAATATTTACGTTCGGAAAAATATATTTCTTCTTGCACCTCTAGTCTCCTCGGTTAGCAGCGACGACAGGTCCGCGGGTAAACCGGGGTTGTCATATTGGTCGCGTGGAAGTAAGTGCGCATGGCGCAGAATTTGAAACCTCGTTTTGTCGCCAAGAAGTACTTCTTGGCGACCCCTTTTCCTTGAATTTCGAATTAATGAGGTTCCACTGTAGTTCCTTTTTAAAAATTTGTAAACATACATATCCACATATAGTAGAACCCCTTTAATCTAAACTCCGCTTAACTGAAATGACCTGGTGTTTTGTTTTTTTTTAATTTATTTTTTTATTATTTTATTTATTTTGTGAAAACACTGATGTTTATTTTCTAGTGTGCTCCAACCTTAACAGAGAAACCACAGCAAATGATGAATATCAGACATATGCAAACACAGTAAAACGTCCCTAAGGCGATCATCGTCGGTTCCGTGAAAAGGTGGTCGCTCAGAGAGGTGGGCTCTGAATGGAAGTAAATTTATCATTTGGTCTATGATTATGGGAGGAAGTCAGTTTCAAGAAAGGGTGGTTGTTAAGGGAGGTGGTCTCTCAATAGAGGTGGTCGTTCGCCGATACATAAACAGATATGTCTATTTTCAAAACAGTTAATAACTTAGCACAGGCGCTCGCGCATATACCATAACATACATATATATATAATTTCATGTGGTTTTCACTACCAATATAGTAATTTATTAATATGTAATTAAACGAGTCTTTATGTAAATGTTGTAAATTCTTGCACCATTAAGCTGAAAACTGAATTTTTGGATTATCCGAAATTTTTAATTATTGGAAACCATGTCCGTCTCTTCGGTTTAGATAATCAGTGCGCGTATAATAATTTTACTGGTTATGTATTGTTTTTCAGGTTTAGGGCTTAAGAAATGCAGAACTGACAAATTTCTGCGTATGTAATCGGAAAAAACAAACTTAACAACAGGGGTTTCATACTAGATGAGCGAACTCGTTCTTTAATCGAGTCAGTGACCCATTCTGCCCATCTATTATGAGGGAGGGCAAAATTAGTTTGTTTGGCTTTTTTATGGCGCAAGAGCATCTGGGCTATACTGCGCCAAACATGGTAAAATCAAAGACTGTAGTAAAAACCAGTACTTTTTAAAAATTTTAAAACGTGCGTATGGTCAGCATGGTCATTTAAAATGTCAGACAGTGATGAAGAGTTAAAAGTAAGAGTGCGGGCAAGTCTATAATAGGGGCATTGAGTTAAAATGTGTAAAACACTCATGGGTTCATTGCACACTTGGCAAATTGGTCACACTTGGCAAATCGGTTAGTGAATGGTTCTTCACATTACTGTTCTGTACTAGAGATTAGACGGGCTCAGCCCGAAACGAGACCGGGCTTTATATTTCATATATCTTTCGGGCCCAGGTTCATTAGAAGCATGTAGCTAAAGTTGACGACTCACTCCTCCAGATCGAAATTCTCCAAGGGATGCAACTATGAGGTTTATTTTCGAAGATTATAGAAATACGTGTATATAAAAATTGGAAGGAAATCAAATAGCGTAAAAATCTGTTGCCTTCTTAATTATTTAACACAGTTTAATAATAAATTTAATCGTTTACAGCTGTTTCAATAGCCCTGGGCTATTTTCGTCAGAACGGCCAATGATAACACAACCGTGTCGTTGTTCGCTGTATAAACAATTTTACTTATTAAACTGTGTATGCCATAAATTTTTCCTCATTTTCGTGTTTCCATTCAACTTTATAAACGAGTAGGGGAAAAAAACCAGCTGAACTTCGTTGAAAGTTGCCCCAAAATCAGCAAATACTTAAACTTTCTTGAGACTTTGAGAGGACAATAGAGATAGCCCTGGTTGTAACTGACACCATTGCAATGAAATTTATTATAGATATATATACATACAATATGAAGTTTTAGCTCTGTAACTCCCCCACACACCTCCACCTTGTGAACTATCTCTAGGAATGAACTTAATAATCAAGGAATCGACAACAGGGCCAATAATCTAGGGCTGAAGAAGGTAAGAGAACAAAAGTTTTATAAATCGAACGATAGAGGGCGTTAATGTCAATAAGTACACTTGGCTGTACATTTTAAGTTACTAAGCGTGTAAGCTGTACAAAGATGTTACGCTATATATTACGTGCTACTGTTAGTTTGAATAAAATTAAATAAATGAATATATATTTTACGCATGTGTACTTAACTTACGACAGTCCAACATGCTTATAAAATTTAATAACTGCTTCACACACACACACACATATATATATTGTAGCATTATTTGGTATTTCTAAGTAGTTGCTTTAATGGCGAAGGAGTTATTCTTGTTTTACCTTTTGATACTTCGCTGTAGGATGGGACTTACAACTGCATGTGACCTCTAAAGCATGTCTAGTAGATGTACGCTATTAAGCGTACATCTACTAGATATGCTTTAGAAGTCACAGCTTTGCGAGTCCGTAAGCCAGTGACGGATTTATAAAATTGCCGCCCTTAGGCCGCTGCTTATTGCAGCCTTTACTGCCGCCCCCTCCCACCTTTACAAAGAAAAGAATATTTGTAAAAAAGAAAGTATATCATACTCTTAGCGTTTCGTATGTAACGGCTATTTTTCATATAATTATTCAAATTAATAAGATACAACTCAAAATTATTGCTACCATATTCGCCAACTTCCTGGATTTGAGACACTTTTTGAATCCGCAATAACTTTAGTATGATTCATGCATAGGAGTAGGCAGAAAGTTCGTAAGGGGAAGGGGGTATAGGCTTTGACGGGAGGGGTTACAGAGCTACAACTCATATATTCCTATGTTAAATATACAAAATTTCATTGCGATGGGGGGTTACAACCCCCAAAACCGCCCCCTGGCTACGCCTATGGATTCATGGAACCTCTGATAATTTTGTGTATATTTTGCGTATTTGAGAAAAATATACTTATAATCCGTTCGCGCAGACCTGACGCCTGATCCCGTTACCAGACGGGTTGTTCCATTGCAGTTTAGGGAAGGCTATATCTTGCCATAATTGGTTTTCCCCCACGCGAAAAAGCAGTTCGGGCAAGACGCCCTTCTCTAAACTGCAATGGAACAACCCGTCTGGTAACGGTATCGGGCGACAACTGAGCGCGAACGCACTATATGCATACATGCATTAATTTTGTTTTTCCTTATCAGTTCAAGTTTTTCATTATTCATTCGTTTACCACTAGTATATATAAAGTATATATAAAACGTGTGTCAAGCCCCGATTTATAAATGGGCACGCTGGGCAAATGCCCATGGTGCAAAATTTTAAAAGGCTGCAAACTCTTTTTTTCTTCTAATTCTACCTACTTACCTACTGAGCGATCGTAAAATTTTGTCTATGAGTAAGGTGACCAGGCTTTCCGATTCGGATAAGACAGTCCCGCTTTGGACGAACGTGTCCCACTGTCCCCTAGAGACTCATAATTGTCCCATTTTGAAGGGCAGTCTGGCTAGTCATGGTTCGCTGAATCTAGATTCACGTCTGCTTTTAGGCGCGTCTTCATTTTCTATTTTTTTTTTTTTGGTTGGTTTAAAAACAAATTGCCTACTTTTTATCACAGTTTTGAGGATTTTGCCTCCTTTTCCCGCTTCTCGTCGGCAAGTTTCTTATATTTAAAACCACTTAATATAGATTTTTTGTTGCCCGGCTTGGTAAAAGGAAAAAAAAAGTAGCAAACAAAATCACAAATATAAAATTGTAATGAAAGAGCGGTGTCGTTTTGTCCACCTTTTAATGACACCTGCAAAATGTTTCCGTACTGGCTTTTCTTAAAGTCAGAAAGTTAACATCAACAATTGATGGCAATTTCCAGGTATTGATAGCAGATACATCCCCTTCTGGTGGGAAGTATCTGATATATTGTAAACCATATGGTCATATCTCTTTGTCTTTCGATTCTGTAGTTTGTATTTGCAGGCAAGTTAAAGTGGTCGTCTATATTATCGTTAAGGTATTATTACCCTTATTTAGGGTAAAATACCTAATATTAGGGGTAATAATACCTTAACACCTTTACATACGGAGAAAGAGAGCGTTATTACCTGTCCTCATTCGTCTAGCGGTCCAAGACACTCCGGGCTAAACGGAGGGACCCTGGTTCGAATCCAGGATGGGGAAAGCGTCTCTTTTTCTCCAAAATTACACAAGCTCTAGTTTGAGCTGTAATTAAAACGTGGGTGGCAAAAAAAAAAAAAAATTGTATATTATCATTATTAGGGTGGGGGGACAGGGCAATAATCAGTGGCGGATTTATAAAATTGCCGCCCTTAGGCACAGCCTGTACTGCCGCCCCCTCCCTCCTTTACAAAGAAAGGAATATTTGTGAAAAAAAAAGTATATCATGGGTGGCACTCTTAACGTTCGTATGTAACGCCGATTTTTTCATATAATTCCTCAAACTAATAAGACACAACTCAAAGTTATTGCTACCATATTTGCCAGTGGATTCGAGACACTTCTTGAAACCACGATAACGTTAGTATGGATTCCTGGAACCTCTGATGTTTTTGCGTGTATTTCGCGTATTTGGGAAAAATACACGTACTGTGCATTCGCGCTCAGTTGGCGCGTGATACCGTTAGCAGACTTGTTAGTCCATTGCAGTTTAGGGAAGGCCGTCTTGGAGGAACTGGTTTTTCTGGCGCGAAAAAGCAGTTTCGGCAAGACGCCCTTCCCTAAACTGCAATGGACTAACCCTTGTGCTAACGGTATCAGGCGTCAGGTCTGCGCGAACGCACAATACGCATACAGGAATTTTGTTTTTCGTTATCAGTTCAAGTTTTTCATTATTCATTCGTTTACTACTAGTATATATAAAAAGCATGTCAAACCTGGATTTACAAATGGGTACGCTGGTCAAATGCCCATGGTGCAAAATTTTAAAAGTCTACGAACTCTGTCTTCTTTTTAATTTTATCTATCTGCCGTAGAACTTTGTCGATGCGTAAGGTGACTAGATGTTCCGATAAGATAGTCCCGCTTTGGACGAAGGTGTCCCACTGTCCTCTAGAGACTCATAATTGTCCCATTTTGAAGGGCAGTCTGTCCAGTCATAGATCGCTGAATCTAGATTCACATCAGTTTTAAGCGCGTCTTACTTAGAAATCCGCCATTGCTGTATGCAATGGCTCTAATTATTGAAGAGCAGTGACGTGGTTTTATATAGGCAGGGCCTTTCAGAGAAAATGCGAGGGCTGGGGCAACTAATATTTTAAAGGCCCTTCATATACACGTTTAACATATTGAGTTACCAAGTTGAGGCCTCTAATATTGTGAGGCTTGGAGTAGCTTTTCCTCCTGCTCCCTTCCCTGGCAAACCCTGGATATAGGCAGAAACTTTCTAAAGTGCTTGGATAAAACAATATTAGCTTTTTACTTTTATTCCAATTTTTAAAAATAATAGCTTGAAACAAGCCCAGTAGCCCTGTCCTCGGTAAGTGTTTCCAACATCATTGGATAATTTCTCGTAATCTTTGTTTTTCATTAGAAATACCACTTGCTACGGAAAATCAAAAATTAAGACTATATGATTTTGTTTCACCAATTTGGCGAACGTCTGGGAGCAATTGGCGACTTGAACCCATGCTGCGTAAACCGTTACTTCATCCCGCAAATATTTAAGGCATGTAAACAGTGGTGTGTTCGCTCCAGATGGCTCAGTCCGTTCTGTTTTGCGTTCATGTCAGGAAGGCACCTTTCAGCACCTGAGTTCCCGCCTAAATATACAAAAACCCTCCGCCTTCATGACCAAGAACTTTTCCTTCGCAAACTGAACCTACGCTATTGTCGGCTGAGGAGGAGGGGGAAAAGAATTGTTTATGCACTAATTTATTATCGAAAATAATTTTAGATTTTAACGTCAGGCTATGACTTTCTAAGATCGGAATGTTGACGAGTTTCGTCCTATAGTTAGCCACGCCGCTTATGACGAGGCTAAATTGTTTCTGTAATCGGAAGACTCGCTTGTAGTTCGGAATTTCGAAAACACATCTTAGTTTGAGAGTATTTTTGAAGCATTCTGTTTTGGGCTGGGATTCTTCTTTTAGATCCTTTAGGGATTTTCGTTGGTTTTGTACGTAATCAGATGCAAGTAGAAAAATACGAATGGCAAATGTAATTGTGATTTGCATGATCCTTTCTCAGATTAACAACAATATAGAATTTAAGGTATTTATGGACTTTGGGCTAGAATGGGCTCCTGAAGACACTGGCCCTCGCCGTATTCAGTCAATCAGTCGAGAGTTTTTCTTTGAAGTTTATCTTCTATGCTCAGGGTTATCAACAATGAAATCTTCTCGGAATTTATATATATATAAATAAGCAAAAACAAAATAACATTTAAACAATAACACCAGGTCCTTACAGAACCACAAAATCGTGGGCCCCTAAGCCTACACGTAAATCCGTCACTGAATGAGAACCCTTGTTCCCAGAATTGATTCTTTTCTTAGAAGAAACGTTCAAAAAATTTTTTGACATAAATCCTTACTATAAGATAGGAATTTCATGAGCATCATTCAGTTTCGCATCATCACATTCTAAATACTAATACTATCACAGAATTAGAACGTAATTGACTATAATATAATCTAAAGGCTCCCAAGCAAACATGGGCGCCCATACGAGTACTTTTGGGGGAGGACTGAGAAAAATTAACGAGTACTTTTAGGGGGGGTCTGAGAAAAATTATTACCTCCTTCTCAAAGCTATCGAGAATTTTAGTGAATGTACAAGATACCAAAACGCTACAAAAATAATTGATATTGCTTGACAATTAGTAATGAGCTAAAAAGTACCTTATTTTAAAATGTGACTGTAAAACTTTTGAAAGTAAATGCATAGCAGTTTCGGGAAAATACAATTTTTAAATGGCTAGGGGGGCTAGAGCCCCTTCTGCCCCCCCCACCACATGGGCGCCCATGCAAGTAAATGCTATTCTGTATAACTAGCTCGAGACCCTTCGTCAAACGCTAGATATCTGAATCCTCAATTACGTTCTCCATTAATCTATTTTTTTTTTATTATTTATTTGAAAATTTTAAATTTTAATTTCCTCCATTACCTTTGGTTCCGCAGTCCATACATAGATCCTCTGTAATCGATGTTGTTTCGCCCTTTTTCAGTTCTGATTTTGGGATTTTTTAATCTCTCAGATCTTCATTCTCCAATTCTATCTCTAATTTTTGTTTTTCCCACACATTTCTGTTTAGTCTTTCATGATTTTTTTTTCAATATACAATATTCATTACTAGTACCCTAGTTCCAATCCCTAGGTTTTCCCCTAAAATTTCTCTTTAGATCTTACCTCTGCTTATTTTTGAATGCAGTATTTCCTACGTTTCCTAGCATTCCAACGTTTTTCGATTTCTGTTCCGCAAATTTTCCTAAATACTCTGTCAGTATCCGAAATGGCAATATAAAAATTAGTAACATAGAGTTCTATTAAAATTTCTTTTCATAAATTGTAAAAGTTTTTTTTTTAATTCTTATTCCTTTACTTTTTTTATAGGTTCTATCCTGTCTTTTCTTGTTATACCCAATAATCTAATTTTATCTACAATTTTTTTCCTCGACTGCATTAGTGTTATTTCTCTAATTCCAGAAAGTTGCAATATTCTTTTATTTTTGTTTGCATTTAAACGTGTGTTCAATTTCCTTATTTCCTCTCCTGCCTTTTCATATGCCATCAGTACATACTTACTTCAAAAAATGACACCAGTGTCATCGGCGAACAAACTGTTACCCCCCTTTCAGATACACTGAACACATCATTAACACAAATTAAAACAATAATGAACCTAGATTTTATCTTTGAAATATACCTTGCTTGTTTATCTACATTTCAAATTTCTCATTAATAGTAATCACTTGTTTTTTTTATTATTCTTTTAGTATAGGGGCGTTCAAGTATTACGTAAGCAATATTTTGGCCATTTCAAACCCCCCTCCCTCCGGGTAAGCAAAAATTAACGTTGGCTAACATAGGAAAATAAGCACAACAGCAACGTCCCCGTCAAAAGGTGATTACGTAACACTTGAATTCTTCCATATTATCAATTTTACCCTTCGGTTCATAAAATTTGTTTTTCGATCAATAGGTTTTCTTATGTCAAGTCTTACTATGTTTAAAAAAAAACCACTTCATTATTCTTTTCTAATATTCAATCTTCACTTTTCTCAGTAATGCGATATCCGTAGATTTGCCCGATTTATATACAAATTTGTTGATTCCCAATATTAAATTTTTATAAATGAATTTAATTGTTCTTTTATACAGCGTAATTTGTCAAAATTTTTGAAGGCGGGCAATATTGATATCAGTTTATGGTTTTCCTTTTTCTTATATATACTGCTATTCTGTGTTGGTTTTTTTTTTTACTGGGTTTCTACTATCTCTCTTCCTGTGATCTGAATTCTACATAATTTTCCTTACATTTTCAAAAAATACTATTTTCATCATAAAAAATGCAATTGCAGCTTTTGCGCAGTCACCTTTTATGAATTTAGCTTTTTTTTAATTGCTTATTCTTCTTCCCACCTACTTTCTTTATATTTATTTTTTAATTTGTTTTACTTCCTTTTTTTCCTTATTATAATGTTATGCGTACACACACACACACACACACATATATATCAGTGGCAAGATTTTAGAGTGTGTGCATGAAGGCTAATTCATCAAAACACATGAATTTACTGCCTATACTCGTCAAGAAACTGGTTTTTAGCTCATTCAGTAAGTAAGAAAGAAATTTATGGTAACTTTGGGTTTTGGTGAATTGGCTTCATGCACATACCCTAAAATCTCGCCACGAGTCACCACTGATATATATATGGCCTGCAAAAGGGTTGCTGGTATCTAACTGGAAGGAGACCCACACGCTGAACGTATGTGACGATGTGTGGAACCGGCCAGGCCAGTAACCTAGTGTCCTACCCCGCCTTCAAGTGGTGCAGGCTGAGCTTTCTATTTATGTGGCAAATTAATATTTGCTACACGGATAGAAAGGCGGAAGGGGAGGGCTAATTCACCAACCCGTTTAGCCAGCGTGGTGAAATTATGGCTAATTCCTCCATTATGTTGACACACCAGAAACCATGGCCCCTAGTCTCCAGGTGCTGGAGTGCTCCTGATCAAGGCAGCGGTCAGTGTGGCATGAAAGCAGGGGGTGCTAAGAATCACTGGAATGGCCCAGGCTGCCGTTTGTTATTGACCTTGGCTACGTTTAATGGACGATTCCTTGCTTCTGAAGCAAAACTTCAAGAATTGGAAGAGGAACTTGACAAGATCAAATG
>QLNU02014802.1:42325133-42337350 GCA_006491805.2 Dysdera silvatica
AGCTTTACAGATGATTTTTCAGCAAATAAATTGGAATAACAGGGGAATAAAATAAATGGTGAATATCTAAATCATTTGCGGTTTGCTGATGACATTGTTATTTTTTCAACGAACCCATTAGAACTCCAAGACATGGTTTAGGAGCTCTCAGCTAGAAGTAAAGAAGTTGGACTCAAGATGAACCTACAAAAAACTAAGATCATGTTCAGCAATTTTGTAGAAGAAACAAAATACAAGTTGACAACATTGAGCTAGAAATTGCTGATTCATATATTTACCTTGGCCAGTTGATTGCAATGGATGGTACCATTATGAAAGAACTCAACAGATGTATTAAACTTGGCTGGAGTGCATTTGGAAGAAACAGTTTTATCCTGAAGGGGAAATTGCCTTTGTGTCTAAAAAGAAAGGTCTTCAACCAGTGTGTATTGCCAGTCCTCTCTTATGGATCAGAGACATGGAGTCTAACTGTTGGAGCAATACGAAAGTTACAGACAACGCAAATGAGCATGGAAAGGTGCATGTTTGGAATAACTAGGAGAGATCGGAAAAGGAACACTTGGGTGAGAGAGCAAACTAGAGTGGAGGACATCATTGTTAAAGTAAAAGGGCTGAAATGGCGATGGGCTGGGCATATTGCAAGAAGAACTGATCAACGATGGACAACAGAAATTCTCAACTAGATTCCAAGGGACCACCGAAGACCTAGAAAACGTCCTCAAACTAGATGGGTGGATGAAAGAAGAAAACAGGTTGGGGTGACGTGGAAGCGAATTGATCAGGATAGACTTGTGTGGAAAGCATTTGGAGAAACCTTCATCCAGCAGTGGATAGATAATGGTTGAATATGATGATGATGATATATATATATATATCAATTATGCACATTCAATTTTACAAGTAAATGAAATGTTTGAAAATAAATATTTGAACAAGTTGATATAAAAATTTGCTTCTAAAGGTATTTGTTGTTCATATTAATTGATAATTAACAAAGCAATAGTCTCTTGATATATAAGTAGATAATTTAAAAATGCATAATATGCATAACTAATTTTATTGTTTTATACAATTGCTCTTTTAAAGTGTGAATTTAATTTTACTATGAAATGTGAAATGAATAAGAACTAGAAATTTTTCCTCACATTATAAAAATCTTATATTTATACTTGCAACTTTCCAAATTATCTAAATAAAAAAAAAACTTTCTGAATTAACCAAATTATGCAGGGCACTATAAAATACCCAACAAAACCAAAAAATTAAAACATCAATATTTTGTAAAATAATAACTGAAATATTAAAAATTTTTGATTTTAATATATCAATTTATTTAAAATTTGTATCAATTTCATCACTGCCCCCTTCCCAAGTTGGTAGGCAGGAAAGGGGGGACTCAAGCCTCCCTCCCCCATTGAATATCAAAATACATTTTCTCTAACACCACATCTAATGCTACTTAAGATCCAACAATGGTTTTTGAATTGTTACGCCACTGTCCCCCCTCCTCCTTTCCCAAAAAATCACAATTATAACATTGTATTTAATTGCATATTAACCACAGTTTAACTCTGCAAAATTATTGTAGTAATAAGAAATAATCAGCAAATTTGTTTGTTAGTATATTGGTCATTACAATGAAATAAAGCCAATGAAAAAACGATTATTCACAAAAAGGATGCAAACAGATCGAACATGGAGTTATGGCCGAATTTTAAATTTTGAGGTAAACATATCGCCAAATAAGTTTTAAAAAAATAACCAGGTGATTGTAAATGATGAGTATTTCTCTTTTTTCACGTAAAAAAATGAGATTTCTAAAATATATGTGTAACTTTTACATGTCAATAAAATACATTGTATCCTACCAACAGCGAAGAAAAACTGGTGCCCATGGGGAAAACTAACATATTACGTAAAGCCGTTTCATCACCGAGTTTATAAACTCTGAAGTATGTGTCTTAAGTCAAGACACTGTATTTAGAAGTATTAGTTTAAAAAAAATAAGAATGTGGAATCAAAAAGTGTAGGCTTTGAAATTATGGAGTTGGGGCCTGGGACACGGGGAGGGCGAAGGCCCAGCAGCCTGGTGCAAATTTGTTTTAATTACCATTAAATACAGCTTAAAAAAAACAATTAACTTTTAAGTTTTTCTATTTAGCAACGTGACTGATTGCTTTCGGAAATGTTTTTGTAAACATGTGAATATAACCAATTACTTACGTTTAACCACTCGATTTCCAATAAGCGTCAGTTAAACGTGAAAAAAAAGGGGAGGGGGAGTAAGAAAAAAAAATGGACTAGACACAAAAATGCAGACTTTTGTGTAAAAACCAGACTCCAGGAAGAAGCATTTGGCAAATAAAAAACGACTGAAGATTGCTGAAGTCAAGCATACTTTTGCTGTAATGGTTCCTTACTGAAGTTCTTTGTATTTTTCAAAAATTCCCCGACTTCTTCCTGGTCCACTAAATTCCCTGATAATTCTTGGTTTTCCTGGTGCACTGGCCACCCTGTTTACATGCAGTTCATGGTCAACTATTTCTAAATATTAAAATAATGTGTATTTATTAGGTATTTCCTTAAGCTAACATAATAGAATATTAAACAATAATATAAATCAACGTTTATTGGCGTAGTGATACCAACGCCGATGGTATGGCGTGATTAGATGGTGAAACGTTCGAAAGAAAATAAATATTTCTGCCTTCGGTGGGACCTGAACCCACGACCTTCCACTTGCCGGGCGGAGGCTCTACCCACTGAGCTACGAAGGACAATATATAATCTCTTAAAAATTTATTTAAAGACTATTTACTGAAGACGGTTATTAAAAAAAAAAATAATAACTGGCTTCAGTAAATAACTCTTTAAATAAGTATGCAAGAGATTAAATGTTGTCGTTCATAGCTCAAATGGTAGAACCTCTGCTCAGCAAGTAGAAGGTCGTGAGTTCAGGCCCCACCGAACTCAGAAAACATTTCTTTTCTTTCGAACGTTTCACCATCTAATCACGCCATAACATCGGCGCTGGTATCACTACGCCAATAAACGTTGATTAATATTGTTGTTTAATTTAATCTGCGTAGTGTTCGATTTATATAAATAACAGAACGTATTATTCAAATCACTAAATATTTTCAGAATCATTTTGCTCGGGTCAGATACAATGAATTAAGTGGCACAGGATTAAATCTACCAGGAAAGTGTGTTGGAATTCTATGTGCAATTATTTGGAGAGTTATATTAAGAAATGGCCAATTTTTATACAGATAGTTGAAGAAAATGGAGATGTAATAGATGCAAAAATAAACTTGAAAGTTATAAACATGGGTATAAAGAGGAATGTTAAAAACTACCTTTAGTTAAAACAGATTTCTGTTGCTTTAGATAAAATTTTTTAAAAAATTGTGGTGTTTCTATAGTAGTAGAAGTTGGAAAAGATCTTGGCAATATAAAAGACCTTACTTGTCATACACTTTTGTATAGGCTAAGATGTTTAAAACATACTATGAGCAAGCTATATCTCCAGCTTACTATTTGGTACATTTATTATCACTAAATTTTAAAGCAGATTTCTTGTCAAGGAGTGAGAAGGAGTAAGCAATATATCTTTTAAAAATGAAATACAAGGATACCTCATTATTAGGCATTGTTTTTACATTTATTGTCCATGCACTTCTCAATGGTGTTTTATTTGAAGAAGAGACAATGAAAATGATTTCCACTCTTCGGTGGTGGAAACCATTGGCTCTCATAAAAGGATGTGTTAGCCAATAGGAACTTGATGAGGAACTATGCACAGCTTAGGGAACCTCTACTGGAGTTGAAAGGATGTTTTCCATATTTGGAATTGTACATGGGAAGGTAAAAAATCAATTACGCATTCAGAAGGCAGCAAAATTGGCACTTTTATTTAAATCCTTAAATGTTGGTTTTTAATACCATAATTGAAATCTCTAATACATATTGCAGTCTCAATAAACAAGAAATAAAGGCATTGAATTTTCGTTTTTATGTTATTAAACACGTTATTTAGATATTCACTTAAAGCTTGAGAAGAGTAAATTGAATGTTAAAATCTTACATAAATGAAGCTGAAAGAAAAATTTGATTTCTTAAATATATAACTTTAACCGAAAAATTCAATTTAAATTAAAAAATTGGATTTTTTCATTTTTTAAATTATGATTTTTTTACATCCTGTTCCTTAGTATTGTAGTAACAAAAAAATTGATTTAAATATCTTTAATTCATGTATATATGAGCTGTCAAAAGAAAAATTGGTGCAAGTCAATTTATATATATGTTCTATTTTTAAAACTTAAATTACCATCACCAATCAAAAGCTCTATTTTCATTATGAGTTATTTTTATTCATGAGATGTGCAAAAATGTAGCTGCATTTAACTTGATGGCACCATTGTCGAGAAGAAGCTAACCAAATAGCATATATAAAAACTTTAATGTTGACCTTTATCATCTACAAATTAGAATTATTGACAAACCAATTTTGCTTTCAATGGCTCATACAACATAATAATGTCAGAGTACACACGATTAGATTCTTTCAACAGTGCCTTCATGCAGTTTATACCCATTCATGGTCAGTCAGGTTTCTAAATCTCTCGTTAATCAAGTATGTTTGGGAAGACAGTTGCAGTGGTCACAGAATAAGAGTGAACTAAGCCAAGAATTACTGAATATCTGACAGAATTTATAACAAAACATTAGACTGTTAGTTAATTTACCATGTATTAACATGTGATATATGTGTGTGTAATCACTGTTCTGGGATATAAAGCCCTTTTGTAATGAAAATTTAATCCCTTCTTTAGCTTTGCGTACTTATTATAGGTGCAAAGTTTTGAAGTCACGGAACATTTTCTTAAGGATGTGTTTCCTTTTTCCTTCAACAAAGTGTATTTATTAGTGACAATACTCACAATGGAAGTGTTTTAAGTGCCAATTGCACCCAGATTGGAGACTTAGTAAATTGGAAAAATCTATATTTTTGATAAATATATCCGTTGAAACCAGCGTGTAAAACACATTTTTTGATTTCTTATTCATTATTAAAAATATTTGAACTGGTGCATTTGCCAGTTTTCAGCCAAGCTCATTTGCAGAACTGGCGCAAAAACGATGGACATGGTTGCCGCAATTCAAAGTTACGCCTTATTGGCGAAAACAGAAAAATCAATTTCTATGTTACGATGGGAAAAAGTTTTGCCATCACCTCACCTTTTTTTTTTACTCCTCCGTATTTTCAGTTGTAAGAAACGTGTTAAAATGTGATTACCTTTGATGTAAGTGTGAGTCGAATTTCGATCTGTATGGCTCGAACGCATGTAATATACAGTGCGTTTGGTATTTTAGTGGACACCTGATATTTTTACGTAAATGCTAAAAAAATACAAAAACTGCGAATAGGATATTGAAGAATGCCGAGACACCATAATGTCTTGTAGAAAAATAAATTTTATATAAATATATCGTCACATAAATGGGGAAAATGCAAATTTATATAACAAATGTTGTTTGTTAATTTAAGGGACACTATCATTCCTGACTAACAGATGGCAGTGCAGGCGCTAAAAAATTTGCATATTGTATTCTTTCGATGCGTAGGTTCGTATAAATACCCGTGTGAACAGGTTTGAGTCTGCGAAAGCAGCGTTTGTAGTCATGTCAGAAAGGAAAATACTTACGGATTTCGAGAAAGAGGAAATTGTGGCTTTTAAATGAAATGGAAAATCCATTTTCAAAATTTGTCAGCTTATTCAGCGTCCAAGGAGTACTATAGGGGCCTTTTCAAAAAGAAACCCCAAAAGGATCCACCCAAAAAGCGGGGAGCGAAGCCAAAACTGAGTAAAAGAGATAAGCGGAACATTAATAGAGAGGCCAGTAACACAGGAAAGTCTGCTGCAAAAGTCCGAAACGACCTTAGTTAGCTCCTAGTTAAACGTTGGATAGTATGGAATGTGCTCTCTAATTCCAAAAATTTATCTTTTCGGAAAAAAAAAGGCAAACCACTTCTCACCCAAGTTCACAAACAGGAACACTTAAACTAGGCTCGACGACTCATGAAGTGGAACGATAAATGGTTGCAGGTACTTTTCACGGAGGAAAAGAAATTCAACTTAGATGGTCCGGATGCTTTTCAACATTATTGGCACGATTTACGGAAAGCGCCGCAATACTTTTCTTGTAGAGTTCAAGGAGGAGAGTCGGTGACCATTTGTAGTGTCTTTGGCTACAACGGTACTACGCCTGGAGCTTTCATCGGCAGTCGTATGAATTCCACCTGCTATCAAGAACTTTTGAATGAATATGCCCTCCCATATGCCTCATAAATATGTGGGGAAAACTGGATTTTGCAACAGGACAACGCACCGTGCCATGCATCTATCTCCACCAAAAGATGGATAAATTCAAAAAAGTTTAAAAGTATGATTTGGTCGACACGTAGTCCTGATTTAAATCCTATCGAAAACGTATGGGATTATATTGTTCGTCAAATATATGCAAATGGGAAGCAATTCACGTCGGTTAATGCCTTAAAGGACGCTATTGTGGAAACTTGGTATCAAATCGATCCTAAGTATTTACAAACATTGATAGAATCAATGGATTCACGTGTCTTTAAAGTTATACGCAAAAATGGAGCATCTATCATGTATTAATGTACATAAAACACTCCAATTTCAGTAAGTGTCCATTAAATTTTCAAACAAGATTGAAAGCCTCATCTTGATTTTGTTACATTTATGAATGATTTAATAAAGATTATTAATCTTCCACTTTGCAGAATACTGTTTTATTGTAGTATCTTTATTTTCATTTTCAAATTTGGCATTATTTCTCACGATAGTGCACTGTTATCAAGTGTCCACTAAAATACCAAACGCACTGTATAATGTATTCTGTTACATATTATTTTTAATAACAAAAATAAGAACATTTTGACTTTATAACACGAAATTTATAACTACATACATAATTTCGTTTGCTTTTTAGAGAGTTAAAAACAAACCAAAGACATATTTTCGTAAAAACGAAACTCAAAAAACTGTTCTAATGATGTGAACAGTTTATAACAAAATAATTTTTTTCTAAAACAAACCAACTTGGCTTATGAAAAAAGAACGCATCTGCAATTATTATTTACTTTTTGACCAGTGTAACTTATAAGGCAGTACGTCGAATATTCAATTTTCGGTTTGTATTGCTATGGCTAGCAGGAAATGTACATTAAATAACCGTATGAAGGGCCATAAACAGCTGTCATCCAAGAATATAAACATGGTATGTTACAGAAAAATTATACACGATTACACTTTGTTTATGTGATAATCTACATAGAAATGTTGGAAGCAGAAATAGACGTTGCTGTGAGTATATTTAATAAATAAAAATTGTTCACATGGCTGAAAATCACATACGTTGTGATCCATTTTAAATGAAATTGAAAACACATTGCCAGGTTTTCCGATGTTATCATCATTACAGTTACATTTGGACCATAGATAACAAAGCATCGTTTGATATTTCTTAGATTGCAACTGATTGTAAACTAATGAATGTAACTTAATAACTATTTCATTACGATCAGTTACTTTGATTGTTATTTCATTTGTAAGAACGAAGTTCACAATCCTTTTAATAAAGAATTTGTACTCTCTAAAAAAATATACGTCTAGGGGCTGCACAAGAGCTGTTGTGCCGGGAAGAATTTGTAATTTTATGCAACTGTTTGGAAGTTCATTATATGTTGCCTTGTCTGTTGATCCCGTCCAGGAATCCAACAGAACGTATGAAGGGGGACTTAAAAGTGGTTTGAGGAAGTTGCTAACTTGTTTCTTCAAAGTATATTTTCCCATTTTTCCTGATTTAGAGCATGTAATAAAAATATTATTAGAGAGAAATAATGTTTTTTGAACCTTTGTACCAAATTTCCCTGACTGTTCACATAAACATAACAGTAATTTCCTTTTCAACTCGCCAGTCATAGACAGAAGTGGCATTATCGTATATGAATGTGTGGCTGCAAATTTGGATTCAACAATTGATACTGTACACTTTTCACCCTTAATAGAAAGCGTTATGTCGCTTGGGATGAAGTACTGAAACCCACTCCGATCTGCATTAAGCACTTGTTCCGTATATTACAGCTTGAAATTAAATCTCTTGTTTATAAAACAAATTCCATAGCTTTGTTTTCAGTAGTTTCAACACCATAAAGTGATCAGATGGTAGTATATTTCACTATTTTTCGTGAAACAATTCGATTGGCTAATATTAAATTTATTGATAAAGCAACTAGATACTTCATATTTAAATCTTTTGCAATGTTAGTGGCCCATATTTTTAAATTACTATCACGAACTGGTAAACTATGACTTTGAATACGATGAAATTTCGATTGTAACATTTCCTTTAGAATTTTAAACTTATTTTTGCGAGCACCACATTTCGACACATCATTTTTGAAACCAGAAATTTGCTTCTGATCGTGGATACGTTTATGACGCTGCTATGTTTGCTAAAATTTACTGCTTTTACACCAGTCATAAAAATTAATTACAGCCTTCATTTGAGGTAAAGTAAAATTTTCTGTCTCGCATTTCTTATCAAACTCCATCGCAGGATTTATTTCATCATCAATATTACAATAGTCATTTTCGTTTTTGAAATGCAATGTCACTTCCTCTTCAAATGCCGAGTTATTTAAAATAATTTCCTCAAATTTAAATTAAAATTTTACTTTGTAAGTACTGGTTCCCATTAATTGTCGTAGGATTAAGTTGATATTTCTCGATTGCCAAATTTAAAAGTGACTGAAAACTATTAATAATGTCTTGGATTTTTCTTATATGTAAATAATGTTTTCAAATCATGGTATAATATATGTGAAGAGTATTGCTTTCCAGTACGAAAAAAAAAATTACACCTTCATTAAATGCGATGCCTAATCCGTATGAAAAGGGAAAATATCTTCCACATTAATACTGCAACTTCGTTGCTTGAAAGCGCCAAGTTAGTCTGCCAAAATGAAAGATTATAACCGCAGTCATTAGCGCCAAACATTCGCCTACGGCAGTAAATGTGCCAATCCAATTATTTTTAATAATGAATAAAAAAGTTAAAAATGCATTTTACACACTGGTTTTAACAGATTTATTTATTAAAAGTATAGAGCTTTCCAATTTACTAAGTCTCAAATCTGGGTGCAATTGACCCTTAAAACACTTCCATTGTCAGTGTATACAGTTAATGGTAACATTTGGTTAGTTTAAGTTGTGACCTTGACATAGAAGCTTCATTTTTTATTTAAAAGTAAATTTTCTGATACTGATAATATTACTATGCAAATTTTTAGAACCTGTTAAAATAAAAATTTAAACCTATAAAGAAATCTTGTGATAAAAATTTAAATTTACCTCTTGAAGTTTGTTCAAATTTATCACTTTTCTTCTTTCTCTTCCATTTCCAAGGTTTGAATAATCTACCTATTGCAGAAAGACGGCTTTGTTTTCCTTCCATCGGTGTGATAGATGTTCTGGAGTTAGAGCCAAGAGACCCAGTTCTCATGCTGCTATTGTTAGTCTTTTTTCCTGAAACAGAAATGCAACACTGATGAAAATACGGAAAAAATATATGTTCATACATGTAGTAGAAATTTCATTACACACACTTCAACACACTTTGGATGAACATCAGCCATCCCTCATCAGGAACACTTTGAAATTAAACTTTTTAAAAAATCACATATCTAATTTTGGACTCTGCATGTAGATGGTATTTCAATTATTTAGGAGGGTCCACCAGACCAAATCCTGTCAATTGGTTGGTTGTATTTTTACGGTGCAAAGGACATCAAGGGTCATTTTGCACCAAACAAAATCAAGCTGTATATACGGTTTTGATAAATTGTGTTAGTACTTCCTACAGTTAACACTATCAACAAACACCTAGAATTCAGTGGCAGCTAGTAACTTTAGGGATAGGTGAGATGTTCTGTGAGAGAATTATAAATTTTCATTACACTGATTAAACGTTTTGAGTCATACTACCATAGGTGTAGAGTCATATGGGCCCGTGGGGCCCGTCCCCCCTGTCCCCCACCCAATAATTTGAAATAAATTGCAATTTTACATATACTGTAATGTATAAATGCCTATAATATGTGCTTTAACCCACCAATAATTATGAGAACTCTATGTTGATACATACTACAGACATACACTAATGATTTAGAGTGACTTTAGAATGGATAATCTCTAATGGTTTACCATCTTCTCCTCTTGAATAAAGAAGACAGAATTCATGTATATATTATGATCAGGAGTTGACAAATCTTGGCAAACTATACTCGCCAGACAAGAATTATATTCTCACGCCTTTAATAAGAACACTTACGAAGGAAGAATTTTGGATGATGATGATTCACTGGGGATTACCAACTGCTGAAGTTATGCTACATCACTGATACATACAATCAGGATATTACTTACTTTATGCCTGCAGATATGATAACAGCATCTTACCCATTGATGTGTTACTAAAATTTTAACAACCAGCATGTTAAACTTCAAAATTTAACAAATTCATGGAACTGTAAAGCTTATCCACATCCAGCAAAACAGTTAACAGATCCTTATTTTCCAAAAAACATTTTAATGTCCAGTTTATATGAACTAAGTCTGCACACAACTACTGCTCTCTCCCTCATCTCACTGAAATTTATATCATTAAATTATCATAGACATTTTTCTTATATTATTAAACACACACAAATTTTACATGTGCTAATACAAATATGCATAGAATGCACATGTTAAAGGTTTACTTATCCTTATTATTTAAGTATTGATCATGCGACTTATCTATAACAATCTAACCTTTTCCTAAGGAACACCATTTGACCTCCAAAATGTAGAATAAAATATAAAAGAGATGTGTCTTCATATTCAATGCTGCTAAACAAAATCTCTCAGTTATCATATAACTGTCAGTCACACTCCTATTAGATATTTAAAAATTATGATCACTCTTCCACTCCAAAAGGTAATTATTTTTTATCTATAATTAATCTTTGGGGGTCTTTTTCCCCTGGTATCCAACTTATCCCTCAAAATCATATTGATTTTCCTTTTGAATATGTATCCTAACCTAAATATGAAGATCAATTTTGCTAAACAAATCCAGAAATCTATGTATGTCATCTTAACACAAATTCCACAATGTCTAGGGAATCTTAAATCAGTAAAACTGATCTCTTCTAGCATATACTGTAAATTGATTTCTGTGTGTATGTGTGAGAATTGCAATTTACATAAATTTTACATTCCGTATTCAGTATGCCGTTTTTTTTTCATATAACTTGGTAACATATGAGAAAGCCCTGAAAAGGCAAAAAATATTGCATCAGTTTTAAGTGTAATATTTTTTTTTTACAAAAGTATAAAACTACAGAGATCAAATATGTTGAACTTTCTCTAAAATGTCCGATAGCAGAATGGAAAATATAGAAGTACACATACTACACTTTCATTTATTTATAAGTTAAAGTTTACTTCCATATTTTCAGGTAAAATTGTTTAGGTGGTATTTTGGACCATACAGATGCAAATTCTCTCATATCTTGAATTTTAATTTGCACACATTAAAAAGTTAATCCTTCTCCGCTGTAAGCACGTATCTTCTATCGCAGAATTTAATATAAAATGCACTCGTACATACGTACCCTCATCGCGCCGTATTTGAGCAAGTAACAAGGCAGTAGCTTGTGGATCACTATTACTTCGTTGGCGACGATGACCTAAAACTTTTGGTCTCTCACCTCCAGTTAGTGATGTAGACATTATAAATTTCAAACATTTCTTTTGTTCTTTTCAAAATGTTACTTTTTAAGGAAAATCACAACATATACCGATGTGAATGTTTAAACGGTAGTATAAATATAAGCACTGCCCTTCGGCACGATCACCAAAGCAAATTTATTCTTTAAGAAATTGATAATACTATTTATATGCGATAGTTAACCGGTAACAAAATTTATTAGCCAGATCATTGCAATCCAGTTTTTCAACTAACATTCTCGTAAAAAATTAAAATAGGTTGTTTAGTTTATGAGAATAGGATGCCTCTCAAGTTCTTCCCATTCCTTTCGTTTACTCTACTGTCCATTGTCTTTTAGGACTTCGGTTACTTC
>QLNU02014802.1:42337450-42369950 GCA_006491805.2 Dysdera silvatica
CAGGCCAGTAACCTAGTAACCTAGTGTCCTACCCCGCCTTCAAGTGGTGCAGGCTGAGCTTTCTATTTATGTGGCAAATTAATATTTGCTACACGGATAGAAAGGCGGAAGGGGAGGGCTAATTCACCAACCCGTTTAGCCAGCGTGGTGAAATTATGGCTAATTCCTCCATTATGTTGACACACCAGAAACCATGGCCCCTAGTCTCCAGGTGCTGGAGTGCTCCTGATCAAGGCAGCGGTCAGTGTGGCATGAAAGCAGGGGGTGCTAAGAATCACTGGAATGGCCCAGGCTGCCGTTTGTTATTGACCTTGGCTACGTTTAATGGACGATCCCTTGCTTCTGAAGCAAAACTTCAGGAATTGGAAGAGGAACTAGACAAGATCAAATGGGACATTGTAGGACTCAGTGAAATTAGAAGAAAAGGTGAAGAGTTGGTGGAACTGAAAAGCGGACATTTGTTTTACTATAGAGGAACGGAAACTGGAAGAACAAGTGGTGTTGGCTTCTTAATCAACAAAAGAATTAAAGACTGTCTTCTGGAAGTTGAAAGTACATCAGATCGAGCAGCGAGGCTTGTTGTTCAACTAACCCAGCGATACCAACTTCAAATAGTACAGGTATATGCACCAACATCAAGCCATACCGACGAAGAGGTTGAAGAATTTTATGAAGAAATCAAAGAGTTACACACCAAAGGGAAACAACATATCAAGCTCATCATGGGGGATTTCAATGCAAGAATTGGACAACAGGAACAAGGAGAGACATCGGTTGGTAAATACGGATATGGGGAAAGGAATGAACGTGGCGATCAACTCATCGAATTTGCAGAAGCTGAAAATCTTAGCATCATGAATTCATTTTTTAAGCAAAAGAAACCGCAGTTAAAATGGATGAAACTGTCAGTGGAACCAGAAATTGATCTACATCCTAAGTAAACAATAGAAACTAATTTGAACACTGTAGTACTGGAATGATTTATACATTGCTGGATCGTCGAATGGTGAGATGTAAAGTGCACTTAAATACTAAATTAGAACGACAGAAGCTCATTAGGAAACAAGTAAGTAAGAGGGTGGATCTAATGAAATTGAAAGTAAACATCGAGGCATTCAAGTTGGAATTAAAAATCGCTTTTCTGCACTGGAAGGACTTATTGATGAAAGTGATATCTCAGAAGCAAATGAAAACATTGTTAAGACAATAGTTGAAACTGCTGGGGAAATTGGTGGTGTAACCTGTAAAAAGCACAATAGCAAATTATCTGAGAAGACGAAACAGCTCATGAAAAGGCGAAGAGATATGAAGGTGGACAATCGAAATACCAGTTCCAGGATTGAGTACATAGAACTTTGTAAAACTCTGCGCAAAAGCATGAAAGAAGACATAAGAAAATTCAACTGTGAGCTAGTAAGGAAAGCCATTGAAAATAACAAGAGCCTTAGGGATGTTAAAGGAAGTTTATCTGTTGGGAAGAAACACATCATTGCATTAAAAGGAGAGGATGGCACCGTAACAAGAAATAGGGAAGAAATACTTAGAAGAGTTGAAGAATTCTACAAAAATCTATACGAAAGTAACAGTGAATTAAACGAAGACATTGAAATAGTCGAAGGAACAGCTCCTAAAATCTTAAAAGAAGAAGTTTCATTTGCAATAAAAAGCATGAAGAAAGGAAGAGCCCCTGGTGATGATGGTATTACATTAGATATCCTAAAAGAAGCTGGAGAATATGTAGAAGACATACTTGCAAAATTCTTTACCAAATGTCTTAACAGCGGTAACATACCAAACCAATGGGATTCTGCAACAGTAATTCTTTTGCATAAAAAAGGTGATAAAGAGGATTTGAAAAATTACCGACCAATTAGCTTGTTACCTGCTATTTATAAAATCTTCACAAAAGTTCTAACACATCGCCTGCAGAAAAAATTAGATGCAGCTCAACCAAGAGAACAAGCTGGATTTCGAAGTGGATTCAGTACAGTGGACCATATTCAAGTATTAAGAGAATTAATTGAAAGAACACATGAATATGAACTTCCATTGTGTGTTGCATTTATTGACTATGAGAAGGCCTTTGACTCTATAAAAACATCAGCAGTCATCAACTCTTTAAGATCAACAGACATTGAGGATGTGTACATTGACATGGTGAAACGTGTGTATAAAAATGCAAGTGCAAAATTTCGGTTACATAAAGATACCAAAACTATCAAACTTGGCAAAGGGGTGAGGCAGGGAGATACCATTTCTCCAAAACTTTTTACTTCTGCTTTACAGATGATTTTTCAGCTGATAAATTGGAATAACAAGGGAATAAAAATAAATGGTGAATATTTAAATCATCTGCGGTTTGCTGATGACATTGTTATTTTTTCAACGGACCCATTAGAACTCCAAGACATGGTACAAGAGCTCTCAACTAGAAGTGAAGAAGTTGGACTCAAGATGAACCTACAAAAAACTAAGATCATGTTCAATAATTTTGTAGAGGAAACAAAAATACAAGTTGACAACACTGAGCTAGAAATTGCTGATTCATATATTTACCTTGGCCAGCTGATTTCAATGGATGGCAACATTATGAAAGAACTCAACAGACGTATTAAACTTGGCTGGAGTGCATTTGGAAGAAACAGTTTTATCCTGAAGGGGAAATTGCCTTTGTGTCTAAAAAGAAAGGTCTTCAACCAGTGTGTATTGCCAGTCCTCTCTTATGGATCAGAGACATGGAGTCTAACAGTTGGAGCAATACGAAAGTTACAGACAACACAAAGGAGCATGGAGAGGTGCATGCTTGGAATAACTAGGAGAGATCGAAAAAGAAACACTTGGGTGAGAGAGCAAACTAGAGTAGAGGACATCATTGTTAAAGTAAAAGGGCTGAAATGGCGATGGGCTGGGCATATTGCAAGAAGAACTGATCAACGATGGACAACAGAAATTCTGAACTGGATTCCAAGAGACCACCGAAGACCTAGAAAACGTCCTCAAACTAGATGGGTGGATGAAATAAGAAAACAGGTTGGGGTGACGTGGAAGCGAATTGCTCAGGATAGACTTGTGTGGAAAGCATTTGGAGAGACCTTCATCCAGCAGTGGATAGATAATGGTTGAATATGATGATGATGATATATGTACATAAGTTATTTATCCCAACTTGGGGATTATGTAAAATCATCAGTCTCATTTCGCATAAGCCATTGGACGTGAAACTTTCAAACAACCAGTAAATGTTGCACGTAGATAATCTAGGTGTGTTATCTCAAAAGAGTAAATATTGAAAACCTAGAAAAATATGGGTTCTTCCTTTGGCATCTTCATCTGTGAGTAGCAACGATAGTGATGGAACTTTGCTCCCTGTCTCTCTCCCCCCCCCTCTTTCTATGTCTTTGTCCAGAACTTTGCTCTCGAAGTTCGGTATCTGTAAGCAATATTTGGCTTTTGATTACGATCATCAGTTATAAATAAATTTCTTATTTCGGAAGTTACGCAAACGTGCCATTAATTCGTTGACAGGGGTTCGAAATTCATAAAGCTGAGGCAAAACATCCATTATTTTCAAAGTAAACAATAATTGTTCATGTACTCCCCTTCTAATTGGGTAAGCGGAGAATATATATGGATGTGGGGTGAAGAGCTTGATAACATCGAGAAAATTGGTAAGCATATTGTGAACTGCAATGTTAACTTGCTGTTGCCAATTCTTTTCGTAATGAGAATCTGTTAACTTGAGAGGTATCGCTTCGCGGTTTGCCTTGTGAAAATAAAGCAGCAGCTACGACGTTGTAAAAGGGAGGAGGGGAGACCCTATTTATCAAATACCTGAAAAGTTACTGAACGCGAGATGTTGAACACAGATTGAGTGAGGGTCCTGTTTTGGCGGGAAAGATATGTCATTATGTAATTAGCGGAGGTAGTTTACGGCCACACATGTTGATCAACACGATTGATGTATTTTTTAGCGGGGAAAACGTTTCATATACTTTGTATCTGATCTTTCTCATTCAATGAAGTGCACTTGTTATGCTGAATAGCGAAAGCTATTGTTCTTCGAATGGAAACAGACTTGCTGTCAATGCCTTATTGTATCATCGCCTTTGAATGCTTTCCGTCGTCCACAGCTGTTTAGCCTAGCCTAAATTACCATGTTAAATGGGGCGCCTGCGAAAAGATTCGTTTATCCCCAAAGGTATGGGGATACCCATTTCTTCCAGAGTATGAATTAGGCCAATAAGTGGTGGCGAAAGATGACGTACACAAACTAGGCGTAGTTAGCAGAAAAACAGGGCCCTCGTCCCATCAGAATATTATGTACTCATCTAAGCTAATCAGCGATTGCGAAGGTGAAAAACAACCAATCGGAGTCCAAGAATTGCAGAAATGGATAGAACGGTGAATTTGAAGACAGCGTTAAGCAAAATTATTGATGACCGATCGTGGGCAAGATGACTAAGGGTCAAAATCCCTCAGAGACGCAACACAGCACTAAAAAACGATCACATAAACATTGCATATTCAGGAAGCGAACACACCATCTAACGATACCACGGCGGCTTCAGCAGCAAGATCGAAGCACAGAGAAGCGGCGGGGATGATAAAAAGGCAGGAGCACAGGCACAAGAAAACACACACAAGGAAAAACACAGGCGTAGCGAAGGCTGGACTCAAACAGGCAAGGAGCTGGAAATGATGTAGAGTAACACTGATGAAAACACTGATGAAATTGTAGAATGATTTAGCAGGGAAAATGGCGATAAGCGTTGGTTTCACGCATCACCGATGGAAAGAAAAGATGAGATGTCGGGAAAAGTGTCAGCGGTTCATTGTGGACAGCCATCAGCAGCAGCGCCCCAAGGGAGCTTGCGACGAAAGCTTTTTTCCCGAAGATTGTCGCTGGTCCGATGAGAAGATAATCTCTTCAGAAAGCTTGTTAGTTGAATTAAAGTTAGTTGAATTGACGTTAGCAAGAGAGTTGGCAAACACGTCTACACAGGATGACAATCGAAGTGGTTTTTTTCCACAGCTGTTTTAGAGGTTCATTGACGCATGTTGGGCTCAAGTAATCGTTTTGTTCATTTATGACGTGGGCTTAAGGAGTTATACCTCGTCGTACGACCGTCAACTCATGTGACTCTTTTAACGACGTAAATGCCGTGTGTATTTATTTATTCGCAATGACTCGCTATACGACAAGTAGTCTTGAATGTTAGGCTACATCAGTTGGTGTGGGAGAACCCCTTCATGTTGAAAAGTCATATCACTTCACGAATTTCTCATGGGTAGAGACCGGATTATATGCAAATGCGTATGTGCATATGTACAGAGTGGGCGGATGGGTATTTATTAAAGTAAATAATTAGCAACATGGGTATTTCATTTGTTAGAACTTTAAATTAAAGTTATATATATAAATTAAAAATTCCTTCTACCTAGATCCATTGACAAATGCTTACTTATGCCATGACAGGTCGACTTATTGAGACTCCACATCGGCCTACTAAATGGCTGCACGCATCAACATAGTTTTGAAAGTTATTGGTGGGGCCCAAGCACATATTATGAATATTTTTACATTCAATATATATAAAATTGCAATTTATTTCAAATTAATAGAGAAGGTCGGGATCCATGGGTGCATGTAACTCTACGCTTATGGTTGCTTGTAGGCGAAGTCCCACAAGCGTTCGTGGTAGTCAAGAGCAAGAAGGACTAAATTGCTATGTCATGCTTCATATTGTGACGTAAGCATTTCAATATATAAAGCGGCTACGTCCATGACCTCACTGGAAACGTGTCATGGTTCGAAGGTTCTGTTACGTCATCAATACCGTTCTGCAAATCTGGCGCTTACTAAATAGAACAAATAAATCTATATATCGAAGTGTTCAAATACGAATTTCAATTATTTTTCTTTGTTTATGATGAATGTGTTCGAGAGTAATTGTAATGCAGTACAACTTCTATCTGAAACAGTTAAAAAAAAAGTCATATTGTTTCTTCATCTTACGTTGAGGACCTGTTAGAACGTCCTCAGGTCAATATATAAAGCATTCAATCGGATGTAACATACTTCCCTCTTCGACCCCACTCACTCCCGAGAGCTAACGGAACCAGTGAAGAGTTATTCGTTTTGCAGCAGTATCATCTCAGCACATACCTTTATGTCATGTTTATCTCCACTTATCAAAAGTCGAACCACGCGACTGACACGCGTGAGGACATCGCATTTGTATATCATGCGTTAGTTTCTGGTGTGGGTGGTTCGGAACCAGGTGCGCTGAGGCTGAGATACAGCTGCTGATGGGAAGGGTGGGTGCAGCTGATATCGTTCACAACTCCCGCTGATTCCCGGATCCAGATTCATGGACCCGTCCACCGCTGGTCCTGAAGGTGGCAATCAGTTGCTTATGACCATGGAAAACTGTGCTAGGTTTTAAAAATACCATATAATTGGTTTGATAATGTGTTTTGCTTAGTTAAGATGTAGCTAACAGCGTACGAAAATATATTAGCTGGGGGAGGGGGGGTTACATTGCTACAATTCTACATGTACATGCATATATAAATATGCGCAATATTGTAATCTTTGGCAATCAAAATTTAGTAAGATTTATGGCCCTATTGGCTATCCTCCTTACGTACACCACTGGCTATAGCGTTTCGATACACTGGGAAATTGACTATACGTAACTCTATCGCTTTTTTCCTTCCTTCCTACCAATCTCCAGCCCTTGGCTTAATTCCCAGGGCGATAAAAGTTTCGATTTCCCCAGAAAATTGCTAGCCATGCTGCACATTACTTTCACTAACTTTACACTGTAAAATACACTTAAGCTGTATCTCTCACGTAAGCGAATATACACCCAGTTGGACTTAATCGGGTCGCGGGTAGTCGAACATCCCGCTTATAACGGTAAAACCTATTGGAACAAAAGTTATTCCCGATTAGGATCACTGTTAAATTCCCCGTTTTAGCGAACAATTTTCGCAAACTGCCCTCTAGTAATCCAATAAAAATTGGACAAAGCATGGAAAAAGCAATGCTTATATAAAAAATGTGAGCAAAGGAGAATTTCTCTTTGCAAATGAAACTCCCCTCCGATTAAAGGATTTTCTTCAAGATATCCTTATTTCATGGTCTTGTATTATACGTATATATAATGGGATAGTAAATAATATATGCAATGGAATAATAAATAATATATGTAATGGAATAATAAATAATATATGTAATGGAATAATAAATAATATATGTAATGGAATAATAAATAATATATATAATGGAATAATAAATAATTTACGTAATGGAATAATAAATAATTTTACGTAATGGAATAATAAATAATTTACGTAATGGAATAATAAATAATTTACGTAATGGAATAACAGATAATATATGTAATGGCATAATAAATATATGTAATGGAATATGTAATGAAATCCAAGGGCTTAACTTTATGTCTGCAGTCCTCTTTTGGAACTAGGATGGGATCTTTTCAGTTCTGGCCAATTAGTCTGACACTAATCATTAGTTGTGTATTGTCACGTTGGCGTAATTGGGGGTGGGGGATTTTTTTTCTCAAATGGGCATCGAGTACTCAATACTAAAATAAAGGCAAATCGTAACGATTCGAGTTTATGAGACAAGCTAAAAGTTTTATAAGAAATAAGTAACGCAAATCAAAATTGCAAAAATCTTCCGCCCAAATAAAGCCGCAACTGAGGCTATACTGGCGGAAAAGCTAACGTGGTACACTGACAAGGTGTAGAGTATGGTTCCGTCAGTGCAATATAATTCGCCCTTTCTTACGTTAACAGAGTTAATAGAAGCTACATTTCGGACATAAAACATTAAAATAATGCTCAAATACATAAAACATAGGCATACTTGTGCAATTAAAATCTGGTATTTATTAAATTTAGGAAAAAGACTCATTATAACTAGCGCTGATGTCATTCAAGTAACTGACCACTCAGAGGACTTTATTCACTTGGCGGGAAATTTGGCGCCTGGAATTTTGGCAACCGCGTTTTTCTGCATTCCAAATTAGGCGATAAATAGCCTAATAATGTTGAGGGTTACCTCATTTTTCGCCAATTTGTGAACGAACACTCGTTGAACGGGCGCGAATAGGTAGGTCATCGTAGTGTTAACAGTGTTCCAGGTTAGCTTTGCCGCGAGTATAGTGTAAAATTTTTCTTTCATTAAAAAGAGACAGTAATGTATAACAACCGTTTTTTTTTTGAATATTTTTAATACTATTTCATATTTATTATATGTATACTAGGACATTTAAGTACATATGTAGCTTTATTTTTGCCCCCCCCCCAGCCGATAATCGAAAATACCCGGCTTAATTGACTGTTTGCTGAAACCATCAATATTCGTTTAAGCGAGGACGAGACGTTGCGTTTTGTATGCAACGATAAATAAATAGTCTGGAAACGTTGGCTGAGCAAGCAGCAGTGTGTTTCCAGGAGAGGAAGAGTCATAATCCAAGAGGTGAGGTAGAATCTCCATTTGGAGATCAGTCTAGGACTAAATGTAGCGCCAAACACCGGAGAGAAAACGGAAGACAGCTTGTAGAACAGACCACATAGTCTATGGGGAAGTGTCAATCCCATAAAGGTCCTTAAAATACGGTGGAACAGAAAGGCTAAGTTGTGAGCAGGTTTGAAAGGGTTCTCCTCTCAGCAGTGGGTAAGCACTGCAGTGTAGGAAGAGTTGTTTTGCAGTTTCAACCACACCTTCAGTGCACTGAAGGTAGAGTGGCGATTGTGCTTTTCCAATGCGTTGGTATGAAAAATTCCAAGCCTATGTCTGTGAAATCTTATACAGATATTGCGTGGAGTTGTAAATGGTGGGAAGAATGGCTTTCTAATAACAGAGGAAAAGTGCTCGATGATGTCCCATTACTGACTGAGAGAACGTTGAAATTTTGTTTGCATTCAGAGAAGACTTAACTTTGCTAATAAAGCCAGAAAGACTGAGCCTATGAGAAGCTGGTGTTATACATTGATGATTGTTACGTAGTGCATTGCGAATGAAATGATCAACCACATCATTGTCACGGTGATCTCCATGTCCTGGGATCCAGCAAAATATTAAAGATTTTTGGGCAAGAGCGCATTTCGAGGAGATGTTCAATTTGTCCAGAATAATAGGGTTGGAAGTCCATTAATGAGGGTCCGAAGGGAGACCGAACAAGGCGGCTTGTGAGTCGCAGAAAATAACAGGTTCTGTTGAACCAAAATTCAGGACCAATTTAGCAGCTTCAAAAAGACCAATTCTGCATCAATTGAAGAGAAGCACTATTGGAATTGAAATTTGAGAATAAGCTTGCTTGATGGGACAAAGACCGCAGCTCCTCCTATATTTTTAGATGCTTCATATGATCCATCGGTGAAGACTTTTTGATTTAGGAGATTCAAATTCTGAAAAGCGTCACAGGTTGTAGCCCAGAGAACCTCAGGATTGACTGTATGTCAATTCGGCACATTTTTGATATCTGGTATAACTTGAGGCCTTATATAAAAAATGTGAGCAAAGGAGAATTTCTCTTTGCAAATGAAACTCCCCTCCGATTAAAGGATTTTCTTCAAGATATCCTTATTTCATGGTCTTGTATTATACGTATATGTAATGGATAGTAAATAATATATGCAATGGAATAATAAATAATATATATAATGGAATAATAAATAATATATGTAATGTTTTTGCTGATCCACGATGGGCAGAATGTCAGCTTCAGTTCTCAAAGAGTCCAGGTGCGTGAATCTGGGGACTCAGTAGCAGATTCGAAGGGCTTTTGATTGGATTGACTCCAAAGAAGCGGCGATGGTTTTTTCCACAAAACGAAAATGCTGATAACCCATACAGAATTTTTGAGAGAATAAGGGATCGATAGAGCTGTGATAATCTCTGGGGAGATGCGCCCCATGTTTTTCCCACAAGGCATCTGAGCATGTTGATACAGTTGATTGAGAAATCTTTGATGTTGTTAATATGACTTTTCCAATTAAGACGGTTATCAAATGTAATTCCTAGGAAACGATATTGTTTAACATTGTTAATAATGGTAGAGATTCTATTGACAAGGTCAGTGTTTCTGGATATGGGTAGAACTGTCTTATGGGAAATGGACAGCTCTCAGGTCTTGCAGAAAGTGTTGAGGACATTAGCCGCCTCTTGTAGATCACTCTGAAGACTTCGTACGTCCCGCGATGAGCACCATACTGCAAGGTCATCCGCAAAGATAGAAACGTCGACGTCCTGAGAAAAGTATGATGGGGAAATCAACCAAAAGGACGTTGAATAACAGAGGGCCTCAATACCCCTCCTTGAGGGACCCCCGTTCTGGGGGTGACTGTAGAGGAGAAGGAATTACCAAGTCGAACCTGGATGAGGCGGTTGGAAAGGTAGGAATTAATAAATGCCAGTGCATTGCCGCTTATCCCAATAGAAATTAGCTTTTCCAGAATGGCAAAGTTCGAAGCGGAGTCAAAAGCTGATTATAGATCCAGAAAAATGATTTCTGAGTGTAGTCCGAGATTTTTATTGCTATAAAATGAGGATGCTAGATCGATAAGATTCCATTCCGTAAATCGATTTCGACGAAAACCTGTCATACAGTCAGGAAGAATATGATTGATGTCTAAGACCTATTGAAGTCTGTCGTTAACCATTCTTTCAAGGATCTTGAGTGTGCACGATGAGAGAGAGATGGGTCGATAGGATGAAGGAAGGGTAGCTGGTTTAGAAGGCTTGATCAATGGAATGATGTGAGATCTTCTCCACTCTTCTGGAAAGACCTGTCTGCTCCCAGAAGTAATATAGAACGTTAAAAGTTTTGTAATCATAGTTGGCGTGGCCGAGACCTGTTAAGAAATGTTGTAATCATGCTTCTTCGATTGGTTGGGAATTGGTAGCTTTCCCCCAAGTCCGAGTGATTCTAACTTTCCCCGGCGTTCGCAAGATTAGAGATATAGTACTTTACTGCTCGTATCTCATTGGTTCATTGTAAAAATCGTCTAATTGGTCGATGCTACGACCAACTTCAAATGCATATAAACCCAAGTAAATATGATAAAGCTGAGTTAAACTCTTGTATTTGATTTGGCTTCGTGTATTACTGCTTTTTATTTAACAACACAAAGCAAAGTTCTTACAATTTTTCAAGAACTTTTTTTTCTAGGCAAAATTTAGCAGACCAACGATTAGTGAAAGTTTAAAGCAACTTCGAAACTCGTTAGGGATTTTTCGGCGTCGTGATTACTACATTTGATAAATAGGATCAGTGTCAGAATCTTTCATGACGTTTAAGAAATTGTCCCTAAATGTGAAGATAATGGTGTCAGTAAATTGCCCTGATTATCGCTAACATATCGTCAAATCTTAACGAGTTTCTAAACGTTAAACACATTGTCGTTTAAATTGCAATCTTCATTACATAAAATTTGCAATCTCGATGGGCTGAACTTCGTCCGTCGATTTATACAATAGTTATATCGATACTGCCAACATCGACATGTGAGGGGAAAAAAAAAGTGTTTTCCAAAATATAGTTTTATAATTTAAGACGAAAACTTCACCTAAATAACGCGATTTCGATTTTAAAAAAAGTCGTATTGCGTTTCAATAAACGTTTGTAGTTGATGAATAGGGACTCTTTTCACCTACAAGTTTTTTCTTCTTTTTAATGTTCCTGTATATAGCTACGCATACAGGAGCGATAGTATTTAGGGGCGATAATACAGCTGTATATCACAGGAGTATATCTGTAGTCACAGGAGTGTATCTGTAGTCACAGGAGTAATAGTACGTAGAGGCAACTTTTGGTGTATATTTAAGTAGGGAAATCCCTTTTATAGCAGAAAAATTAATGATGTGATTTAAATACGCCCAGCAATTCCTATTATTTCCTGTGATTATGCTCAAAATTCGAACTTGCTAACTAAAATAGTTCTTCAGATATAAATTTTTACTTTCAAGAAGATTATTGTGGGTCTTACCCCGTCTTTATTAGCTCAACTGTATTAGTTTTTTTTCCCCACGCAATTCCTCCATATATTGAAAATGGTTAAGCTGCGACGAATCGTTGCATTGATTTATTTTCTCCCCTCGGCAAAACCTTTCGAACGACACCACTTTCATCAAAATCGGCGACTCACAGTTGGTGCACTTGCTTAATAAGTATTTAAAAAAAAAATTGTTACACTACAATTTGTGGAATGCTCTGCTGCTTAACTTGATGTTAGGATGGGGTTCTATATTTTAGTGAGAGTCGAGGAACGGTACCGTGATTATTTTTTATTAAAATTTTCATAAAATTATCGACGTTACAGTATTTGACCAGTTTTCATTACTTCAGTGTTTCAGTGACAGAAGAGTAGTCAGCTTCGTCAGAACTACCGAAGAAATGGATATGTGCTGAGCACTAAATACTAACAAGTTATATTAATTACTAAGCAGTATTTCTTAATGGAATTCTTCAAAAAATTTTACCGGATTAAGATAACGTTTTTGAGAATTAAGCTATAGTTTCTCCCAGATGTGACAATGGTTCATTGGAGCCCATTTGTCTAAAAGTCGGACATGTGGGGCACATCCGGTATTGACACGAGCTTAATAATAAATGCCCAATCAAGTTTCATCAGTATTCTTAGCATCACTGAGAAATCGGGATCAGCCACTGGTTTCACTGTACTTTACAAATTATGGTGCATCTTGTATGCGTGCTCAGACATACAGCCCCATTGACATCGAATTCCCTATGTCCGTAGCCAGAGAGTGGGGGGACCTTATGGACCAGTCTTCCCCCGAAACAAAATTCGTAATAGAACCCAGTGGCTTACTGATAACCCCCGCAAGGCGGGGTGGCCCCCCCAGGAAAAGGGGGGCCCCTTTTGTCGTCGTTAATTTTCCATAAAATTCATAAATAAAAAAAATTATATGTTGTAATTAATAAAGTTTTTTAATCTTTAGGTGAATTATAAATAAATCCAACTGTGGCAAACTCATTACGCATATTTGCTTTAGCTGTTTTCATTGCCTTTAAAATCGAACTCAACATCTGAAAATTATAAAATCTAGACGAGTAGGGAAAATAATATTTTGATATCCATTGGGGAGAGGGACTTGAGCCCCTCCCTTTCCTGCGCCACTGATATATTTATATTTCTTCCTTGCTATATAAGTGGCCCTTTTTATTCGTTACTTTGTAAAATCTTTTGAATCCCCCCTCGAAATTAAATCCTAGCTACGACCTTAAAATTCCCCTCTTGGTGCAGAATGACCGTTACTCTCCTTTCACCTTCAAAATTCAATCAACTAATCAAATTCCTCCATGAACCTCTGCTTTTAATGTGTGTATTGGCTTGATGACCCATGGGTTATAACCATGGATATGATTTGAGGAGTATGTGCCTTCCGCAAAATGCTCAGGTCATCCACTGAAGAATTCCTCGTAACTAAAATCAAGGTACCAAAGGCGTCTCATTAAGTGATTAAGAGGGGCATAAAGGAGTTACATGATGAAGTCTAACAATCTGTCAGTGGTTATGCTGCAACCCATTCTTTTGATTCGTAACAGCGAGGAAAAAAGAAAATATGCTCAGGCTGGATCCGAGTCACTGACCCTTGGATTATCTTTCCAACGCCTTCTTTCTCAAACCACAGCGGTTCATTCTTTCGCCGCTCTTTTCTCCTATGCAGAAGAACCCCGTTTATCCGAATTTAAAGAGGCGTGTCTGATTTCGAAAAAGCGAAATTCCGGATAAATCTGGAATCCGCGCACAATTTTCATTGTAAAGAAACTACATTTTTCTATTAAAAAATATATCTAATACATCTAATTCGTTAATTAAAAAATACGTCTAATTAGATTTATCTACTACATCTAATTAATTAATCGAAAACGTTACAAAATATGTGTACGTTAACAAAACCTATCAGGATGAGCAGGAGTGTCTGTTACCCGGGGCCTCAACTTGGTAACGCAATATATGTTTGACGTGTATGTAAATTTTGAAGGGCCTCTAAAATATTAATTGGCCTCGAATTTTCTCTGAAAGGCCCTGCAAATATATTTGCAGAAATAAATACTGAAAAAAGGTAGTAGTTCCATCGAGTTGAGGTAATATTTATTGGTACTTTAAACGTTTAGTTTAATTCAATAATATACGCCAGAAGAAAAATTAATTCGAATACATCTTTAAAGAAATTTAGTAGGGTACGCCTTTTTTGGCGGAGCTTTCAATGAGACGTGTGCATAGTTCGATGGTAAGTTGAAGACTGGTTTGATTTTGAAATTCGAAAACAATTATGTTGTTTATAAAACTGTTTTTTATAAAATTTATTTTATAAAACTGTTGCCAAATATAAAAAGTGAAATTATAATTATACAATATATTTGTTGCCAGATTCGGAAATTAAAATTATGTACATTTAGAAAACATGTAAATGGAAATTGGCATTTTGACAATTTTAGAAATTGTACGTTTAAGTCTTTTTGCGTTTCTAAGTGGCAACAGTTAAGAAAGCCCGCGAAGGGGACCAGCATTTCTATCGTGGGAGCCCACATATTAATTGCTTTGGAAATAATCTCGGATATCTTTGTATATGTTCAGTATCCATCATTTGCATTGTATAACCGCCCACCCTAGTTAGGGGGGGGCGGGACGGAATGACCCTTGTTGTCCTAGCACCATAAAAAATATAACTAACCAACCAACTAGCCAGGGGCTTGGTCGGGGGTGGACTGGACCTCATGGGCGACAGGACTAGGGCCTCCGAATGGGCAAGGACTTGCGCCCTCCGAAAATCCAAGGTATGCGCCCTTTGAGAGGACCCAGTCCGCCCCTGGTCTTGGTTCCATAGACCTTAAAAGGTGTGACTTTCTGTCTCAGTGCTGCATCACTTTTTTCCCCTCTTTCTCCTGCCAATTCTTCAGTGGTTACAGTCAAGACTTTGGAGCGAGCTATCAGTGTTCAATTCACATTAAACTTCATGGAATGCAAACGTATCATTGTTCAGAAGTAACGTTAAACCATCGGTCCCGTGTCAAATGATTCGACGTACCATCTTGAGACATAGAATAACAAAAAATGGAAACAAATAGATAACGAGTAGTATTAAAATAAAGAATATGTCACTGGTGTACGCAAGGGGGGGGGGAGGATTGATGGGTCAGAATCCTTCATTACGATTCAAAATTTTGTGTACAGGGTTCCTAGGAAAATCCTAATTCGGTCAAATAAAGGCAGGTATTGTAACTAAAATTAGGTATTTTATAGTAAAATGACAATGCACTATCAGATGAGATAAACAGCACCCCTGGTGGCGAATTGAGGAAGTTCAAAAATTTATTTGGAAAAATAATAAAGATAGCGAAATATTTTCAATGAGAAATTTGTAGAGCATCCTACAGTTAGTAAGCAAAACATACGGCTTACATGCACTATGTACACGTACTGCCACAAAGTAAGGTGTTCCGAATGTTTCAATGCATCGCTTTCAGTTAATGCTTTCTGATAGCTTAAAAGTTGAGTTGAAGTTCCTATAGGAGAGAGAGAGAGTGCATGTAAGCCGTATGTCTTTTCTTACTAACTGAAGGATGCTCTACAACTTTCTAATTGAAAATATTTCCTCATCTTCATTATTTTTCGAAACAAAATTTTTAACTTCCTCAATTCGCCACCAGGAGCGCTGCTGTTCATCTCGTCTGATAGTGTATAGTCATTTTATTAACTAATATCTAACTTTCTTTGCAATATCTGTCTTGGTTCAAAAGTTATTGGCCGCATTCCGATTTTCCTAGAAACCTTGTATATACATACGACTATAAGCTGATGCAGTTCTGTAACCTCATCCCCACTATTATAAACTTTCTACGTACGCTAATAACACTAGTACAGTATGATAGTAGTGTAGTATATGATAGTAGCATATACAGTGAAACAATTCATCTATAACTGTAGCTTTTTCCATCCCTAGAAGCATCATTACACAGATTCTTTATTGTATAATAGTATGGTAGTGGTATATACTAGTAGATATATATCACTGCCATACTATTCTTCATTGTATAATAATAGCAGTGATATATACTAGTAGATATTGGCATACGTAGAGGAAATGTTAATAGAGGAGGTTGTAGCTCCCTCATTACAAGTAAATGTTGTATATAGAAGCTTTCAAGTATTGCGTAGGTAATATTTTGGCTATTTTGTACCCCCCCCCTTCCCTAGTAAGCAAAAATTAACATAGGAAAATAAGCACAACAGCAACAACCCCACCCCAAAGGTGCTTACGTAATACTTAAACACTCCCATATATATACATATAAATATATGGAGCTATAGCTCTATAACCCCCTCCTCCATGAACTTTCTGCCTACCCTTATAAAGTTTAATAACGAATAGTAACAATAAATAAAAATATTATCGGCAGTGTCTTGTTTTACTAATTACAGCAGGGGAAAAAAAATATTTTTTTCGTGTTTTTGTGTACAAGGGGATCATAAATATTACCTACATCCTGTATTCAAGGACTTTTTAAGGGAAAAAGTGCGTAGGATCATCTGTGCAGGACCTCGAGGCTATAGTGCATCCAGGATGTCTTTCAAAATTGCCTCACGTGTCGCTGCTCGTAATTTTACCCTACGCCTCCGCTGCTTTACAACTGCACGGCCAGAATCCCAAATCACATCTTTCCCCCCGTTTTATTGATAATGGATCATCCTCTCTATATTTAGGGAGATCGGAACTTCCAAGTCGCGAACTCTTGATCTCGTGGACTGGACACATGAACGAGAGATCGCTGAAGGTGAACTGACAAGAGCATAAAACAAAGGATACCATCGCCGGAAATGTTCTTATTCTCCGCGCTTCGCTGCGTTTCAGTTTTTGTTTCTTCTATTTTTCGCTCGTTTTCACGCACACGCGTATTACCTTAGCAGATCATCCTTATCCGTTGCTTGTCCTTTTCAATTGGCAACGCTGTGCTACCAGATCGGAAGTTTCTTCCCCAGATTTAGGGCTTTTCAGTCGCAGGTAGTGGAAAATGAGGATTTATACTAGCAAATGCGTAAGGGAGAAGATACCCATTGTGTATCACTTGTCTATGTTCTTGTTTACTCGCGAATGGCATGGAAACTGTCTTTAGAGACTCTTTAGAGACGCATTATCATCACAGTGAGATTATTATTACTCTCTTTAGAGATATTCCCTCGCGTTTCTTCTGCAGTCGAACGTGTTCGACTCTTCAAAGAAGCCATTAATCTCAAATCATGTCTCGGAAATAGCCAATTGAAGGACTAAGTCTTTAATAATTAACTGTGTTAACTGACATCCCATAACGAGAAGAATTTTTCAATTAACTTTTCTTTCTATTTGAGTGGGTTTATCTCCTTATTCTATTTAGAAGAATCTAAAGTTAATTAGTAGACTTGTTTCTCTCTCTCTCCTTAATCTCTTACTAGTGGCTATATTAATGATTGAAACATGCTTTCATACAGAATTCGACCTTCAACCACTCCACTAGAATCCATGTATTTTAAGGACCTTGTGGAAGAGCCTTCAGCCCTCACTAACGATGGGTTTATGGGATCACCAGTCATCCGATCACTCAAGGAAATGCCGAGTGATCGGGGAGATCGAGATCTATTTAAATCCTCTAAAACGATAAAATCTTGACACTAAGCTTAGCAGAATATGTATCTTTCAATTAAACTGTATAATAGCCTTATAATTTTTCACCTTCTCTTATTTATAGCTTTCAATATTCCACGTTTTCATTTAACATGTTCCATTAAAAGTAATGAATCATTTTCATGACTTAATGGACACATGTTTACTGAGGCTTAATTGTTGAAATTTATCACGAAATTTTCATTGCAATCCTAAAGACATGTGCTATACATTATCTGATTGTTATATTCGGGTTCAGCTCAGTTACACCCATGGGTGCAGCATTTCAAAAATTATAGGAAAGAACTCAAGCAAATTTTGAAAAGGTCAAATGATTTGTCTTTGATAAGAACAATACTTTGTGTTATCCAACGGGGGTGGGGGGCTTGAGCCCCCTGATCCCCTACTATGCTACTGGCTACACCACCAACGGGATTAATTCATCAGCAAATGACGCGACAGTCATTCACCAAGTGATATTCAAGTCCTAAGATTATTTAATGCAACCATCCAAGCCTTGATGTTGTTCGTTGTTAATTGGCCCTCCAGTAGGTAGGCAGACGAAGCTCGAGTCACTGTCCACTTCTAACGGTGCCAGATTAGAAAGCTTACCGACAAACTGCTCCTATTGTCAGTCTTGATTCCTTGTCTTAGCCTTAAGAAGTTCGATTCCAGCATGATCTTTGCTGTCCTTGTGCAGTAAAATAAACGATTAAACGGTTTTAATTACATAAATTTCACTAAATTACATAAAATCATCTTACTGGACCCAAAGAATTAGTAGGTACCATTAGAGCCACTAGAATTCTAACCGACGCATCAGCCGCCATTTTGTTGTACAATTCCGGTTTCATTTACCTTGGCGATAAAGGTTTTACGCATTGGCGCAATGATCGCTATTTTGGCATAAAAATAATCAACAATCCGCGATTATCCGACTATTGTAAACATTGGCGCAACTTTCAAAATGTCGCCAATAAATGCAATTTGCAACCACGATCACGTGATACAATGGAAAGAAAATGACAGGTATGCGCCTGCTCCCCTTTTTTAAGAGACTTGGGTACCATTACTAAACAGTAAAAAGGTAATCTTTACGTGAACTGAATATTTTGATTTTTTAAGGGAAAGAAATTAAGCTTGCTTTTTTTTTTTTTCTTACTCCTCCTCCAAGAAGAATGCATAGCTCCTAGTTCTGATTAACATGTTTTCCTGAAGTTAACGGGGGGGGGGCGCTCCATGACCCATGGGGTTGAACCGGCGATCTGTAAATGCTGGTTTTGAAGATCTTCGTAGTTAATTCAATTCCAATTCATAGCCACTGAAGGACTCAAATTTCACGAGTGCGGTTACAGGTTTCCAACTTCATATCTCGCATATACAAAATTCTATCGTAATAGAGTTATGGCCGCCATTAACCCCCATTCCCTGCATACATCTATGCTCATAGCACTTCTAATGTAATTTAAACCATTGCATAGGAAACTCACGATTGCATAGGTTGCTTAACAAATGTAAAATGCTTTGTCTCCTAAGACGAACCTTTATTACAATATATTACCTGCCGTAGTTCGAAGGTTGGTTCCCTAGGGCGGAAGAAGTTCCGATTCCTCCGGAAATTGTAGGGTCCTTGCGTCTTAAAACTTTCACGAACAAATATTACAATATAATAAATTTAGGTCTTCTCAATATCGACGTAATTAATTGGAGATCTCTTATGAACTCCAGTATATAATTAATCGTGGATCTTCAGTGTATCCCCTATATAGTAAAATGAGAAGACATGCCTGATTGGCCAAAGAGGTGAGAGAATTTGTACACGTAAACGGTCGTAAAACGAAGGTGCCCGTGTTTTTTAGTTTTAAAACTTGAAGTAAGAAGAGTCGTCATTGAGTTCATTATGTCCCCTCAACCCCGCCCCAAACGAATCAAGTCTAGCACGTATAAATAAATCTTACAAATTGCTTTCTATCTCTTGGATATTACATTGCGCCATAAATCCCAATCAACCTCCTGAAGAATTCGTGCCGCCATCCTTTTTTCCTGAAGTTTCTGTATCTGTCATAGTCAGGAGCGAACACAGACTTCCATTTTGGGGGGTCATGGACAGAATTTCCCATGGTCTTGGAATAACACCTTTCATTTATCATGAAAGTTGGAATATTTTACAGTGAAAAAAAAAAAAAAATTTGGGGGGTCATCATTCCTCTGACCACCACCCTGTGTACGCGCTTGGTCCTAGTTCGAACCTTATAGTTCCATAATTAGCCACTATAAAAAACAATGGGTTTAATTATCCCAGATTTGGAATATTTTGAAATCCGTTATTTCGCTCCCACAGCAGGTAGCCATTTTGGATAAATTTAATTTTGACCATTTTTAATCTCCTCCCTTCCACACAACGATCCATCGTGGTCTTCAACCCCCCCCCCTCATTTCGAAATCAAAAATGGTGAAAATGAAGATAAAATTATTAAAACTGCCGTATAAAAACCGAGAATGCCATGAGGTGAAAATAAAATGCCAAGAATTTAATGGAGAACAGTGCAACTTACATTTATTACGGAACAAACAATGCTGATATTCATATCGTAGGCGTAGACAGAAAGCGCATAAGGAGGATTTTAAGCTTAATGGGGGGGGTTATAGGACTATAATTCATAGATTCCTATGTTAAATATACAAAATTTCATTGCAATGGGGAGGGGGGTTACAATCCCCATTAACATCCCCTGCGTAAGCCAGTGATTCATATATATATACTAAGAATTTTTTAAGTGGGATGCGTGTTATGAGACAAATGACAGCACGTGAAATGTTAAAAGCCTTCTCCAACACCGGTTTTTCATCATCCCTAGAGAATCTGTTAATTTATTGATAGCTTCTTTTGATCTTCTTTCCCACGATGGTAAATAAGTATTTTAATATTTATTTTCATACATCATTATATTACATTTATTCATCATTAAAATGATGAATCTTTATTTTCTACACGAGTATACCAAATCTTACTCTTTTTACCTACATTCAAACTAGTTCCGCTTATAGCACAAGCAAAATCATCACGTGTTACAATACATTTTCTGTATTCAACAATTACAACCATTGTGACAATCGTTGGCATTGAACGCGTAAATAATTTAGACTTGACATATTACATAAACAATTTACATTCATGGAGAAGTTTTGGCTGGTTTCAGAATTAGCGAATTTACACATTCATGCGTTGTAGATTGCTAAGTTATGTAAATCCGAAGCACCCACTGAATCTTCTTCTCCCCGATAACCGCTGGATCTTATATAGTAGATCCAGAGAAAATACGTAGTGCATTATATTCTCTTTCTTTTAATCTCAAAAAGAAGTTTCCAAAAAGCATGATTTTATAAAATAATAAAGACAATTGGCGTAGTTGAAACTATCTAACATAGCTTCAAACGTTGTTCAATACAAATCAGTGCGAATGGTGGATTAAAAAACGTTTATAGCTGTGTTAAATTGTTTGAGCTATTCCAATTGAGTTTATAAGTTTTTAAGGAAACGATCTCCAGTTTCACTGTATCATATACAGTGGAACTGGTTACACAGTTTCACTGTATTATATACAGTGGAACCTGGTAAAGTGAATACCTGAATAAACTGACAACATTTTATAAGAGAGAAGTAGTAGTAAAGACTTAGCCAAGCCTATACCAAAATCCGTCGCGTACAGTGATCATTAGAGTCCAGCCCCAAAGGCGATCATTTTAGGCAGGTTCTACTCTGTTTCAAAATCCAAAACATTCTTTATCCGAAACATTTCGGATTGCAAACGTTTAACATTTTTTTTTTAAATAGTGCAGACTGAACGAAAAGGCTATAAAGAGGTGTGAATTGGCGTTTGGCGACGGTGGAAATTGGCATCGAGTTTCCTTCGTCCATCAGTCTTGAAGATAGCATCAAATCTATCAGTAAAAATTCGCTTGTCTGGGCAGCATCCGGATCACTTAGGCAGCGCCTTGTTTCTCCTACGTCGCGATGAAATTGGGAAGAACGCTTTCCAGGGGTTACGAACGTTCTAGGAATAGAATTCGATACCATCAGACAAGCACGCGTACTTTTCCCCAAACAACTGTCTTCGTAAATAAATGTAATTGGGTACGCTATAGAGCACCGGGCATAGAGGTTTTTTAGCAGGTTTCAATAGATATTGAACCCGCTATTGCTTTTGGCTTTCCTGTCTGCCTGTCTATACGCAATAAAAAGGACAAGGTAAAGGTCTTCCGTAAATGCAATAATGATGGCTATTGTTAACGTTACAAATCTACCGAGTTACTTGAGAATTAGATAGTTGCGGATCGGAGAGTTGAGAATTAGAGTTGCGGATCAGAGTTGAGAATTAGAGTTGCGGATCAGAGTTGAGAATTAGAGTTGCGAATTAATGTTAATTGAAACAGGCTAAATTTAAACACCGAACTTGGGCGATTTTCTTTCATTTGCTTATTTTTCCGTAAATACATTCCTAACTCCTTTCTTTGGACCTTTGTTTTTTAATTGACAGCCCAGACTCGAACCACGTGCTTTTCAGTATCATTCATAAATTGGCGGCAATAACACGTGTTTCGCGCGCTTTTTTCATGACATTTTCAAGGTATCCTCTCCTGAAACCGAAGGTGATCCCTTAGTTAAGAAGGACACATGACAGGGAGGTTAATACTGTCATTTATTCGCTCCTTTCACCTTTAAGGACCCATAAAACAGATTCGATGAGAGAAGGTGGGGTCTTTGTGCAGCGCTAAATGTCCTCTCTTCTAAGGGCGAGGAAGAATTGGCGCAAAAAAAGGTGCGTTTTATTGGCGAGGTGGGGAAGGACGTCCGGGATCCTTAAGACAGCTTTAAGGAGCGCCTTAAGGCAGATGTATTTCTAATTCTGGTTTATGCACTAATTTTATGTTAAGAATCGTGACGTGTGGGTCGTCCTTGGACATATTAAATTATGCTTATTAGCGAAAACTTGCCCAGTTACACCACAATTAGTTTGTCGAATTGGTCGTCTAATTGTCCAAATAGCATATTATTTTAACATCTGCAAGACTACCAAAGCGAGATTCACGCGTCGATTAATCGTTTTTTCAAAAACCATATAAAACTTAAAATGTAAACCTATCTTAAAACATCGGCCTGCCTAAAAACCCAAACCTTCTTTAAAATCCTCAAAACCTAAACATCTACCTTTTAAAAATCTAAACCTGAGTTGAAAATTTTCAAACCTAAACCTACCTTAAAATCTAAACAATATCGTCCTAATTTTCAAACCTAAAGCTTCCTTAAAACCTAAACCACCTTTAAAATCCTTAGAACCTGAACATCTGCATTAAAATACATTATTAAAAATGCTAAAATATAAACCTGCCTTAAAATCTAAATTACCTTTGAAATACAGTACTTAAAACCTGAACATCTACCTTTAAGAACCCTAAATTCTAAACTTACCTTAAAACCTAAACCCTATCGAACTAATTTTCAAACCTAAACCTACCTTAAAACCTAAACCCTATCGAACTAATTTTCAAACCTAAACCTACCTTAAAACCTAAATCCTATCGTCCTAATAAAAAGTTGTAAAAAATGTGTCCACTAATAAGCAACGTTCATATTATTTATGATTAATTTATTAGCGACAGGAAATTGCCTACGTGACAATGCGTTTGTCTATATTGCGAAAAATCAGTTTGTACCCCGCTGGTCCAAGCACTTGCCACTTTTTCTACCGATACGTGTTCCGAGGTTTGGAGGCGATACAGGTTCGCACCTTCTCGCCTCGTTTGACGCAGAATGACCCTTGCTGTTCTTGCACCATAAAAATACAGCCAACTGACCCAGAGGCTCTTACCACTCAGGAAACTGTACGTCTTAACCAACATAATCTTGGCTGGTAAGTTGTTTATATCATCATCGTATTCAACCATTATCTATCCACTGCTGGATGAAGGTCTCTCCAAATGCTTTCCACACAAGTCTGTCCTGAGCAATTCGCTTCCTTGTCACCCCAACCTATTTTCTTATCTCATCTACCCATTTAGTTAAGTTTTCTAGCTCTTCGGTGGTCTCTTGAAATTCATTTGAGAATTTCAGATGTCCGTCGTTGATCATTTCTTTTTGCGAAATGCTCAGCCCATCGCCATTTCAGCCTTTTTTACTTTAACAATGATATCTTCTAATCTGGTTTATTACTACTATTATTACTGCATTACATTATGCACTAGTGTACGATGAGGTATTGTAATCACCATTTCCACGAAATTTTGCATATATATATATACATACATACATATGAATGTATACATACATATGAATGTATACATACATACATATGAATGTATATGAAGTTGTAGCTCTATAATCCCCTATTGTAAGCTTGTAACCCCCCCTTATGAACTTTCTACGTACGCCTATGCGCAGATGTAAGTGCTCCCGAATAGTAACATGTTCAGAACATGCAGTCAGACGGTTGGAAAGATGTTCTTGTCTGCATATTTAGAATATAATACAATGAGTAACAATTTTTTTTTTAAATCAACACAACGACTCCTATATTGCGAATAATTATTTATATATTTTGCAATATAGGATTAGCGTCCACATACGCTAAAAAATTAAAGTGAAACACGATTGACTCAGGACCACGTATTACTTTAATTCTTCAGCGTTTTAAGATATTTATTACGAAATGTGTAAATACGAGCGGAATAAAATACATAGATTTAAGACCCAGAGGGAGCAAGGAGCGTTATTTTTGTGTGAAGCAATTTGTATTTTTTCATTAGCCGACGGGCCACATAAAACGTATCGACGGGCCGCAAGTGGCCCATGGGTTGAAGATCCCTGCATTAAACCATGTGTATAAGCCGAAAGTTCATAAGGGGGGGGTTATGAGTGTAATGGAAGTTACAAGGCTACAACTCCATTTATCCCTATGTTAAGTATACAAAATTTCGGTACGGGGGATTCCGGAAACCCTCATCAATATCTCCCGCTTACGCAGTCTTGTGAACTCTTCTTGAACCAATAAGTGGTAACGAAACTCCCTTTCCCTTATTGGGCAATGAGTAATAATGAAACTCCTTTCCCTTGAATATCGAACTTCCAATGTATTTCGTTTTCGTCTGAAATAAATTGTGATTTAAAATAATACGCAATTAGGCACTCTCGAAAACAGGAGCTCGGAAAACTCCTGGAAACACTTTCTTAGCCATCTCTTACAGCCACTAAGGTGTGGAGTCTCCAAAACTCCTCTTCCTTCCTTCCTTTTTTCCTTATATCCTCCTCTGGAGTCAAGCCCCTCGGGCCAGATGTCACGAACCCAACTTCTTTTTTTTTATATATATATATACATATATTTCTCAGGATAGGAGGGGCAAGTGAAAAAACTTCCCGCCCTACCTCTCAATTGTGTTGCCACTTGTTACACTCAATTAGGAGGGGCTGGGAATAGTGTTGCCACGCGAGTGGCACGTGCCGAGAAGGTGCGTCTTCAAAAAACACCTGGAGGACCCGCAGCGGCAACAAAACGCATACAGATCTCAACACTTTACGAGGCGGACTGCAAGGGACGAAAACCAATCTTACTGAGTTATGGGTTTTACGAATGGCAACAACAGAGGAGTTAGCGTCATATGCGCAATGAAGAAAATATTTTAAATTGAGGCGATGAACCAGCAATAAAGAAAATTTGCAGTGAAGTCTGAACTCATCAAAACCAATAGCTGGCAATGATAGAAAAAGTATTGCCTATCTTTTTAATGCCGATTGATTGCTTATTTTTATGCTTAAGTTTGAAACAGTGGTAACTAATAAGCCATTACTAATTACGCATTAGTAAATAGTCATTTCATATATGCAAATATATATAAATTTGGGGAAATATGGGAACTAGTAAAAATAAGATAGTACAGTCAATTATGGATAGAGCACTTACAATTACAACAAATATATCAAATCAGCAAAGAGAAGAAATAAAAAATATAGAACACTTAATGCTGTTGAAACTCGCGAATTAAATATTTTAAAAGTAATATATGAACAAAAGCAAATAGGAAAACATACTAATACAATAATTTGAAAAGAAAGAGTAAATGTTAAAACTATAAGACCAATGGGGAAATATGAACCTATTAAAATAAGGACTAGAATGGAAGAAAAAAACATAAATTTTTATGGTATTAAATACTGGAACCGGCGGCCGGAGTCATTGCAAAATTGCAGAAATATTTTTAGATTTAAATCTCTTGTAGAAACACATATTTTAACTAGAACAAATTAACTACAGGTGTAACCTTGGGAATACAGGAATTAATAAGTACGTTTTTACGTATTTCCCACAATGCCATGCATGTCTCCAATAAGTCAACCCTTTTTTAAATGTTTGATGGAATCTATTGAGGGTGATTGTATGAGCAAGGAAATAAAATTATTATTATTTAACAATAGAAAAAGTGTTGCCTATCTTTTTTTATGCTGATTGATTGCTTATTTTTATGCTTATGTTCAAAGAGTGATAACTAATAACCCCTTTAACAATAGAAAAAGTATTGCCTACGTTTTATGCTGATTGCTTACGTTTAAACAGTGACAACTAATAACCCATTAACAATAGAAAAAGTAATGCCTACCTTTTATGCTGATTGATTGCCTACGTTTAAACAGTGACAACTAATAACCCATTAACAATAGAAAAAGTAATGCCTACCTTTTTATACTGATTGCTTACTTGTATGCATATGGTCAAATAATAACTAATAAAATTTTCGTGTTTTCCTTAAATGATGCTTATAAAAGGGTCCCGTGGCAAGACATCTGGTATGAGAAGGGTTCCATCTGATAAAAAGTTCAAGAACCACTGCTGTAGACTGTGTAAATTCTCAAATGGTGTTCCATTACCAATGGCTTTTTTTTTTGTCTGATGTCCTCTTTCACTGTACAGGGTACTGAAATTGGGGAGGGCAGATTGCTGTGAAGTTGTCATTCTGTACAGACTTTGTGCATTTGTCTCTGCCAAAAAGTCTGCATGTTCGCCATCATTTCAGTTGGGTTGATCAGCTGAGTGTGACCTCCAAACCGATTCATTCAAATCTTCATACCCCGCAACGATGTGAACGTTGTTCCTGGGTTATTTCAAAACCATACCACTGTCAAAATGGAAGTACAAGCGAGGTATTTGTCTTACAAATTTATATTATTAAATTTAATTGGAGGGATAATTGCAAATTCAGAAATGTATCCTATGTAAAATCTTAGCTCCCTATGACGCCAATCGAAATTTTTACGTCAAATTGTCGGATTCAAAGTCGCCTTCGAGTGGGCTAAATTGTGGCCAAAAAAGAGGCGCGATCTCACTTCCTGTAATGGCATCATTAATGCAAATATTGAGACAACGCAATGAAGCATCGGGCTATTCATCACATAAAGGACTGAAGAGTGAGCATCCTGGATTTTCATCTTGAAGGGAGAAAAGGAGCAATAGATCATGTGGGAAGAGCGGGAAAAGTGAAGAAATCTAGAGGATGGGCCGCATCCCCAAAGACAGGGATATCCGCAGGCGTGTTAACCACCACGTGCGGTCTCCAAGAAAGGTGCGGCGGCAAGACGTGGTGTTGTGAGTGCAACACCTGGGCTACGTCGTCTCGTAACTTTGACGATCCCTCACATACTGCTGCCGTCTTACCACGTGGAGATGCTTGTAGAGTAGTGGATACTATATGCAAATGTTAAAATTTTGTGGACATAGTTTTACCGAGCAACTTGCGAAGGTATACAGTGAACGAGAACATGGGAACGATCCGTTCTGACAGCGTCCATTATTTTAAGTGAGAATGAGGATTCACATGCTCTCACTGCCATTCACCGAGGGAATGATTGTGGTTCTTTGAATGACTTGCGAGAATTAAATCACTTAAAATGAATGATTTTACTTAATCTCGAGCAGTAATTCTCGAACTTTTATCCGGAATTCTTTTCTTACCACCAGGTCGTGCTTGTAGGGTGCAGTTTGGCCGTCCAGGGACGCTAAAAAAAAATGCAGTACAAGCACCATGAAATACATTTTTAGAGGTCCTTATGTACTTTCCCAGAGTATTTAATCAATTGACCTTTCGTGTGTGTAACGTTATATTTCCCATAACGCACAAGAAGCTTCTAAATGGTGGTCAAAATATACATGTTATTAGTCAAATGCGTTAGCATTAGTGGTATATGCAGGTTATGTTTATTGTGGTGGCCTTACAGCCACTAAAGAAACTTTCGGTTTCCGACAAAAAAGCACTTATCGCAAAGTTCTGAGAAGCAGAAATTTATAATTACATTGTACTGGTTTTTCTTTGTGTTTATAATGCGGCAGTAGACCTAAATAAAACCCTTTCATTTGTCCATAACATCGAACTTAAGAAATGCCAAGTAATTGATACATCCCTAGCTGTGTTTAGAAATGTCTATTTTTAATTTAACACCATCTTCTCTTTGCCTTTGGCGTTTGGACCAGTGAAGAACTTTATTTTGTAATGATAAAGTCCGGTCTTTTTTTTTAATGTTAAAACATTTTTGAGGACCGCTAAAATCTGTTTCGCCCAGGGCCGCTCAAGTACGCTCCTGCTTACCACACACAGAGGACCGCTGTATGGATGATTTACTCCTGATGAAGGACTGCTGCTGATGCGTCCGAAAGCTTGAGTGATCTTTTTCATTGCTATTTTACCAGTGTTTAACCCTTTTTATGTAAATTTCCTCCCTGGTACCCTGTATTTTATTTCTACTGTATGGATATTATTTACGGAAAAAAGTGTACTATTCATTACTGCTTGGGCTTAAACATAAAAATATACAATAAACCGGTGTAAAAGGGTAAGAAAAACTTTCCTATATTTAGCGGGAAATTGGTTATGGCTAGTTGACTCTAAGGCAGCGATTCTTTAACCCTTGTACTGAGGGCTCCGAGCGGAGCCTACTTAAAATTTGGTTCAAACTCGAGTGGCCTGCTACGGAGACAATCCAGTCAATTTTGTGATACTCATTCAGAAAAGCCAAGATTACATTGGCAATTACTTCGAGAGTAGAACGAGATAATTTTGGACGATTACAAAATGTAATCGTCCCGCTGGTAATACGAATGGAAAAAACTGAGTGTAAAGGGTTAACTTTCCTAGACCGCGAACCCCACTTCAGAGTTCACTCACCCTCGCAGACCCCCAAGAATTAACTCAAAGTTTAAAGCCCAGAATTTGCATCATACATATTTATTTCTAGTGTTTCATCACTAATTTTCACTATTTAAGGAAGGAATTTTTCGTCCCCTCATAATTTATTCTTAGCATTAAAGAACAAATGCTCTTTTCTTAGTATATTTCCGAACCTTTATGGAACACTGGGAGGGTCTCGCGGACCCCCAGGGGTCCGTGTACCACAGTTGAAGAACCGCTGCTCTAAGGGATGGTCATGGGGTGAAAAAAAAAATGGAAACTATAGAGATTTTCTTAAAATTTTCGGCAACGTTTTAAAATTGCTTGCAGAACCCCTGCACATTCGTCACAGAACTCCCTTGTATATTTTGAGGAACCCTGCTTTAGACCAAGCTTCGAATAATCGTAATTGAGTGATTATAATCGATTGCAATCGATTACATTTTCGCGTAATCACATCTGTAAGCGTAATCGAATGTTTTGAAGTAGCTGTAATCTGCAATATAATCATAATCACACTTTTAAATTTCATTTAATCATAATCGCTATGATTATAATTGTAATCGTCTTGATTATAATCGTAATCGAACTGATTATTTCTGATTGCGTGCAGGTAATCGTGATTATAATCTGTAATTGCAATCATGTTTTCTATGTGTATTCATAATCGTAGTCAGAATCGAAAAATGAAAATTGATTGTAGTCCTAATCAAAAACACAAACTAAATTTTGATGCCTATACCGTAGGTAATTGTAATCTTAATTATAATCCTACTAGGTAATGATGATCATACAAACCGATTATAATCCTTCCCAAGCCTTCTCTAGATATATCCGTATAATTAAACTCCCGTGAACAGGGTTTACCGGCCGCTAGGCAGTTTAGCAGATCGGACCCACCTTCCCTTAAATTATATTTGATAACAAAACGTTATGTTATTAAGGTTTCTCTCTAGGCCTCTGGGCATTTGTCCCTCTGTCCATGAAGTGCATAAATGAGGGAAGAGAGGACAAAGAGAGCGAGAGTGCTCTCTAAAATAATCATAACGTTAATAATTATAGGAAAGAGCCGTTTCCCCATATATATATATATATCATCATCATCATCATCATCATATTCAACCATTATCTATCCACTGCTGGATGAAGGTCTCTCCAAATGCTTTCCACACAAGTCTATCCTGAGCAATTCGCTTCCAAGTCACCCCAACCTGTTTTCTTATTTCATCCACCCATCTAGTTTGAGGATGTTTCCTAGGTCTTCAATGGTCTCTTGGAATCCAGTTCAGAATTTCTGTTGTACATCGTTGATCAGTTCTTCTTGCGATATGCCCAGCCCATCTCCATTTCAGTCATTTACTTTAACAATGATGTCATCTACTCCAGTTTGCTTTCTCACCCAAGTGTTCCTTTTTCGATCTCTCCTAGTTATTCCATGCATGCACCTCTCCATGCTCCTTTGGGTTTTCTGTAACTTCCGTATTGCTGCAATTGTTTGACGCCATGTCTCTGATCCATAAGAGAGGACTGGCAATACACACTGGTTGAAGATCTTTCTTTTTAGACACAAAGGCAATTTTCCTTACAGAATAAAACTGTTTCATCCAAATGCACTCCAGCCAAGTTGAATACGTCTGTTGAGTTCTTTCATAATGTTGCCATCCATTGAAATCAGCTGGCCAAGGAAAAAATATGAATCAGCAATTTCTAGATTAATGTTGTCCACCTGCATTTTTGTTTTCTCTATGAAATAATTGAACATGATGTTAGTTTTTTGTAGGTTCATCTTGAGTCCAACTTCTCTACTTCTAGTTGAGAGCTCCTGTACCATGTCTTGGAGTTCTGATGGGTTCGTTGAAAAAATAACAATGTCATCAGCAAACCGCAGATGATTTAAATATTCACCATTTATTTTTATTCCCTTGTTATTCCAATTTATCAGCTGAAAAACCATCTGTAAAGCAAAAGTAAAAAATTTTGCAGAAATGGTATCTCCCTGCCTCACCCCTTTACCAAGTTTGATAGATTTGGTGTCTTCATGTAACCGAAATTTTGCACTTGCATTTTTATACACACATTTCACCATGTCAATGTACACTTCCTCGATGTCTGCTGATCTTAAAGAGTTGATGACTGCTGATGTTTTAATAGAGTCAAAGGCCTTCTCATAGTCAATAAATGCCACACACAATGGAAGTTCATATTCATGTGTTCTTTCAATTAATTCTCTTAATACTTGAATATGGTCCACTGTACTGAATCCACTTCGAAATCCAGCTTGTTCTCTTGGTTGAGCTGCATCTAATTTTTTCTGCAGGCGATGTGTTAGCACTTTTGTGAAGATTTTATAAATAGCAGGTAACAAGCTAATTGGTCGGTAATTTTTTAAATCCTCTTTATCACCTTTTTTATGCAAAAGAATTACTGTTGCAGAATCCCATTGGTTTGGTATGTTACCACTGTTGAGGCATTTGGTAAAGAATTTTGCGAGTATGTCTTCTACATGTTCTCCAGCTTCTTTTAAGATATCTAATGTAATGCCATCATCGCCAGGGGATCTTCCTTTCTTCATACTTTTTATTGCAAATGCTACTTCTTCTTTTAAGATTTTAGGAGCTGTTCCTTCGACTATCTCAGAGTCTTCGTTTAATCCACTGTTTCCCTCATACAGCTTTCTGTAGAATTCTTCAACTCTTCTAAGTATTTCTTCCCTATTTCTTGTTACAGTGCCATCCTCTCCTTTTAATGCAATGATGTGTTTCTTCCCAATAGACAAACTCCCTTTAACAACCCTAAGGCTCTTGTTGCTTTCAATGGCCTTCCTTACTAACTCACAATTGAATTTTCTTATATCTTCTTTCATGTTTTTGCGCAAAGTTTTGCAAAGTTCTACATACTCGATCTTGCGACTGGTATTTTGATTGTCCACCTTCATAAGTCTTCGCCTTTTCATGAGTTGTTTCGTCTTCTCAGATAATTTGCTATTCTGCTTTTTACATATTACACCACCAATTTCCCCAGCAGTTTCAATTATTGTCTTAACAATGTTTTCATTTGCTTCTGAGATGTCAACTTCTTCAATAAGTCCTTCCAGTGCAGAAAAGCGATTTTTTAATTCCAACTTGAATGCCTCGGTATTTTCTTTTAATTTCTTTAAATCCACCCTCTTACATACTTGTTTCCTAATGAGCTTCTGCCTTTCTAGTTTAGTATTTAAGTGCATTTTACATCTCACCATTCGATGATCACTTCCAGTATTAAATCTGTTCAGTACGCTGCAATCTTCAATAATTGATTTCTTGTTTGCCAGTATATAGTCAATTTCGCTGGTTCCTCCATTGGGGTGTTTCCATGTCCATTTTCTTTGTAGTTTCTTCTTAAAAAATGAATTCATGATGCTAAGATTTTCAGCTTCGGCAAATTCTATGAGTTGATCGCCACGTTCATTCCTTTCCCCGTATCCGTATTTACCAACCGATGTCTCTCCTTGTTCCTGTTGTCCAATTCTTGCATTAAAATCCCCCATGATGAGCTTGATGTGTTGTTTCCCTTGGTATGTAGCTGTTTGATTTCTTCATAGAATTCCTCAAC
>QLNU02014802.1:42370050-42408105 GCA_006491805.2 Dysdera silvatica
TTAAAATCCCCCATGATGAGCTTGATGTGTTGTTCCCCTTAGTGTGTATTGTGCGTTCGCGCAGACCTGACGCCTGATACCGTTAGCAGACAGGTTAGTCCATTGCAGTTTAGGGAAGGGCATCTTGCCGAAACTGGTTTTTCATGTGGGAAAAACCAGTTCCTCCAAGACGGCCTTCCCTAAACTGCAATGGACTAACCCGTCTGCTAACGGTATCACACGCCAACTGAGTGCGAATGCACAGTAACTGTTTGAGTTCTTCATAAAATTCTTCAACCTCTTCGTCGGTATGGCTTGATGCTGGTGGATATGCCTGTACTATCTGAAGTTAGTAACGATGGGTTAGTTGAACAACGAGCCTCGCTGCTCGGTCTAACGTGCTTTCAACTTGGAGAAGGTAGTCTTTAATCCTTTTGTTGATTAAAAAGCCAACATCACTAGTTTTTCCAGTTTCCGTTCGTCTAAAATAGAACAAATGCCCTCTTTTAATTCCACCAACTCTTTACCTTTTCTTCTGACTTCACAGAGTCCTATAATGTCCCTTTTGATATTTTTAAGTTCTTCTTCCAGTTCCTGAAGTTTTGCTTCAGAAGCAAGGGATCGTCCATTATACGTTTCCAAGGTCCATACCAAACATCAGCCTGGGCCATTCCAGTGATTCTTAGCACCCCCTGCTTTCATGCCACGCTGACCGCTGCCTTGATCAGGAGCACTCCAGCACCTTGAGACTAGGGGCCATGGTTTCTGGTGTGTCAACATAATGGAGGAATTAGCCATAATTTCACCACGCTGGCTAGACGGGTTGGTGAATTAGCCCTCCCCTTCCGCCTTTCCATCCGTGCAGCAAATATTAATTTGCCACATAAATAGAAAGCTCAGCCTGCACCACTTGAAGGCGGGGTAGGACACTAGGTTACTGGCCTGGCCGGTTCCACACATCGTCACATACGTTCAGCGTGTGGGTCTCCTTCCAGTTAGATACCAGCAACCCTTTTGCAGGCCATATATATATATATATATATCATCATCATCATCATCATATTCAACCATTATCTATCCACTGCTGGATGAAGGTCTCTCCAAATGCTTTCCACACAAGTCTATCCTGGGCCATTCGTTTCCACGTCACCCCAACCTCTTTTCTTATTTCATCCACCCATCTAGTTTGAGGACGTTTTCTAGGTCTTCGGTGGTCTCTTGGAATCCAGTTCAGAATTTCTGTTGTCCATCGTTGATCAGTTCTTCTTGCAATATGCCCAGCCCATCGCCATTTCAGCCCTTTTACTTTAACAATGATGTCCTCTACTCTAGTTTGCTCTCTCACCCAAGTGTTTCTTTTTCGATCTCTCCTAGTTATTCCAAGCATGCACCTCTCCATGCTCCTTTGCGTTGTCTGTAACTTTCGTATTGCTCCAACTGTTAGACTCCATGTCTCTGATCCATAAGAGAGGACTGGCAATACACACTGGTTGAAGACCTTTCTTTTTAGACACAAAGGCAATTTCCCCTTCAGGATAAAACTGTTTCTTCCAAATGCACTCCAGCCAAGTTTAATACGTCTGTTGAGTTCTTTCATAATGTTGCCATCCATTGAAATCAGCTGGCCAAGGTAAATATATGAATCAGCAATTTCTAGCTCAATGTTGTCAACTTGTATTTTTGTTTCCTCTACGAAATTATTGAACATGATCTTAGTTTTTTGTAGGTTCATCTTGAGTCCAACTTCTTTACTTCTAGTTGAGAGCTCCTGTACCATGTCTTGGAGTTCTGATGGGTTCGTTGAAAAAATAACAATGTCATCAGCAAACCGCAAATGATTTAAATATTCACCATTTATTTTTATTCCCTTGTTATTCCAATTTATCTGCTGAAAAATCATCTGTAAAGCTGAAGTAAAAAGTTTTGGAGAAATGGTATCTCCCTGCCTCACACCTTTACCAATTTTGATAGTTTTGGTATCTTTATGTAACCGAAATTTTGCACTTGCATTTTTATACACACGTTTCACCATGTCAATGTACACATCCTCAATGTCTGTTGATCTTAAAGAGTTGATGACTGCTGATGTTTTAATAGAGTCAAAGGCCTTCTCATAGTCAATAAATGCAACACACAATGGAAGTTCATATTCATGTGTTCTTTCAATTAATTCTCTTAATACTTGAATATGGTCCACTGTACTGAATCCACTTCGAAATCCAGCTTGTTCTCTTGGTTGAGCTGCATCTAATTTTTTCTGCAGGCGATGTGTTAGCACTTTTGTGAAGATTTTATAAATAGCAGGTAACAAGCTAATTGGTCGGTAATTTTTTAAATCCTCTTTATCACCTTTTTTATGCAAAAGAATTACTGTTGCAGAATCCCATTGGTTTGGTATGTTACCGCTGTTAAGACATTTGGTAAAGAATTTTGCAAGTATGTCTTCTACATATTCTCCAGCTTCTTTTAGGATATCTAATGTAATACCATCATCACCAGGGGCTCTTCCTTTCTTCATATTTTTTATTGCAAATGAAACTTCTTCTTTTAAGATTTTAGGAGCTGTTCCTTCGACTATTTCGGCGTCTTCGTTTAATCCACTGTTACTTTCATATAGTTTTTTGTAGAATTCTTCAACTCTTCTAAGTATTTCTTCCCTATTTCTTGTTACGGTGCCATCCTCTCCTTTTAATGCAATGATGTGTTTCTTCCCAACAGATAAACTTCCTTTAACAACCCTAAGGCTCTTGTTATTTTCAATGGCTTTCCTTACTAGCTCACAGTTGAATTTTCTTATGTCTTCTTTCATGCTTTTGCGCAGAGTTTTACAAAGTTCTATGTACTCAATCCTGGAACTGGTATTTCGATTGTCCACCTTCATATCTCTTCGCCTTTTCATGAGCTGTTTCGTCTTCTCAGATAATTTGCTATTGTGCTTTTTACAGGTTACACCACCAATTTCCCCAGCAGTTTCAACTATTGTCTTAACAATGTTTTCATTTGCTTCTGAGATATCACTTTCATCAATAAGTCCTTCCAGTGCAGAAAAGCGATTTTTTAATTCCAACTTGAATGCCTCGGTATTTACTTTCAGTTTCATTAGATCCACCCTCTTACTTACTTGTTTCCTAATGAGCTTCTGTCGTTCTAATTTAGTATTTAAGTGCACTTTACATCTCACCATTCGATGATCACTTCCAGTATTAAATCTGTTCAGTACACTGCAATCTTCAATAATTGATTTCTTGTTTGCCAGGATATAGTCAATTTCACTAGTTCCCCCATTTGGGTGTTTCCATGTCCATTTTCTTTGCGGTTTCTTCTTAAAAAATGAATTCATGATGCTAAGGTTTTCAGCTTCTGCAAATTCGATGAGTTGATCGCCACGTTCATTCCTTTCCCCATATCCGTATTTACCAACCGATGTCTCTCCTTGTTCCTGTTGTCCAATTCTTGCATTGAAATCCCCCATGATGAGCTTGATATGTTGTTTCCCTTTGGTGTGTAACTCTTTGATTTCTTCATAAAATTCTTCAACCTCTTCGTCGGTATGGCTTGATGTTGGTGCATATACCTGTACTATTTGAAGTTGGTATCGCTGGGTTAGTTGAACAACAAGCCTCGCTGCTCGATCTGATGTACTTTCAACTTCCAGAAGACAGTCTTTAATTCTTTTGTTGATTAAGAAGCCAACACCACTTGTTCTTCCAGTTTCCGTTCCTCTATAATAAAACAAATGTCCGCTTTTAAGTTCCACCAACTCTTCACCTTTTCTTCTAACTTCACTGAGTCCTACAATGTCCCATTTGATCTTTTCAAGTTCCTCTTCCAATTCCTGAAGTTTTGCTTCAGAAGCAAGGGATCGTCCATTATACGTTGCCAAGGTCAATAACAAACGGCAGCCTGGGCCATTCCAGTGATTCTTAGCACCCCCTGCTTTCATGCCACACTGACCGCTGCCTTGATCAGGAGCACTCCAGCACCTGGAGACTAGGGGCCATGGTTTCTGGTGTGTCAACATAATGGAGGAATTAGCCATAATTTCACCACGCTGGCTAGACGGGTTGGTGAATTAGCCCTCCCCTTCCGCCTTTCTATCCGTGCAGCAAATATTAATTTGCCTCATAAATAGAAAGCCCAGCCTGCACCACTTGAAGGCGGGGTAGGACACTAGGTTACTGGCCCGGCCGGTTCCACACATCGTCACATACGTTCAGCGTGTGGGTCTCCTTCCAGTTAGATACCAGCAACCCTTTTGCAGGCCATATATATATATATATATATATATATATATATATATATATATATTTGAATATTATATTTAAATCATCTGCGGTTTGCTGATGACATTGTTATTTTTTCAACGGACCCATTGGAACTCCAAGACATGGTACAAGAGCTCTCAACTAGAAGTGAAGAAGTTGGACTCAAGATGAACCTACAAAAAACTAAGATCATGTTCAATAATTTTGTAGAGGAAACAAAAATACAAGTTGACAACACTGAGCTAGAAATTGCTGATTCATATATTTACCTTGGCCAGCTGATTTCAATGGATGGCAACATTATGAAAGAACTCAACAGACGTATTAAACTTGGCTGGAGTGCATTTGGAAGAAACAGTTTTATCCTGAAGGGGAAATTGCCTTTATGTCTAAAAAGAAAAGTCTTCAACCAGTGTGTATTGCCAGTCCTCTCTTATGGATCAGAGACATGGAGTCTAACAGTTGGAGCAATACGAAAGTTACAGACAACGCAAAGGAGCATGGAGAGGTGCATGCTTGGAATAACTAGGAGAGATCGAAAAAGAAACACTTGGGTGAGAGAGCAAACTAGAGTAGAGGACATCATTGTTAAAGTAAAAGGACTGAAATGGCGATGGGCTGGGCATATTGCAAGAAGAACTGATCAACGATGGACAACAGAAATTCTGAACTGGATTCCAAGAGACCACCGAAGACCTAGAAAACGTCCTCAAACTAGATGGGTGGATGAAATAAGAAAAGAGGTTGGGGTGACGTGGAAACGAATGGCCCAGGATAGACTTGTGTGGAAAGCATTTGGAGAGACCTTCATCCAGCAGTGGATAGATAATGGTTGAATATGATGATATATATACATATATATCGTGCTCTAGATATACTTATATCGTACTGTAGATATACTTATATCGTACTGTAGATATTCTATATATCGTACTCTAGATATACTATATATCTTATGACAGATATACAGAGACATTGGTGGCCATATGAGTACTTCTAAGTGGGGAGGGGTGTGGCTGAGAAAACACTCAAGACTATCAAACATTTTAGTGAATGTACAAGATACTAAAATGCTACAAAAATAATTGATACCGTTTGACAATTAGTAATGAGCTAAAAAGTACCTTATTTTAAAACCTACTTGTAAAACTTTTGAAACTAAATGCACAGCAGAATTGGGCAAATCAAATTTTTGAACGGCTGGCAGGGGGGGGAGGCTCGAGCACCCCCCTCTGCCCCCATATGGGCGCTCATATACTGAGATACTTCTATGAAGTCAAAAGCGTAAATTGGATATTTCTCTGTGCACTTAAAAGATTAATGGACCTAAGTTCATCTAAAAAATACATGTATGTATTGCGATTTGTGTAGTTATGGGTTTGCAGTAAGCGGGGTTCGATAATATTAGAAATACAGGGGAAAACTCACCGAGGCTTAATGTTTTATGCGCTTACGTGGTTTTTATGGCTTTGCGGTGTACATTGTCGGCTGTATATTACATTTCATTGTTTTTATAATTGCTTAATAAAGCGTACTTCATTGAAATTGAATAAATTTTAGGGGTCTAGTAGCATTCTGTCATCATTTAAGGTGCGGCGTTTAATTAGTTAGAAATCCTTGTTCATTCCTGGTTTATTTCCAAATGGTGCGATCTTTTCGCAACTTATTTTATCATCGGCAAATTTATCACCCTATCTTGAATCGGATAAACAACCTTCAAAATATGCTAATATCAACGGTATATGAGAAATCGTTTCTTTGTTTTGGTAGCACAAGAATTGTAAATGACGCTAATGCTCTGGAAATATTCCGAGTGTGTTTCATTCCCAATTTCGGAAGTCGTTGAATGCTTCTGAGGACTTGACGAAACTTCTCTGGATTTATTTCACAATCCTTCTAAATTTAATGGTCGTGTCTTTTCATAAGTTCTAGAAAAATGCGGAGTGGTGAATGCCAACAGCATTAAACACATAGCCACTCATGTAATCCATTGCCTCAAAAAAAGTATTTATTGCGATTTCCTTACTATATACTCTGAAAGGGATAAGAATTCTCAAAAAAAAATTATTGTGTTTCAAATGTCTACATTTTGTTTAAAACATTTCTCCATCTTTTATTCGTTAAATTCTATTCTCTAAATGCGAGTAAATTAGATTGAATCATCTTTATACCGAACAAAATTCACATTTCTCAAATTTTAATTATTCCAGTAAATATCTGCCCGTTATGAGTGGATCTTAGTGTACGTTTTTGATACACATTTTTGTGGTTTACGGACGACCGTACACTACTTACTAAGCGCCTACAGAAGCAAACCATACATTAAAAATTATTTAGGAATATTTTTATTAATGCGAATAATTTCTTTCATTTTAATGTTTTTAATTTCCCAATTTCGATTATAAAAAATAGCTCGTTGGAAATGGTCGGCAATATCCGCTCTGATAAACCAGAATGAAAAAACGATAATTAGCGAAATTCGGAACATCAGCTCGACGCACCCAATTTGTTTTCGTTTTATTGGTGGTCTTCAAAGTTATCGTCTTTTCGTTAGCAGATAAAACTATTAGAAATATCGTTTTTCGGGACAGATGCCAGCGTTAAACGATGAATTCATTTGTCACATCAACGGGATCGCCGGAAGGCGCTAGAGCAGTATCCAAAATCTTTCCCAATTTTTCATATTTGAATTGCCATGCGTCATTCCTATTACATAAACACTCAGAAATATCTGTCGGTCGTCAGTATCAACCAGTACTTACAAAATGGGTTATTTTAAATAGTAAATCTCCAAGAAGTATAACATAAATTTTAAATGTTTGAAATACGTGGTCCTACACTGAACTCAATATTAGTCATAGTGTCAATTACTCAGTAATTGACACTATGAACTCAAAATTAGTCATAGTGTCAATTACTGAGTACGACTTAGGGTTTGTCAACCTGCGATACGATTAAATTAGTTGCATTTGGATAAACTAAGGCTATATTTTTTGTTATAACTAAAGGCTAAATTAATTGTTTAAACTAAGGCTATACTTTTAATTACAGACACACAGGTAAACCATCTGTGCATAACCGTCTATCAGGCGAAATACTCAGAAATAATCGGATAAGGCAAAATTCTCGCCCCGGAGGCTTTTCTGTGTTGACCATTATTTGGCAATTGTGTTATCCCTGTGAAGGGTAATAATATCTTACATCCTCATATACGGAGAAAAATGCGTTTGTTCTTGTCCTCGTTCGTCTAGTAGGTCAAGACACCGCGTGCTCAATGTGGGGACCCTGGTTCGAATCCAGGATGAGGACGGCGCCTCTTTTTCTCCAAATATAAAAAAAGCTCTAGTTTGAGCTATATGAACGTGGGTGGCAAAAATTATTGTATAAGGCATGTAAAAGATGAAAGAAATCTGGGAATAAAGAAACAGAGAAGATAAAGTGGTGTAATTTGTAATTCCATTCAAAATTTTTAAATTATGATATATCGATAATTATAATTAAGTCTGATGCCCGAAATTTTTATGGCTCGTGCCAGAACTATATTCTTTTCACTCATAATAGCCGGAGAAATAAAAATTTGTCGCGCTCTTAATCTGGACTCGAATCTGCGACCTTAGGTTTACTTTTTCATGTTTTTTATATTTTATAACCGCTTAACAATGGATAAATATTCATATATATATAATAGGTAAACATTCTAATTAGAATGGTAAAAGCATTGAAAAAGAGTTTGTAGAAAAACCTCGTTTGTAATTAATAGGAATTTTAACATCCAGTCTATAGATGATAATGCGCTTACAGCTAAAAATAATCAACACTAGAAAATATATGAGAAAAATAACGATGCAAAGGAAAATTGTACATGAAGATTTCATTTTTTCTTTTTTTCTTTTCTTTTTTTTTTTTAAGATTTTCAATTTTCGGAGCATTTATGAACTATTGCAAGTAAGAAAAAAGATAGAAATAGAGGTAGCAGAAACAATGTAAAAATCAAAAATAATAAAAATAAACATAACAGCAGTAAATTAGCATAAAAGTCACAACAATGAACTCAACAAATAACAGGATACACAAAAATACAGCAAATAATTAAAATTAACAATTTCAGATAAGGACCGGAGTGAATTTGAAGAAAATAGTACAATAAATGAAAAAACGACACCACCTCTAGGAACGTTTTCAAGGAGGTTTAAACTAAAAATTCAAATGCCTAAGCTAATTTCCATACAAAAATATTCCTTTCCTTAGGGCCCACGTATTTGGAGCCTCCCTTGAAAACGTTCCTACACGTGTCCTTTTTCCATTTATTGTACTATTTTCTTCAAATTCACTCCGGTTCTTTTTAAATTTCTTGAAATTGTTAATTTTTAATTATTTGCTGTATTTTTGTGTATCCTGCTATATGTTAAGTTGTGGTTTTTATGCTAATTTACTGCTGTTCTGTTTATTTTTATTATTTTTTTATTTTTACTGTGTTCCTAGTACATTTATTTCTGTCAAATTCCTGTCATCTAAATTCTACGTAATTTACCTTACATTTTCAAAAAGTACTTATTTTTATCATAAAAAAATGCACTTGTAGCTTTTGCGCAGTCGCCTTTTATAAATTTAGCTTTTTTTATTGCTTATTCTTCCTCCCATCCAATTTTTAAACTTATATTTATTTTTTAATTTGTTTTACTTTCTATTTTCTTTATTATAATGTTATATATATATATATATCATCATCATCATATTCAACCATTATCTATCCACTGCTGGATGAAGGTCTCTCCAAATGCTTTCCACACAAGTCTATCCTGAGCAATTCGCTTCCACGTCACCCCAACCTGTTTTCTTATTTCATCCACCCATCTAGTTTGAGGACGTTTTCTAGGTCTTCGGTGGTCTCTTGGAATCCAGTTCAGAATTTCTGTTGTCCATCGTTGATCAGTTCTTCTTGCAATATGCCCAGCCCATCGCCATTTCAGCCCTTTTACTTTAACAATGATGTCCTCTACTCTAGTTTGCTCTCTCACCCAAGTGTTCCTTTTTCGATCTCTCCTAGTTATTCCAAGCATGCACCTCTCCATGCTCCTTTGCGTTGTCTGTAACTTTCGTATTGCTCCAACTGTTAGACTCCATGTCTCTGATCCATAAGAGAGGACTGGCAATACACACTGGTTGAAGACCTTTCTTTTTAGACACAAAGGCAATTTCCCCTTCAGGATAAAACTGTTTCTTCCAAATGCACTCCAGCCAAGTTTAATACGTCTGTTGAGTTCTTTCATAATGTTGCCATCCATTGAAATCAGCTGGCCAAGGTAAATATATGAATCAGCAATTTCTAGCTCAATGTTGTCAACTTGTATTTTTGTTTCCTCTACGAAATTATTGAACATGATCTTAGTTTTTTGTAGGTTCATCTTGAGTCCAACTTCTTTACTTCTAGTTGAGAGCTCCTGTACCATGTCTTGGAGTTCTGATGGGTTCGTTGAAAAAATAACAATGTCATCAGCAAACCGCAAATGATTTAAATATTCACCATTTATTTTTATTCCCCTGTTATTCCAATTTATTTGATGAAAAATCATCTGTAAAGCTGAAGTAAAAAGTTTTGGAGAAATGGTATCTCCCTGCCTCACACCTTTACCAATTTTAATAGTTTTGGTATCTTTATGTAACCGAAATTTTGCACTTGCATTTTTATACACACATTTCACCATGTCAATGTACACATCCTCGATGTCTGCTGATCTTAAAGAGTTGATGACTGCTGACGTTTTAATAGAGTCAAAGGCCTTCTCATAGTCAATAAATGCCACACACAATGGAAGTTCATATTCATGTGTTCTTTCAATTAATTCTCTTAATACTTGAATATGGTCCACTGTACTGAATCCACTTCGAAATCCAGCTTGTTCTCTTGGTTGAGCTGCATCTAATTTTTTCTGCAGGCGATGTGTTAGAACTTTTGTGAAGATTTTATAAATAGCAGGTAACAAGCTAATTGGTCGGTAATTTTTCAAATCCTCTTTATCACCTTTTTTATGCAAAAGAATTACTGTTGCAGAATCCCATTGGTTTGGTATGTTACCGCTGTTAAGACATTTGGTAAAGAATTTTGCAAGTATGTCTTCTACATATTCTCCAGCTTCTTTTAGGATATCTAATGTAATACCATCATCACCAGGGGCTCTTCCTTTCTTCATGCTTTTTATTGCAAATGAAACTTCTTCTTTTAAGATTTTAGGAGCTATTCCTTCGACTATTTCAATGTCTTCGTTTAATTCACTGTTACTTTCGTATAGATTTTTGTAGAATTCTTCAACTCTTCTAAGTATTTCTTCCCTATTTCTTGTTACGGTGCCATCCTCTCCTTTTAATGCAATGATGTGTTTCTTCCCAACAGATAAACTTCCTTTAACAACCCTAAGGCTCTTGTTATTTTCAATGGCTTCCTTTACTAGCTCACAGTTGAATTTTCTTATGTCTTCTTTCATGCTTTTGCGCAGAGTTTTACAAAGTTCTATGTACTCAATCCTGGAACTGGTATTTTGATTGTCCACCTTCATATCTCTTCGCCTTTTCATGAGCTGTTTCGTCTTCTCAGATAATTTGCTATTCTGCTTTTTACATGTTACACCACCAATTTCCCCAGCAGTTTCAATTATTGTCTTAACAATGTTTTCATTTGCTTCTGAGATGTCAACTTCTTCAATAAGTCCTTCCAGTGCAGAAAAGCGATTTTTTAATTCCAACTTGAATGCCTCGGTATTTTCTTTTAATTTCTTTAAATCCACCCTCTTACATACTTGTTTCCTAATGAGCTTCTGCCTTTCTAGTTTAGTATTTAAGTGCATTTTACATCTCACCATTCGATGATCACTTCCAGTATTAAATCTGTTCAGTACGCTGCAATCTTCAATAATTGATTTCTTGTTTGCCAGTATATAGTCAATTTCGCTGGTTCCTCCATTGGGGTGTTTCCATGTCCATTTTCTTTGTAGTTTCTTCTTAAAAAATGAATTCATGATGCTAAGATTTTCAGCTTCGGCAAATTCTATGAGTTGATCGCCACGTTCATTCCTTTCCCCGTATCCGTATTTACCAACCGATGTCTCTCCTTGTTCCTGTTGTCCAATTCTTGCATTAAAATCTCCCATGATGAGCTTGATGTGTTGTTTCCCCTTGGTATGTAGCTGTTTGATTTCTTCATAGAATTCCTCAACCTCCTCGTCGGTATGGCTTGATGTTGGTGCATATGCCTGTACTATCTGAAGTTGGTATCGCTGGGTTAGTTGAACAACGAGCCTCGCTGCTCGATCTGACGTGCTTTCGACTTCAAGAAGGTAGTCTTTAATTCTTTTGTTGATTAAGAAGCCAACACCACTTGTTCTTCCAGTTTCCGTTCCTCTATAATAAAACAAATGTCCACTTTTAAGTTCCACCAACTCTTCACCTTTTCTTCTAACTTCACTGAGTCCTACAATGTCCCATTTGATCTTGTCAAGTTCTTCTTCCAATTCTTGAAGTTTTGCTTCAGAAGCAAGGGATCGTCCATTATACGTTGCCAAGGTCAATAACAAACGGCAGCCTGGGCCATTCCAGTGATTCTTAGCACCCCCTGCTTTCATGCCACGCTGACCGCTGCCTTGATCAGGAGCACTCCAGCACCTGGAGACTAGGGGCCATGGTTTTTGGTGTATTAGCATATTGGAGGAATTAGCCATCATTTCACCACGCTGGCTAGACGGGTTGGTGAATTAGCCCTCCCCTTCCGCCTTTCCATCCGTGCAGCAAATATTAATTTGCCTCTTGGATAGAAAGTATATATATATATAATATAGTGCCGAATCATAGAGCTACTCTCGACGGATTATTTGTTCTAATTTTTCGAGAGTATTGGGGGTGAAGGCGGTCCAAGCCCAATTAAACCATTTTTAAGCATAAAGAATGGCTCTAGAATGGGCTAAATGCCTTCCATAGAATCAAAAAAAAAAAATCTGCTTTTAAGAAAAGCATACTTATTGCATGAAATTGATTAGAGGGGGTCTAATTTTTATTTTTTAAATCTCCAATGTTTGCTTCTTACGTATTTTAAAATGTTATTTGAACAAATCAATTAAATACTGCTTAGTTAGGACTATAAGAAGGAAACAGATGTTCCAACTTTCTTCCTGACTATACTTATTAGGTCACTTAAATTTTATTACGCACTCCGTTGTATGAAAGACTAAGAAAATAAACAAACATGATAATCGTAAATATTCTTGTAATCAATTTTATTGAAACAGTTTAGCAGATAGGCAGTCCTTTCAGGTATCCCCTTTATTGTATTACACAAACCAAAGATTTTAACCTCTTGTCATGGGCGCCCATGTGAGCACTTTTAGTGGGGGGGCTTAGAAAAATTAACGACTACTTCTAGAGGACCTGAGAAAAATCATTACATTCTTCTCAAAGCTGTCGAGAATTTTAGTGAATGTACAAGATACCAAAACGCTACAAAAATAATTGATACTGCTTAACAGTAATAGGCTAAAAAAAAAAGTACCTTATTTTAAAATGTGACTGTAAAACTTTTGAAAGTAAATGCATAGCAGGTTCGAACAAATCAAATTTTTAAACAGCTAGGAGGGCTCGATCCCCCCCCCTCTGCCCCTCCAAATGGGCGGCCATGCCACCTGTACCACTATAAGTTCGATTCAAAGTAAGAACGTGAATCTCCATATTTGAAAAATTCAAGGTAATCTCGTGCCCTTATTAGAAAACATCCTAATCTGTTTCCGAAAGGACAGCCGAACCATCATTTCAGAAACCGGGTGATGTCAACCCCCATTCTGTAACAACTGTTGCTTATATTAAATGACCCCCCCCCCCACCCCGTAAACTATCACGTAGTTACCCTCGTGAAAGCCGACCATTTAATTGTAAGCCGAATCGTCAACTGTTGCTTTCGTCAGCAATTATTAACAATCAAACGAGAGTTTAAAATGAATGGCCGAAATCAAAAAAATGAAAAATAAAAAAAAAGCTCCAAATTTGAATAGGAGAGATTGGGTCGCCATTATGAATAGTATTAATTATGCGAGTGCGTGTTGTTCGGAAATGGCCTTGAGGTATACACATTTACTATTTATTTTTTTTTACTACTATTGCTGGTTTGCCTGACCGCTGCAATTGTTTCATCTCCGTGCAGTTGCAACGCAGCAGCGGTAAACTCTTTTCACGCCCGTGGGAAAGTAGGGTTGTAATATTTCCTGGAACAGAACGAGCGACAAGACGGAAATGTAATAGCGGAGAATTGTCCCATTGAAATGGACGATTCTTAGACCCTGGTCAAAACTTGTGACTGTCTATCAAAATGGAGGCTCGATTTCCTAAATGTAATAATCCCCGGATATCCTTCGCATCAGCTATTAGAAAAACAATGGTATGATGTCCACACTGCATGGACCAAATAACTGTGTACTTAGTAAACTAGTGGTATTTAGCTGAATGCGATAGTACATCGTCCCTCACCCCACAAATGTTCGAAGCGACCTTCATAGGTACCGTTTCGACGATACCGCTGATGGGTGTTCTGGATTATTATCGCAAATTCGCCTTGCAAAGTTTCCAGCTTGCCAGCTACTGAAAATGAAAGTTTGTCCGCCCAGATTGGATGTAGCGTTCTACCTCGTCCTGCAAATTTTGTCGAATACAATGCGCGTAACGCATCTGTGCCGTGCGAGTTGGAATGCTGCCTTTCAGCTGTACCCGAAACACCGCCACCAACCGCTGTGATTTTCCAAGCTTATTCTAGTCCCTAAGCACGTACGTTTTTTGCATTGCGCGAAACCGCCGCGGAAAATAGATTTCGATCAGTTTATTTATTAATGATTGCGATTTTTCATGGAATATCTGTTCTCATCGCATGGAACACCCTGTGATAAATGCACGTTTTCAGAGATTCGGTTGGAAATTTCAACAAAAAAAAAATGGAATAATCCTTTCCCTGGTATTTGCATTTAGCGACTTCGGGGCTCACGGTGGAGTAGGGGTTGGTAACGCATTCGTGTAATGTGCCATCAGCTAGGTTTCAATGGTACTGTATTTTTCTTCTTCTGCCCACTGTAGTCTAGGGTTTGGTTTCCTAGGTAATAGAGGATCGGATTCCTTGGAAAACTTCAGTTCCGGGCGCAGCATGACCATAGCTCTCCTTGAGGTGTAAAACACGAACTAGCCGTATGCTGGGTTGCGTCCCACTCCTATGAAACTTGGCTGTGAGCAAGTATATCGTGGTTCGTAGATCCCGTGGATGTGTCGGTCCCGTCCTAGACGTCCGGGACGTAAAATATATAAAACGAAGTAAATGACTCGACATAGATCTCTCGGTACCTCGTAAAAGGTGGGCCTAGAAAGGTCGGTGCAATCGTGGCAACCCTATGTACAGCTTTACCACATTTGGCAGAACATGACCTATGTTGTTCTTGCGCCATTAGAATCCAGCCAAGCGGCCAAACACAGGACACCGATTTGCATTAAATGCATACTTAGGTTGGGGCAACATAACCTTAGTTGGCTATGTTCGATGAAAATTCAACTAACCCTAAATACATGCTTCTTTCAGATTAGGGTGTCCAGATACTTCGGTCTATCCATTGTATACACAAACGATGCGATTTATTATACAGATTAGTGCTTTTAGTTCGTTCACACCGTCACTGTGCTATGGCTGAAACGTTACGGCGATCTCCGGTCCCAACGTGTTCAGTTGGAGTAGGTTTTCTTTTTAGACTTCTCCAGAAATGAATTAAAATAGACCTTCAAAGCAAGCATCCCACCACAATGGTCCGCGCATCACGTTCATTTGTTATTTTCGCTTTTCTAAGGGGGATTACCCCCGATCCTAGTTTTATCAATGTAAGGATTTACGTCCGCCTGCACAGTAAGAAGTTTCAAGCTCGGATATATAAGGGTTATGACCTCCAAAAATACATTTTTTCACTGTAAAAAATTCCAACTTTCATGATAAATGAAGGGTGTTATTCCAAGACCATGGCAAATTCTGTCCTTGACACCCCCCACAAATGGAAGTCTGTGTCCTCCCCTGCGAAGTTTTAGGCAGTATCGTCAATACATCTTTCTCAGGATGATAGACTGATGAAAACTAGTTTTTACTACGATTTACAGTAATTTCACCCCATTAATGTCTTTTAAGGGAAGAAAAAATGTCATTAAACAGAAAAAGACGCTATTGGAAATGTACGTGATTCTGGAAAATATTTTCCTGGTTGACAAAATACCGATCTTAAACGGAAATGGTCTTTAATCAGAATGCCGTCGTTGGGGGGAAACTATTGTATCATTTTCCGAGGATCCCTCATGTGTGTTCCGCGTATAGTGGCGGATCCACAGGGGAGAGTGGAATTAGGGAAATTTCCCCTCCCAAATCCATAAAAGTGCAGTGGAAATCGGTTATAACGAGCGCAGATTATAACGACCAACCACATATAACGACGGAATTTTTATAAAAAGTTTTCTATTTCATTTTTTTTAATTGCTTGTTAAATCCGGGTCCAAAAAAGATTCGCTCGCTAAAAGCGGTTAAAGTGTATTGCGCTTAATCGTTATGCCAAACAAAATCCATATTTTCCTCGCTATATCGGCAACTCGTTAAATGCGAGCTCATTGTAAGTGGGTCCTACTGTATTTTACATTCCGCCCCTCCCAAGTACTTTACTGATTTCGCGGAACCCCGACATTCTGCAAGCAATTTACAAGACAATGTTACATTTTTCCAGAAAACCTGTAAATTCTGTCACTTTCTTCATAACCACAACTATCCGTAACTTGCGTGTGCATATATGAATGTTGGAAAAGTTGGCCGAGCGAGCGGCACTGTATTTCCAGATAAGGTTGCATCGATGTCCAATGATCGAGACTAAAGTAACTACCCGTAACAATAAAATGGTATTTTTCACCTTTTTACACTGATTTTTTGCTCTGTTTCATATTAACCGTGGTAAAGAACAATTAATAGGGGTTTCTTCAAATAATATTTATCGAGATTTTTTTTTGGCGGGTGGGGGAGGGGGGGTGTCAGTGACTATAGGCACGTAATAAGAAAGGGGTTCCACGTGATAAAAAGTCTGAGAACCACCATTCTGCATGATGAATACCTTAATAATTGTGGTTGAAAATTTGTAAGATGTTGATAGAAATTGATGTAAAATGTTGATAAATTTTTTATATAAAATATTGATGTTTTATATAAAATATTGATAATTCTTTATATAAAATATTGATAATTCTTTATATAAAACATTGATAAAAATTTATACAAAATTTTGATAGAAATTGATGGAAAATAGTGATAAAAAGTTATATAAAATGTTGATAAAAATTGATAAAAACATACTTCTGAAAATTTATGACAAATCCGATTGCGAAAATTGATGAAGCAAATTTAACTGAATTTAAATGAGGAGAAACACTGGAATAGAGGTGCGAATTCTATGAAATTGATACTTTCCCCAATATTTTCAAATTCATGCTACTTTTATCTGTGTTTATGTAATTAAGTGAAATGGAGAATGACCTCATTTAAAAAAAAGACATTTTCTCCTCGTATTTTTTTTTTCAATATATTCTAACTGCTAATATTGCTCGTCTTTTCCTAATATTACCACTAAAAAATCTTTTTCAATATAAAATCTCAACCTTTATATTTCATAGCATAAAAAAATGCATATACTAATCTCTTACCCTATATCATGCCTTATATCATGCCTTTCTAACAGAAATGTAAACGAATCGATACATATATATCGAGTACTAATCTGTATATCCTCTTCGGGTCCTGGAATGTAAAATTCTGTCCCTAACAGATTAGACCCTTTTTTTTCTCTCTCTCTCTCTCTAAAAAATATGTTCGCAAATGTCTTTTACAGTTGCGATAGTCCTTATTTTCATCTGGTATTATATTTTTCTTACGCCAATTTCAAAATGTTATTGCACTTTTGTAGGTGTCTAAATAATAATAATCAATCAATAACAATCTTCCTGACCCTCAGATAACATCGGCTTCATCAGACCTGATGGTCCGTACTTGATGCTGTCCAGACGAATCAAGATAGATAAATGAAAACAAAGTTTTTACATTCTTTTCTTTTACTATTTGGTATTGATCACTCCGAAAGCAGCGTGATCAGACCAACAAATGCTTGCCCTGTGTTTTCCAAGCTGATTAAATTCAACTTTGTTACTAAATCCACAAGAAATGTGTATTTTGCGTGACGTAAAATTTGATTTATTCATATGGTCATATTGTAATTTTTTTTAATAGTTTATTCGCAAGGTTGAAACAGGTGAGCTAACGTATCCACCAAAAATGCACCTGAACATTGTTTTACATATGTTGGCACCTGCACACAGAAACGCATCTGCTCGTTGAAAATATAAAACTTTTCCTCTCTTCCCCCCCCCCTTTTTACTTGGAAATTCGGGGACATGTTCCAATCGTGGGAGAATTCCGCTCAGAGGCATCCCATCTCGAATCATCCGTAATTCACGCTTACTGCCAAATTTGGCCTCGTTTCGCCCGTCGGATGAAACATTTGGCGAATTTAATTATTGCCTCCAGCTGTTGATTCTCCTTTCACCGACTTAAACGATGCTTCATTTTCTGGAGAGAGGGAAAAAAATTACAAATAAAAAGAAATGGTGGCCCTTTATTGTTTACAAAATGGTGACGCAGATTTAATAGAAAATAAATGTTAAATTATTCAATCCCGTTATCTCTTACTTGTAGAGGTGTGAGCCCCACAGGACTGGAGCCAAGCCGGAGCCTTCAAGGGCGAGACTCCACTTGCCCCATCAATTTATATTATATATATGTATAAATTGTTTTATGTTCTTTTTCTTCTATCCAATCCCCATAAAACTTAAAATACAAACCTTGATATATATATATGCTAATATTGAAATATTTGTAGTTGTAATAAACTAAAAAGAAGCCACCAGAGGAGCATGAAATTAGTTTTATAATGACATAATGTATAATTTCTGTACCGCTTCTGACAATCGTTTTATACTCGCAAGTGCCCTGTGCCTATGGCCTATTGGCGTAGGGTGGGCCTGATTTCCAGCCGTTCAAAAATATGATTTCCCCAATTCTGCTATGTATTTACTTTAAAAAAATTTAGTCACATTTTAAAATAAGGTACTTTTTAGCTCATTACTAATTGTCAAACAGTATCAATTATTTTTGTAGCATTTTAGTATCTTGTACATACATTAAAATGTTTGACAGCCTTGAGAAGGAGGTAATAATTTTTCAGCCCCCCCCTAAAAGTACTCATATGGGCGCCCATGGATGTGCTCGAATCCATTGAAAAGCTGCAAGTCCTGACACAGCAAGATTTTGACCTTGCACCATAAAATAACCTTATACAGGGGTTAACATAATGTAGTAATCAGCTGATATTTTGAATGGATGATTAACAAAACGTATGATGCCAACAAGATACCGTAATTTATTTTTATTTTTTTTAACCTTCTAACGATGGCTCTACTGTAGTGCAGCGGTTGTATCTTCTCCTAGCTCGCCATTCTCCCAGGTTTTGACTTTCAACAGTGGGAAAAAAAACAACTTGCCAATTAATTGCTCACTGTAGTCCGGCAGTTGAGTTGGTTCCCTAGGCCATAAGAGTTTCGGGTTCCTCAGGAAACTGTAGTTTCCGAAGCAACACGTCACTTTTCCTTGCGTTGTAGAACTCCCAAAAAGCGAAACCGTAGAACCACGTATGACTTTTGACATAAACAGTTTCCCGAATCCCCGTCAAATTTGAACAGCTTAGTAATACGATCCCATTTTTTCCGGATAGCGCGAACTACTTCTAACGGGAACAAATTTTTTGCTACCACGGGTGTTCGTGTTAACGCGATTCGTCTTACTCAGGATATTATTCCGGCTCTACCACCAACAAATACATCACAACAAACAACTTAGAAATGTCATATCAACGCTGGGAAGGTATTTTCCCATAGGACAGGGTTTCTCAACCCTCTTATCCATACGGAACCCTTAAAATAACATTTATGTTAAAGGCGAACCCTCCATAAAAGCTAACGTACATCGTTATTAATGTCGTCTTTCGTTGTTTATGGACTTAAACGTCAGAAGGCAAACGTAATGCTTTTTTTACTAATTGGTGTAATGATAACCTTGTACTATTATACAAAAGACATTCATCGATGATAAAAAAAAAAGCCATTCATTATTATTTCTCACAGAGCCCTAGGGTTCCGCGAAAACCGGTCACGAAACGCTGCGATTGGGAACACTTGGTGGGCTTACCACCTACGAATTTAACATTGCTACTTAATACTAAAATAGTAAAAAATACATAATTATGTGTGTATTTTCACTGACTCGATGGTGAAATCACTGCATAGGATGCAGATACTGAAAAAGCCAATTTCAGAAGATTGTGCTTCTTCTCAGTGTCCAAAGGATTGGTTGAAAAAACACGTAAAAAATGCCAAGTGTTTTTGCGCTGATACTTGGTATCTTTACTGAAAAAGGCAATTCCGGAAGACCGTACGTTTCCTCAGTGTCCCCAGGATTGGTTGAAAAAATCCGTGAAGAATGGTAAATGATATTGCGCGGATACCTGGTATCTTTATTATTAAGAACCAGGATTGGTTATCATTATACTTGATATCTTTACTGCAAAAGCCAATTACAGAAGATTATACGCTTCCTTAGTGTCCACAGGATTGGTTGAAAAAATTGCGCGAATACTTGGTATCTTGCTACTGTCTGTGTATGACTGAGTAGTAGCTTCTAACGCAATGTTTCATTAGCCGAATAAAAGACACTGAAGTAGCTCTATGCATAAACGTATACAAGAAAGGAGTTTAAGCGGTTAACCTCACCCCCCCCCCATTTCAACAAGCCCCTGTATTAATAAGCGTGCAGAAAGTGCAGAAAGCAGAAAGTCCATAAAGGGGGGGCTATAGGCTCTGTGGAGGGGGGGTTACAGAGCTACAACTCGCATATTCCTATGTTAAATATACAAAAGTTCATTACAATGGGAGTTACAACCCCCATCAACACCCCCTGCGTACGCCAGTACCAATAACGCGTTCGTATAGTGTGTCGCCAACCCGGAATCGATTTCCAGCGGTGCCATAATAGATCTTTAATCAGTAAATTATACATTGTTGGCCGGGGCTTGGTTGCCTAGTCCATAAGAAGTTCAGATTCCTCGGAAAACTGTATGTTCCAGCCTGTATTTTTATAATTGAAATATAATCTTTATTGATAATTTTGTATATAAATTGTTATAAAAATAATAAAATATATACTCGTCCGTCGATAATCTGTCCCCCCGCGATTGTATAGAAGTTGACGTGCGGCGACTTGAACTTCAAAACTCCTTGTCGAAAACATTAGTCACCGCGTCAGCCTTCAAGAACATCCTCACCCTCTCATTAGGAGTTGTAAAGCCTGGATTAGCGATTTTTCAGATTTCTTTTTTGTGTGTGGGAACTCGTTTCCAATCCCTTAGTGTTATCTACCTTCAAAGATAACCGCTTCCGGAGGCTATCCGGGATTGACAAAACAGCCTATTGGGTCGCGACTCGCCTGACGTAAATGGCACTTCGTTTAGAAAATAAAGCTGGTCCATTTGAAGTGTGGTTGCGATGTTTGCTTTTCACTTATGTATTGGCAATCTTGGCCGTGAGCGCGAGTACAGTAGCACGTTCAAATTGAGTTCCCTTCGGACGTCGTATTTTAAAGACTAAAAACTGATTTCTGTAAAGAAATTTAAATTTTTTGTGCAGTTGTACAGACTTGGTGTAAACGTGTATTTTCGTTAAAATGCAGGATTGTCGTAAAGGATCAAGACAGGTGCATATACTCTTTTCATTTTATATTGTACTTAAAATATTTTTTGATTGCGTTTTTTAAAAATTAAGTTGTAGATTGTTTCACAATGATCTGTATCTCTGTCCTAAAGAGCAGGGAAAATATCGTAAAAGAGAGAGTTTATCGTTATAGAGAAAGTTGAAGTAAATATATTTTATAATGGAAGTTATTTAATTTGAATGTAACATTTTTAATAATATTATTCGTAACGAATTATTAAATATTAGATTGGGAATATAGATAAGCATAAATCGCAGGAACCAAATTCCAATTTGTTCGAAAACATGATTCTGTATTTTAATTGAAATTCTATTAATCTAAAACTGCATATGTATGTATATGGTAAAATTGAAACTTACATTTTTGATGCAAAACCAAAAAAAAAAATACCTAGAAACCTAATATTTATAATGCATAATAAATCGTACTGTGTGTGTATCTGTATGAGAATTTTAAATATTTAGAAAAATCATGTTCTAAGCATCAATGTAGAGTTTTCAAAGTTATTGGGAGAGCCTAAGCACCTTTTATGAAAATTTATGCAATAGTCTATGTAAAATTGCAGTTTATTTCAAATTATTGGGGATTGGGGGCCCCACGGACTTACTTAACTCTACGCCTATGGTTACCAAGAATACTTAGAAACACGCAACATTTAGTTAAAAAGGGAAATAATTGGATATTGGCGTGTATTTGGTTTGTGCATAGAGTACCACTGCCATGTATGTATGTATCTTTTTTAGCCATCTAGTGAATTCAGATACATATATATATATATATTTCAAAGCTTTGTATGCACTAAGAGAATTGGCGCATCGCGTACATATTTCATCTTCAAAGATATTCGACTAACTTCGGCTCTCTATTCTATGACCAGCAGCAATTGCGCACACAAATATTGTTCTTCAGCATTTATAGATTTGTCAAAGACTGTCTAAAGATTTGGAAAGTCTTGGGCACAACGTAAGTTCACTCAAAAACGAATTATCTTTACAACTTTCTTCAGTAAGCCTAGAAAATTTGACACCATGAAATCATTAATCTATCGTTAAGGATAGATTTCATTGGATATTTTTCATATTTAGTAATTTTATGGCTAATTTTGTTAATTATGTATGAACTTTTTAATTGAAACGTTTAAAAAACGTTAAACAACTGTTTTATTAATAAATATTTCGTAACGCTGTTTTCTATCATCAGGTTTTTTTGTTTTTTTTTAAGGAGGATACCCTGTGTAATTTTAATATGAGGATTTTTTTTACCCCCTCTTCCTTTAAGTCTTTTTTTTTTTATGGAAAGGGATTGTGAGAGAAAAAGGGTTGGGTTTGGCGACGTATTTTTATCGCCAAGGATGTGCCCTGCGCGTTCCCCACAGTTCGACCCGTAGGTAAACCAAACCGCGTTTCGCTGCTGATAGGGTCGGATGTGTTCGTTTGTTGCAGGCGCAGGATGGCTCGTTGCCGATGGGGACCGGACCGGTGCTCCGGGACCCCCTTTCGGCACCACACCGCACGCGCGTATCTGGAATAACCGTCGAGGTGATGCGGACGCTTGTCAAAACTGATTGCGCTTCTTGCTCTTAATTGTTATTACTATTGGTGAAGAAAACGAAATTACAATCCAATTAAAGCGCCGGTTCTGTCTCGTTTGCAGGCGGACAGGGGCGGGGAATAGCCCTCTGAGGAGAGGATTGTCGCCTCCCCTTACTCCCGAGTAGCGGATTGTTGTTTTGGGCAATGGGAGAATCTTGCCAAAGGAACTATTGTCATCTCCGCAGAGTCATCGCAGCCGCTCCTCTTCATCTCGGTTTCATCATCATCCTCATCTTCATCACTACTTTCAATTCGGTAAGTCTTTTATTTTTAATTATTAAAAATGAACGTAACTTGTTGCATATAGTAAATGTAAATAGAAAATGGTTGAGATCTAATATCTGTGGTCACAGGGGATAAGTGGTTAAGTATAAAATCGCAATTTTGCATTTTTTTTACCTTTTGAATTTTTCCTGTATAGCTTTCGAAAAAAAAAATTTAGTTAACCTCAGTGTAACTTAACTTTCTAAATTTAATGGTTTGAAGAATAACTAATTTGCCGAAACCCTTTTACGATTTTCCTCTAGTTACATGATTGTTCACCAGAATGTACCAAATTATTCGCCATATTTACCTGATTAAGGTATGGTATTTAATCACACTTACCTAATTATTCACCATACTTTTTATAATACTAAAATTTTGGTTTTTTTTATTTAATGTTATCTATTAGGATCTTGTGTTTACTTAAATGATAGGTATTAGATGCAGTTTTCCACACAGATACTTTGAGAAAACTATGGTAATTCGACTCGTCTTATTTTTTCCGTAATTGATGCTACTCTGAAGTATAGTTAGGTTGATTTAACCGAGAACACGCCCTGTTTTACGAGATACCCCAAAACCCACATCTTCGTAACTCGGAAAGTATTAAAGCCTGGAGTTCCAGACTTTTTCACAGTGCGCAATGATCATAGTGCACTAAACTCCTTTTGCCAATTTTCGACTTACCGACTTTTATTCTCTGTGACCACAGATATATTGTGATAACTTTTGTAATATATAGAAAGTTCGTTTGTTTGGCTTTTTTATGGCGCAAGAGCATCTGGGCTATACTGCGCCAAATATATGGAAAGATCACCAATATTGTTTAAAACCCTTGCTCATAGATCTATTTATCATTGGATAGTAGTCTTTCTGTTCATTTACAGTTGGTTTACACATTTACTGTTACTTGAGTGTGTGGCCTCATGATTTATTTTTTTTCCCACGTTTGTCTTGTATCTCCAAATATTGGTGATACGATACCAAATTTTTCTTCATATAGCTAGGTGTTTCGTCACGAATTTTGGAGCGGAATGGCCAGCAGCCCCGTTATTTAATTGCAACATTGTGTCTTGACATTCGCTGACGTAACCCATCTTTGAAAAGGCCATTCGAAACGTTCCATATATGGGGACAATGAACAAAATAACTTTGTGATCAATGCTTGCGCACATTTTTACTAAATACTCTCTTCCTCATAAATATTTATATATGTCTGTAATTCATTTAAACTCCCAGAGCTCATACGAGTCCTCCCCCCCATCGTTCGAGACGGGGAGTTCTCTCCTCGTTACTACTCACACCAGTGTCCGTCGTCTTGGTTTGTTTAGGTGTTTTATGGCGCAAGAGCATCTGGGCTATACTGCGCCAATGTCTTGTAATGAGTCTTGGATGTCTGCTTTTCCAATTTTGATTGCTTCGAATCTCACTAGAAAGCTCTAAGCGTATTCTAGTTCGGAAGGTTCGTACCATCCATCGATAATCTTGAAATTGTTGGTGCAGCCTCGAGGCTACTCAAATAGCTAGTAGCCTGTAAAATAGCCTGGAGGCTACTCAAATAGTTAGTAGTCCAGAGCAGTGGCGTAGCTAGATATTTTGCCACCCGGGCGAGTCACTCTTATTGCCACCCCAAATGGGATAACAAAACATAACAAATAAATGTTGTGTTTTAGGCTAATTGCTGCCCCCCGAATTGTGGCGGGTCGACCTTCCCCTTTAGCTACCCTTACTGGCCTTAAAGGCTTAGGTGGAGAGTTATAGCCCGCCCCAATCCCCAGCATACAGCAACTATTTATAATTTTTATTCCTCTGGGGGGGGGGGATAAATTTCTAGGGCGGGATGAGACAAATCTACCCCCTCCCCCCTATTGTGACAATGCTTGAAACGTGAAAATAAAATTTAACAATTTTTTTTTTTACTATCTACTAATCCACGTACAGGATTTAAAAAAAGGGAAGGGATTTTGATGAAAATGGAGTTAGTGATAGAAAATTTCTGCTCTCTCATGAGGACTTTGAGCTTACTGACAGTTCAATTGTGGGTGGATGGGGGGGTTGACCCCCCAAACCCCTTTTGTGATTGTGTGTTACTCGTAACTGCAAGGTCCTTGGCGCCTCTTAACCCCCTTCCTTGTGACGTAATGAAAACGCGTGCGGCTGCCATGCAAATTGTCCAGGTTTGATTTCAGCAATCACCCAGTATTTGTCCGTTTTTTCTACAAATTCGTAGTCCGAGGTTTGGTTCCCTCAGGCGAAAACTGTCGTTCCGCACAGGAGTACCCAGAATATTCATAAGGGGGGGGGGTTATAAAGCTACAATAAACCATACAAAATTATATCCCAAGTGGGTTACAAACACTATAACCCCCCCCCCTTCCGTCGTGTAAGCCAGTGTTTCCATATCATCATCTTTTAACGTTATTTGGGGAGGGGGGGGGCTTACGCACAACGAATTGCTCTATTGAAATTGGGGAGGTCTTGTGTATATTGTTCTAAACGGGTGGATACGTATTGCTGAGCTATAGTTCACGAGATTAAATAAAAATTGCTTCTTCGTTGCCAACGGACCTTGGCTTTAAAATTATGTCTTCGTCTTTTTCGTTCTTGACCAATACTTTAGCCAATAATTACTTCCTGGTATAATTAGAATCCTACTTGAACGGCGGCCAATATTTAAAAATGAATTCGACTCGGGTATTTAATTTTCCTCGTAGGCGCAGGGAATGCTGTGACAGCATCTATTTTTAGTTTCTTTGGGGTCTGACCACTCCGTTTCGATATTCAGGAGGTCTTTAAAAGACATCCATTTTAAGATGGTCTAAAAGTCGGCGTCTTGTGGACACGACGTTAAATATGCATCTGTTAAATTGCGCAACATAAATCAGGTACATTCAGCTGCGGAGTTAACTATCTTAACTAATCATTGCTATACCTTCTAAAGTATGGTGCACCAAGGTACCAATTATATACGTCTAACCAGAGAGACATTCCGGAGCTCTTTCAGAAAATTAATCACGTTTTCGAGAGATTGAACGGTAGCGGTAAGGCGTTTAGATGCAATTGGAATAATGCGGGGTCGATTCTGGCAGCACTTCCCTCTTTGTTTTTGCTACAGATCCGTAATTCGGGGTTTAGTTCCCCAGAAAGAGATTTGGTTTCCTCGAAAAACTGCACTTCTTGACCCAACATTATCTTGGCTGTCTTTGCGCTGTGGAACACAAACCGTCAGGTTGTTCGGCGCAGAATGACCCTTGCTGTGTCCTTTCGCCTTAAAACTTCAATTGACGATCGCCTTAAAAATTCAATCGACGATCGCCTTAAAAATTCAATCGACGATCGCCTTAAAACTTCAATCGACGATCGCCTTAAAACTTCAATCGACGATCGCCTTAAAAATTCAATCGACGATCGCCTTAAAAATTCAATCAACCATAGCCTTAAAAATTCAATCAACCATCTGAAACACAAACCGAGCGTGAATAGGATTTCAGAATGTCGTAAGGGGAATACACGTCTGTCTATTTTGCGGAAAATCAAATTCCCACTGGTACTGGACGTTAGCTTTTTTTTTTTTGCTACCAGTTCGTATTCTGAGGTTTAGTTCCTTAGTGGACAAAGGTTCGTATTTTTCGGGAGATTGGGGGTCTTGGCATAGAATGAACTAGGAAAGCGGTTCTTTAACTTTCCTAGACCGCGGACCCCCTTCAGAGATCCCTCGGCTTCGTGGACCCCCAAACATTAAAATTTGAAGTCCGAAATTTGCACCACACATATTTATTTCTAATGTTTCATCACTGATTTTCACCATCTAAGGAAGAGATTTTTCGTTCCCTCATAATTTATTCTTAGCATTAAAGAGTAAATGTTCATGTCCTAGTATTTTTCAAACCATTGTGGAACACTGAGAGGGTGTTGCGGAACTCCAAATGCGGTTCCGCAGATCCCCAGGTCCCTGCGTCCTGAAACGCAGTTAACAAATATAAGTTTTAAAAGGCCCTGCAGTAGTAACACGTTCACCTAACGTGGCCTTATCCCGGGTTCAACTCCCAAATGTAGGAAGAGAAAAGCCCATGGACTAACTATTTTCCGTAGTCCCGAGGTTGGTTCCCTAGACCTTAAGGGGTTTCAAGTTCCTCGAAAACTCTAGGTCCCGGGGTAGGATGACCCTTGCTCCGTAAGAGGAACAAGCAGATTTTAAATTTTTGTGAATTTGTTTGACGCACTAGATCGTGGTATCCGCCAGTTATATGTTCCAGGACTTACCACGGGTGTTAACGAATCAGGTAGCATAGGCGTATTCAAAAAGTTCATAAGGGTGGTTATAGGCTCAATTGTGGGGTTACAGAGCTACAACTCACATATTCCTACGTTAAATATACAAAATTTCGTTGAAACCCTATCAACACACCCTTGCATACTCCAGTGCTAAGTATGTGCACACTGTTCGTTTGCATATACGCGATAAAGTTTAGTTGGTAATTTATGCAATATTACACATATATATTACTACGACATTAAATAGTAGTAATAAATTATACATTATTATATAGTAGAACCTATGCTAACCGAAAAAATTGTTCCTGATAACGAAAATTTTGGATTTCTTACGTGAAAAGGTGGAAACACGCAACGAAACCTCAATATACACTCTAATAATTAAGTATTTATTAAAATTATGTACAGTATGTAATGTATAATGTCATCACTAGATTATTTTTGGGGTTTTTTTTTGAAAAAATCTTCAATTTTCCTTTGCTTGTTTCTTTCCCATCTTTTTCGCGCAGCGATATCCCTCCATCTTTTCATCAGAAGAAAATCCGAAAGTTGTGATTCATCAGATTTTTCAATAAACCGTATTGCAATTTTAGAAAAAAAAGTACAGTACATGCTGTAGTTTGTAGGAAAAGCCTGTACAGTATTTCAGATAAGCTTTCATGCCCTAAACCTGTAGAAAACTTCTTACCTCTAAACCACTGAAGCCCTCGTCGGCAGTGATATGGCTGCGCTGTCTCGAGCGTTGTCCTCCAAAAATAAAAAATAAATAAATGAAAGTCCTTTTTATTACTGTACATATTTCGTTTAACGGAGGATCTACTGTACTTGTTTTCTCTCTCTTCCTCTCGAAAGAATGGATTCTAACATTTTAGCTCAATCGCTTCAAGGGACGACACAATAGTGAAAAATATTTCGTGCACATAAATACAGCTTGAGCATATTTTTACATTTATTCCTTAAAAAAAAATACCTTAGCCAATTGTACGCACGCATGGACTTCACCCTTTGTTGTCGCTGCGTTGGTACAATGTCTACTTTAACGGGATTGAAGTGAGGTGGTGGTGTAGTCGTTGTGTTGGGCTATTCTTCTAACACAGTTACCATTAGAAATATCGTCTATTTTGGGTTGTTCTTTTATCTCAAATAGCGAAGCTAAAGGATTGGTAGACGATGTTTATAGTTGGAGATCATTTTATAGTGGGCATAATTTGCTTCTTTGGCTTTTGTAAAAACATTGGAATAAGACGTTATTATTGCTTTCATCTCGTCAAACATTTGTTGGTGTGGTTCTGATGTTCTGGTGATCATAATTGACAAGGATGACTTCAGTGCTGCGTTCCATCATTGAATCATAATCCACAATTATGCCAATCCAAAACACTTTGCCAAATATTTCCCCATGTCCCCCATTGCCGGTTTTGTGTCTTCATCTTCCTCAGTTGATGACTTGACAAGTTCTTCTAATTCCTTGTTCGTTAACTCTCGTCGGTATTCGTCGCAACGGGAAGCTTCCGCCATGTTGCTCAAAATGGCGCTCAATTTGGTCATTACAGATCATTTATTTCTGAAGTTTCCATTAATAATTTCATACTATGGAGGGTACGGCGAACATACTGAAGGTAAGTTTGAAATGTCGTACACCATTTGGAGGTGGCCTGCCAGCATAGACCATAGTTTTCTATCTCGGCTAGTATATGTAATTTCTTCTACGCTTAGTTTTCAATAAGTCTTGAAATCATCCGCTCATCCTCTTTTTCGGTTTCTAGGCATCTTACCGATGATGTGATTCCCTCTATATATTACATAGCTAATGTGTTGAACGTAAATTTAATATATTTCGCGCTCTTAAAATTAAGAGCGACCTTTGACCTTTCTTACCGCAGTATGACCTTAGATGTCGTGTTGTGAAACATATTTGCTTATGTCAGGTCTTAAACCACATTAATCCCTGCAAATGCACTAATTTGTAAGTTACAGTTAGTCGAGGATCTCATACCAAATTACGATTATTATTATTACCTGCGAATGCGTGAAATTAGCTAGAATTTAAGCGGGATAAAAAGTAGTTTGTGTATGCAAATTGTTCGAGACCAAGCAGTGTGTGAAACTTCACAAATGAGTAGCAGAATATTTTGCCAATATTCTCCTTCTCTATTACCCTTTGCATTCCCTGTAATAAAGGGATTTACAAGACACCGGTCTAGCGTAGGACTTACCAGGGTATATCCAAAATTGTTCAGTTTGTTACGGGGTTAATGATACGTGGAACATAAGGTTGCGACAGCCACCCAACAGCGCTTTGTTGACAATGAATGAGGGACAGACGAAACCAGTTTCCAGCGAAAAAGAACATAAAAATATAGTTTTGCATTGGTATGTCTCTTTCAAAGAGTGACTCTCCGAAACTGGACGACAGTCGACGATTCAGGATAAGAACTAAGCTGCTGTTCACATAGTGAACAGCAGTTCAGGACTGAACAGTGTTCAGTTTCCTTCTGTCGAAAATGACACATCTCAAGATCGGATTTGTAACTGGGGACTACGATCGAACTCTGAGATTCCATGCACGCATTTTGCGTTACTGCGCCCGCGTGTGATATCGAATGGGAGTGAAATGGGCTCTGGAGTCGTTATGTCCAATGTCTTCTGACCCCGCTGGGCTAGGGTTGGCTCTGAACAAACTTTTGCGTAAATTTGTGTAGTTTGGGGTCTCGTTGAGTCATTGTACCCATCTAGGGGCACCCATAGCGCGCTTCAGGACGTGAAACATACGAACCTCTGACGTCATGAATGACCGGTATCCTAGAACAGCTGTTCTTAAACTTTATCTGCGGTACCTTTACAGATAAGAAAACAGTTCGCGGTTCCCTTGAAATTGCTTCCTAGGAGATGTTGAAGTTCCATTGATGCATGACTAATTAGGATTGCGGAATACAGCGTTATTGTGGAAGGAGGTAAAGTTGAAAAAAAAAACCCGCTGATTTAACAAAAATAAACATTTTCCCAAGCTTATAATAATTATCAGTTGTGATACGTATAAAATTGCTCGCGACAGGACCTCGAAGTTCTGCTGAACACTTGGGTTGTTTCCTCATCTAAACGACTGCGAAACTTAAACGTTGTGGAAATATGAGTCAAGAAACTCCGCATTCGCAAGGGTAAGTTACAGAAAATGACAAAACCCAGGCTGCATCCTTAGAAATTAATTTCTTCTTGTTCTGACGCTATATAGTCTCTGGAGGACTTGGGGCCCCTTGAAGGAGCGTAAAGTCCGAGTTTATTTCATTTCCATGTTATTCACTCAAGTGCTACTTGCATATCACGATACACAGATTGGGAACCACTGTTCCAGAACAACGCGCATTGAAGTATAGTATGACGGGATCAACACTTTCAACCATTATCTGTCCACCGCTAGCTAAGTTTCAGAGTTTTCAATAGATATGAGTCTTCCATATCTTCAACTTACTTCAGCCTACCTTCTGGTTTTCCTAAATGAATTTTGATTCTTGCATGTTCACCAAAGTTAAACAATCTAGAACTCGGTCAGTTTTCTAGTGGGTAATCACTCATGGCAAGCCTCGTACTGTGGATTTGGGGGCTCAAATGTCGCATGAAATTGTAGGTCCAACTTACCAACTCACCTGGTCGGCATGATATGCTTAAGACCACGTGGTCTTAATGCTTTCATACCACGTATATTTAAGACACTTTCAAAGACTTGTTGTGAACAGATAAGTTGTTTATGGTATAACGTAGAGAAACGATGATTGTTCCCGATAAAATATTTGAAAGAATTATGAAAAGACCATCTCTCCAGCAATGGGTACGAAATGAATCGTTATACCAGAAGAGAAATAATTAGAAAGTAGTGAATCCATATGTACGACTCCATCTTGATTGGCACATAATCACCATTGTTCTCTTTTCGCCACAAAAATACAACCAATTAAAAATAGAGAACACTGAAAAAAATAAGTTTTGCCCCGCCCTCAACACATACACGAAAAAAAGAACATCTGCACTTGAGTAAAAAGCATCGATCTTAAGAAATATTAGCCCAGTATAATAAAATAATAATTTTATTGTATATAGGCCTATAATGCAATTGACAAAATATTCATGATGGAGTAGTGATCTGTTTAATATTTTCCGCATTTAAGCTAACAGATTGCTGGCGTTTAGAAACTGATTTTTTTTTTATCGTAAAATTTAGTTTGGTGTTAATCGTACTCTGCAATAATATATAGTGGACTTTATCACTTTTACGAACGACTGGGGACCCGAAAAAGTTGGTAAAATCGAGAGTTCACAAAAGGAAATTATATGGAAAAGAAGAGGAAAATGCAATTCTGATTACAAAGGGTTTAAAAATTGTTTGCAAATGTGTTTTCCGTATTCAAAACTGCCATATTCACGGGATATAAGCCTCTTCTCCCAATTCTCTTCCTTTTACTAACAGCAGCTGAAGTTATGTTCGTATAATACGTACATAGCTTGAACTTATTCGTAAGAAGGTTATATCAACCAAAAATCAGGACTAGAAAGGGAGGGGCAACATCAACAACAGAGGATAAAAACTTTGGAATTTACTACTAGGGGCAATATAGAAAATAAGGAGCTTTAAAACAAATAATGACAAAAGAAACTAATAGCAAGCAATAGAGGGTTGAGTGGTTTTGTTACGTGGAAGGTGGTCCCAAGGTGGTTATGAGAATGACACTTTCTTGGGACCCTTTACATGTAATATCTACAATTACAACTATTCCTGTTTAGTGTTTTAATAAAACTATTTATGGTTAAAATTGTAGTTTAAACAATATTATGTAAAATGACCGAAATAACATATTTGAAATCTGAATTAGGGTCAATTATAAATTTTGGAATCAAAATCATTAATAAATTTAGTATCAATTCAGATTTTTTATAAATTTGTAGAGCTTGGAAAAAAATATATATAGTCTTAAGGTGTGTCCTTGCGATTATTTGAAAATTGTTATTCGCTTTGATCGATTTAAATTATCGAAAAGTGGAACCTACGACTAAATAGAATATCTAAATATGTTTAATTACATACTTTATGTATAAATTTATTGTCCATTTAAAATTTAGTCTTACAACTTAATCTTTGGTGCTTTTACTTTGGTATCTAAGATACTGTCTTCCGTAGTACTTTCTTATTTTAATAAAGCTGTCAAAAGGTATCAGTTAGGAGACAAAAAATAGCTTAAACTGGAGATCGTTTTAATTTGGTGATACACACCATACATTCTTATAAAAGCTTTTGTTCTCAAATTGTTCAAAATTGTTATTTCTTTTTATTGGAGGTTATATTTTTAAATTAGAACAATTGGTCTGCTTATTGCTCTGCCGAAGGAATCTCATGTCATGGCCTGAATTATATCGTTTCCACTTATCCATTACCCTTGCATCCATTTCCTAGATGGATGCAAGTTTAAACATGATCCCAACACCATGCTGGCAGTTGCTTGAGAAATGTGAGCTCAGTTTATATTTATTTGTAGTGCGAAATTATGGAAAGGGAATTTTACATTTATTGTATCCTATGTGAATTATTTTGTGGATGGTTTTAATGGTGGACAATTCTACAAACAGGATTATCAACTTGTATCAAAGGAAGTACTAAAGGTGATCGATTTATCAGCAAGTGATCAGACTCTGCTTAAATCAGGGATCTCAAAAGAAGAGAGAGTATTTCCCATTGCCACAAGTATAAATATTAAAAAATAAAAAAAATTCTATCATACTTTTAGCGAAAAGTGTAGTGACCACAGCGTTTGTATCTGTAATCATCATCAGAATGTAAAGTAATGATTGAAGGAGCTGAAACTTAATACCAGCTATAGAGATTTGTTTTATGATTTGTGTGCAATTGGCTTTGCACAAATATTTTTGTTTCATATGTAAGACAGAGCTTTTCCTTTGATTAAATAAACAAGGATAATTTGTGGTTTAGCGTTCAATAAAAATTTTACGCAATCCACTTTTAATAGGTTTTTTGTGTAAATATATTAGGTCACTACACGTTTCGCTAAAAGTACGATGGAAATTGGTCAAGTATTTATGCTTTTAATAATGAGAAATACTCTCTATTTCTTTTGAGATCCTTGATTTAAGCAGAGTGTGATCACTTGCTGATCAATCGATCACCTTTAGCACTTTCTTTGATACAAGTTAATAATCATGTTTATGATATTGTTCACCATTAAAAACACAAAACAATTCACATAGGACACAATAAATATAAAATTCTCTTTTCATAACTTCGTACTACAAATTAAGACGAATTGAGTTCACATTTCTCAAGCAATTGCCAGCATGGTGTTGGGATCATGTCTAAACTTGCATCCATCTAAGAAATGAGTGGAAACAATATAGTTCAGGCCCTGAGATGATAGATTCCTTCGGGAAAGCAATAAACAGACTAATTGTTCTAATTTAAAAATACAACCTGCAATGAAAAAAAAATTTTTTGAACAATTTGAGAATAAAAGCTTTTATAAAAATGTGTGGTGTGTATCACCAAATTAAAACGATCTCCAGTTTAAGCTATTGTTTGTCTTCAAATTGATACCTTTCGACAGTTTTATTAAAATAAGAAAGTACTACTGAAGACAGTACCTTAGATACCAAAGTAAAAACAACAAAGATTAGTTTGTGACTAGATTTTAAATAGACAACCAATTTATACATAAAGTATGTAAATAAACAAATATGGATATTCTATTTAGTCGTAAGTTCCACTTTTCGATAATTTAAATAGATCAAAGTGAATAGTAAAACATTTCAGATATCGCAAGAACAAACCTTATTACTAGGTATTCTTTTTTTTTTCAAGCTTTACAAGTTTATAAAAAAAATCTGAATTGGTGCTAATTTTATTAATAATTCTGATTCCAAGCTACAATAAATGTTATTCAGTAAAAGAAAACACAAGTAGAAGCTCTTTGTTCCTGTTTCTCTCACTCCTCCAGAAATTAAATGCGTACAATTTTTAACTAATTTTGACGCTCCACAACTCTGGAACCAAATAACTCTTGGTCATTAAATTTATATGTCATGTTTTAACTACAAAGAAGTTTATTTTGTGACAATTTCATAATTTTATACTCAAGTTTAGAATATTTTATGATGAGGAATTTGGTTTTTAAGTTATGCTGATAGCTTTAAAAATAAGTGAGTTACACTAGTTTCCGTGAAGCGATTTTCCCAATAAAGCGTTACGCCACTGTTAAAAATGGCCGCCAAAAAAAATGATTGGCCATGGAACCCGCGGTTTAAAATTTTTTTAACTCTCAACAAACTAAAGAACACTTAAGACAAAAAAAAATTAGAAAAAAATAAAAAAATTGAACAACACCGACAGGTGATTTGAAATTGATTGACTCAATATCATATCATGCAATAAATAAATTTAGAGTCCAATACTTCGAAATTTGAGTAGTCCTAACCACTATACAGTGATTTCAAAATTTTTCGTTTTATAAATTGTTACTCCCTTTTATAAGCATCCCTGTATTCCGGCTACGTCTATGACCCTGCTATGGTAATCGTTCCCAAGTCTGTTCGAGACCTCAGTATCATCTGTCCGTTATTATGTATCCGTTATTCCTAAGGGTTGGTGTATTAAAAAACATTGAAACTGGAAATTGGAAATGTCCTTCAAATAGAGGTGTCCATTAAGGCGATTTTACTGCATATCATATAACGTAGTATTTATTAATTTGCAATCGTGAGGAGATACTGCACTCGCCTAGCCTGCTGCTAATTCGGAGTTCGATTCCCACTAGCACTTGGGAGGCGTTTTTTCTTTCCCCAATAAATGTTTTAAATAAACTTGCCGATTAACTACACATCGTAGTCCGTAGGTTGGTTCCCTCGACCTTAGAGGTTGATTCCTCGGAAAGCTGTAGGTCCTGACGCAGCACGAGCATCGCTGTCCTTCCACCATAAATGAAAAGACAATTATTGATTTACTTTACTGGCGAATAACATATCGCAACATGCCAAACAAACAACTGCTCGATTCAAATCGCCCGGAATACGTTTCGCAAAATAAACGGCGTTAGAGAATTTGGCTGGGAAACAGTACCACATCCTCTCAGTTTTCTATGGGTCTGCGGGGGAGGGTCTGCGCAGAAACCGACTCATAACAGGAAAAAAAACAAAAAGAAAAATGGAAATATACATGATACAAAAAGTGAAAATGCAATTGATTAGAAGTAAAAAAAATGCTCCGTAGGAAGTGATCTTTTGTTCCCTCATTGACCGGCTACATTTTCTCCGCTGCCGTTTCCGGGCGCTGAACCTTTTTGTAGAAGTAAATTGTTTTCCCCCCTTTACTTTTTTTTTTCCCTGAACATATTTACCGGAAGTAGGTCGCTCGGACATTGGGCTTCTCGGAAGCCGGAAGTTCGTATTGGTACGTGTAATAATACAATGTTATGAATGGGTTAACTTTCTGTATCACTTAGAAATATTCGTTATCTCCTCCACACAGTGATTCCGCGACGTAGTGGCTAATGATGGCAATAAATTAAATACGTTCATTCATTTTAGTTAAATAATTCCGTTGATTTTAGTTAAATAATTCCGTTGATTTTAGTTAAATAATTCCGTTGATTTTAGTTAAATAATTTCGTTGATTTTAGTTAAATAATTCCGTTGATTTTAGTTAAATAATTCCATTGATTTTAGTTAAATAATTCCGTTGATTTTAGTTAAATAATTCCATTGATTATCAATTTGTAGCTTTGACCCGTGCTGAGTTCTGAGTGGGTCAGGGGCGTAAACTCAGAGGTCAAGGCCCCTTTGCCCACCCTAAATAAAATGAGAGGCAGGCCCCCTCAAAATTGATAGACAGTAGAAATATGGAGAACACCGTTAAGGAGGAAGGACACGATATACAATGTGTATTAATTGTTATTACTCTTCTCTCTGCTTGACTCCCTTGCTAGCATATGAGTTTTTCCAGTCAGGGCCCCCACCCTTCATTTTTTTTCACATTGGAGTAGCTTGAGCTATTCATATTGTGGCTCGGAACTCAATGTTAAGCTATCGGTACCATATCCCTAATTCACTAGTCTCAGAATGCACAATATTTTACAGTCACAGCTCTGTATGGGAGTATCGTAACTCTAGATAGTTAGATCACATGATCTTAGCCCGCATGATACTGTCCCAGGCCATTCGTCCTGTTGTCCTAGGACTTGAACCAGACTTTGGGGCAGTAATCCATGGAGAAATAGATGACTTAATTTTACTTCGGGTGAAAATTGTGGGGAAGTTAATGGGTAACACAAACTTTTGGGACAAAGTATGTAAATGACCATGCAGTGGTGACGCGTTCGCCTAGCACACCGTCATTCCGGGTTGGACTCACAACGCTGTTAATAAATAAATAAATAAATAAATAAATAAATAAATAAAAAAAAAAGGGAAGAAAGAAAGCTTGCTAATTAACTGCTCACTGTAGTCCGGGGTTTGGTTCCCTAGGCCTTAAGAGGTTCGGATTCCTCGGAAAAATGGTCACGACGAAACGTGACCTTTGCCATCCTTGCGCCCTAAAACGCACAAAATATAATAAATGCCTTTCAGTCATTGAAAATTTCCAGATGTGTCATCAGTGCCAGATTTAGGGAAGGACACCTGGGCACAACGATTTTTGGCTCCTCTTCATTAGCATGACTAGGGGGTAAAGGGGAGCCCCCAATCGCTGAGGATTGGAAAGGGAAGACATGATTACCTTATGTGCATTATTATAAGATAAAATAATGATATTTTTATAAATAAATTTAGTTTATTTGACTGCGAATTTTGGGATATTGGGGCATGGTTGTAGAGCAAAATTTCAGCAAGGACACAAAACTTGGAAATTTCACTTGTAAGTTTAGTTTTATTTTCTACTTGAAAATAATCATTTTTAATGAAAATATATTATTCTCAGGGTGGGAGGCGCTCCCCCCCCTCTACCTGGATCCGCCCTCAGAAGACGGGGGTTGTTTCACGCTATTTTTCACATAAAAAAAAAAGGATGGAGGGCGCCTTCTCGGAGAGAGCTGTTCAACAGAATTTTACGGTAAATGCATTGCAATTAAAAAAAAACGCCGCCATTTGCGCTCTTAGCAATTTGTGAATATGACACTGTATGTCATAGCCCTACAGTGCCATGAAGGTAACGTGTTCATTTGTGGTTCCGTTAACCTAGGCTTGATTCCAATGACACCATGGTACGCCTGCCATTTTTTCTACCCACCGTAGCGCGGGGTTTAGCTTAAGCAGCAGAGGTTCCAATTCCTCGGAAGGCGGTAGAATCCAGCGCAGCAGGACTCTCCATGCTCCGTTAAATCGAAAGCTCGATACATCGTACGAAAGTGTGAGGTAAGTAGCGAATATATCCTGGGGCGGTGGGTCCTCATGGTGGTGGCCCCTCACTCGCGCCCCCCCCCCAATAATCCAAGGTATGTGCCCTTTGAGAGGACCCAGTCCACCCCTGCATATATCCGAGACATAGATAATGAGACGGTGTATCATACCTCCTGTGGCAGGAACGTGATTGTCCATCGTTCTGAAAATAATGGTTTTAATCTAAATGGTGTCAGCCAATGGTTTTCACTCATCCGTAGTTACGGGTTTTATTCGTATCTTATACGTTTATTCGGACCTCTCCGAAAACTGAGTTCTGGAGAAGCATTTCCTTAATTGGAAGTAAAACGACTCACTCTGCTGAATATATCCTCTGCTGAATATATCACAA